>BSBK01008448.1:0-142500 GCA_027943335.1 Chamaecyparis obtusa
TATACACAAAACCACTTTTCTTACTAGATATAGTGTAATACCCCTCTAACCCTAATATAAGTTTTGTGTTTTTGAAAGAATTAAGATCTTTCGATGTTTTCTTACAGCTTAAGTT
Source organism: Chamaecyparis obtusa (assembly GCA_027943335.1). Lineage (NCBI taxonomy): Eukaryota > Viridiplantae > Streptophyta > Pinopsida > Cupressales > Cupressaceae > Chamaecyparis > Chamaecyparis obtusa. The sequence goes on from BSBK01008448.1 coordinate 116, forward strand.
GTACATGATACTTGTTTGATCTATTCCTATAGTTTGTTTATAATAATTTCATAAGCTAGTACTCAATGATTCTAATATTAGACATACTATCTAAAGGTATCATTTTTGTATGTATTTATCTCCGTGTATGTATTGAGTACCTTCAAGACCTTTATGAACATAGTTAGGATGTTATATGATATGTACTTGATAGATATATATAAGTGGTTATTTATATTTTCTTCTATTAAGGTTACTTTGGATGAATCTTGTATCTCACTTGATGATTTGATTATGTTGATTTATTATTAGTATTGATAAGAGACTAACACAATGCTTGAGATTCTAACCTTCGTTATGATGATGCTACATGCTTTGAGTGTATATATATACATGATGTGTTTTCATGATTCAGGACGAAGTCGTAGTTACTCATATCGCTGAGGTCCACACGATGTGTCGATCCCGGTCATATGTCTGCAATGTTTTCTTTTATATGTATATCCGTGCATATGTATTTCTTCTTTGTGATGTAGGCTTGCAGGTACCGGGCATTGACTTCACCTGGCTTCACAGGTCTGAGCATGCCCTCAAATCCTCGATGGTTGTTGTTATGGAGATAGCACTAAGGCCCCTACATGAGTCTTCCTTTGTCATTATTCCAATTTGGGAATATTAGGGTTCCTTCTTTGTCAATCAACCTTTGGGTCAAAAACCCAGATCCAACGCACCCGGTTGGGCATGGTTGTAGTTAGTGCCGTGTGGCCACTTGAATTCATTTGGTTGTATGATTTTTTTACTCATTTTATTTATTTCTCCTTCTTGGTATGATTCTTAGTTAATATTTCTATGTTGTGTTTCAGGAGTTTGGCTTGACTTTCCTTGTTGACTTTGGTTGACCTTGTTTGATCTTATGGTTTTCTCGATATGTTTCATAGATGATTTGTATGGCCTCTTTGGATGATTAGATTTATTTTGAGGCATGTGATTTTATTCTACCTCAGTGATTATATCCTATAGTAATTATAAATAGGTAATAATATTATGATCTATTACTTCATAATCTTATAGATTATAGTGTTTGGTATTTGGCATGTATCTATATAAATATAAATATATATATATATATATATATAGAAATATATATATGGGTGCACACATATATGTATTTATATATATATAATTTATATGTGATTATATGTTAATTATTGTAGATATTGTTGATGGTGTATATTTTGGGATTAATGTAAAGTATAATATTATTAATAATTAAATATTAAATAATGCGAGGTATATTATTCTCAATTGTTAATTATTAATAATGAGGATAGGTTATATATATATATAGATATTGATGTAATTAATGATGGCATATGCATATATGTTAGGATAATATTACATATGTGTATGAATGAATACAAATAATCTTTTATTGTATATTTGAGTAATATAGTTGTATGATATTAAGTTATTTTATAATACCCTTTAGTTAAGAGTTAGTTGGGAGTTGGTTACTTTTCCTCTCAACCTTTGGAAATCTATTTATATGCACTACTTTCTCATTTGAAGGGAGGAGATTTTGGGGCTGAAGCATTGAGGAGAGGATGGCCTTACTTTTCATGGAGATTTTGGAGAGAAAACTTGGAGATGTGAGGGAGAGTTTGTAAGCATATGTCTTTAAGAATTTTTGGTTATCTTTGCTTTGGGAGAGAAACATTTTTGTGAAAATTTCAGTAGTTGAGAGAGGGATTCTTTGCTGTGGAATTATTCATTTCTTTCATGGAGATTTCTGAAAGTGGATAGGATTTGAAGGATGCATCTCAAGTTTGGATTTGTCTTCTCTTTTGTTTCCTTCCTTCTTCGATTCAACCTTCGTAGGACATGAGGTGTGGATTGAATATTTTAGTTACTTTATGTCTCTGGTAGATTATGGATCTATTTATATATTATCATTATTTATTATATCTTTAATTTTTATTTCTATGGTTATTTTAAAGTTTTGAGTTTTTGTTTGTAAGAATTGGCATGTGTTTTCTTAGGGTTTTTAGCAACCCATTTTTGGAGATCTATTATTATAATAATTTAAATTGCATCTAAGGTTTTACTAAATTGATTTTCTACAAGTAAAATTCATAGATCTAAAATGGGTATCTTTCTGATTTTATTTTTAGGGTCGAATTAATGCCTTATTTTTGACATTTTGGCAGACTATGCCTGTCCATTCTTGATTCCGAATTTTCTGTCAAATGTATTCATATGCTACAGGCTGATATGATCATATAAAAGTCTGAATTTGATATTAGAGATTCTCCTAAGTCTTATATTTCATTTCCAATTGGTTTGGTGAATTTTAATTATGTTTTGTGAAAATTACAACCGTTTTAGTGAAGGCAGGTCTGAACCCTAACCAGAATTTTCTGTTTTAAACCAAAAGTCATAACTTTCTTTCCCACCGTTGGATCTTCCTAAAAATAAAATTGAGAGTCCATAATTATGTTATCTAAATCTCCACTAAATATATTTCCTTTATTATTTGTTTTGTGGAAGATATGGATGACTGTTCTATGATGACTATTCTTTGCATTTAATCCTTGCTTGAAATAATTCAGTTTAAGAACATCATTAAGTTTTAAGGTTTCGTATGGTTACCAAAGGCTATTAGAATTTTTTTTTGGTTAATAGGATATATGTATACTCTGAATATGTTTATAATATCACTTGGATGTCTTCTTATATGTTTGGAACATTCTGAATGCCATATTGGGTTTAGGGTTGTCAAGTGGACTAGGGACAACATATGTTTTCCTAAACTCAATCAAATGTTGTTATGGAATTGATATGAATTCTTGATGATGAATCTATTATGTTCTTATGATTTTTATATGTATGTTAGGGAACCTAAGTACACTAGGTGAGTGGCTCATAGTGAGGGGCCGGGGCCCTAAGTGGCTAGTACTAGGATAACCTACTATGAGTTATTTAATCAAGTGATAACCTAAATAAATGAATTGGGAATGGGAGATTATTGGAATGGGAAATTACACACTAATCAAGATTAATTGTGCCTCGTCCATGCCTTTAGTGCTAGTAAAGACTAAGGATGGGAGTGGGAGAAGGTACCTATGCGTAGGTATGACTGAATGACCTTGTCTGTACGAGAGGCATTCGGTTCCACATGTGCCTACTTGGGGGCCGGGGCCAAGAGTGGCTAATACCAGGACAACCCAAGGGGTGAGGGCTATGTGATGACACTCACCTAGCTTGTAGTTTAGAGTCTCTATCAAATTTGATCATGCCTCTGGTAGTCCTTGTGGTCTTCTTGTCTTTTCTTTTGTGTTGTGACTTTGGGGAAATTTTATCACCACTTTAGGAATTTCCTAGTTGTTACCTCTTGTATGGGCCTTTGGTTCTATCTCCTAGCTCGGGGGAGTGGGCCTATTGGTTCCACGTGGTTGGGTGGTTAATATTTATATCGAGGTATTGATCATGATTCTTTGGATGATCCTAGCACATATTCCTTTCCAGATCTGCAGTTGAAGATTTCTTATTGGATATTTTAATATGTTGAGATGTACTTATGTATTTGAATTCATGTAATTTTTAATCTCCTAAAAGGAGTCTTGTAGTATTGATTTAATCTCAATTCAAAGCAATACATAAGGGAATGGGTAGTTATAGGTAAAAGAAAGGGAAAAGAATGTGGAATATTGGACATGTTACTAGCATTAAAAGAAAGTGTTTATGTTATTTCTCCTATCCTCTTATGTTGTCCACGTGTAAAGGAAATAATCTTAAATGTAGTTATATATAATGATGTATCACAACAATGATGTATTCTCTCTTGATGAAATAATCCAAGGAAATTATTGAGAAATGATAGATTAGTGATTGGAATTATTAACAATAAATGGTTATGAAACAATGCAAAAAAAATAGTAATTTGATTTTAATGTTAATACTTGGTTCATGTTAATGAAGTACCTAGGATGATGCCTACCTTAATGAATATTAATCTCTTACTTAAATTATTAGAGAAAAGTGATATAAAGGATAGTAGATGTAGATGAAATCAATATGAATTTATGGAATGAGTTGATAAAAGGAATAATGATGTTGGATGATTAACTTATGTTTAACAAAAGAAATAAGTTAGGGACATTTAACTTGATGCATTAAAATGAACGTAGATCTTTTAAGCTCATGATTCCATGAATATCTTATGCATGTAAATGGTTTATATGATGTTGCTTTAGTAGCGACGTGAGGGGACCCATGAGGACTTAAGTTGTATAAATATTACATTCAAGTAGTAGAAAATTATTTCTTCTTTTAGAAATATGAAGTGTAATGATGAATATTATTCTAGTTAAAATTAAAAAAAGAAATTTACTACTTGCATTTTATAGAGGTTTATGTCTTGTCCTCTCAGGTTTCCTGGTGGGGCGTTACATATAGCCACTATGAGTTCACAGTTTTTCCATTTAGTCTTACGAATGCTCTAGCTATATTCATGAGTCTCATGAATAGGGTATTACACACATTCCTTGACTGATTTGTGATTTTTTTCCTTGATGATATGATGATATATTCTTAGAATGAGAAGGAGCATGAGGAGCTCTTGAGACAGGTATTGCGGTGTTTGAGAGAGAATCAGTTGTATGGAATCTTGTCAAAGTGCGCATTCTATAGATCAGAGGTCTGGTACCTAGGAAATTTTATATAAGGTGATGGGATCTTAGTCGGCCCATCAAATATTAGATCCATCATTGATTGGCCAGTGCCAACCAATGTGACCCAGGTCAGGAATTTCATTGGTTTAGTAGGATATTACAGGCATTTTGTTGAGGGTTTCTCCAGAGTGGCACACCCTATTACATCCATTTAGCGAAAGGGGAAGAAGTTTGAGTGGATAGATAAGTGCGAGAGGACCTTTTAGAAACTCAAGAAAATACTAATCAGTGCACCTATCCTTTCTGTGCCAGATCCTTCAGTAGATTTTTCCTTTTTCACTAATGCTTCCTTAGATGGTTTGGGAGCAATATTTATGCAGGGTGTTCAAGTCATCACATATGACTCTAGGAAACTTAAGAATCATGAGCTTAACTACCCTATCCATGACCTTGAACTCACGGTAGTAGTGCATGCATTAGTGAGATGGAGACACTTCCTCTTAGGACATCAATTTAAGCTACATACAGATCACCAGAGTTTGCAGTACATATTCACTCAGATGAACCCTAATGCTCGTCAGAGGAGATGGATGGAATTTCTTTGTGAGTATGATTTTGATGTTCACTACATCAAGGGTAAGGAGAACATAGTCGTGGATGCCTTGAGTAGGATACATTATGAGATATATTCTATCTCCATAGGAATAGGTTTGAAGGATCACATATGACATCACTTGCAAGAGGATAAGTGGTACGCAAAATTTTTTCAGGTAATTTGATATCAGAAAGCACTAGAAGGGAAGTATGTTGATTATTCATTGGATTCCAATGGACTATTATGCCATAAAGGGTGCATCTATGTACCTTCTTCTGGGGGATTGTGAGATTTTAGTATGTTAGAGGCTCATAAAGCACCTTATGAAACACATCTCAGGTTCAAGAAGATGCATGTAGACTTGAGATAGCTATATCACTAGTCGAGCATGAGGCAGTACATTGAAGAATTAGTAGTCTGATGCCTTAAGTGTCAGAGAGTTAAGGTATAACACCACCATCTAGGTGGATTTCTTTAGATCCATGAGATACCTGAGTGGAAGTGGGACACTGTTTCTATGGATTTCATCATTGGTCTTCCTATGTCATCTCTCCATAATGATGTCATCATGGTGATAGTTTACAAGTTGACCAAAGTGGCTCACTTTTCACCCATTCATACCACTTTCACAGCACCAGAAGTGGTAGAAGTGTTCTTGCAAGATATTGTCATACTTCATGACATACCACACAAGATCATTTCTGATAGGGATTCCCTCTTTACATCTTCCTTTTGGAAGGAATTATAGGAATCTTTGGGTACCAAGATCAACTTTAGCGCAACTTATCATCTGGAAACATATGAATAGACAAAGAGGGTTAACTAGATGTTAGAGGATACACTATGCATGTATGTTATGGATAATCATATGAGATGGGAGGAGTACCTACACTTGGTTGATTTTTTCTACAAAAATGGGCATCATACTTATTTGGGTATGCCACCTTTTTAGGCTTTGTATGGTAGACCATGCAGGACACCGTTGAGTTGGGATCATGTTGAGGATAGGGTATCCATTGGACCAGAGTTGGTTTGGGATATGGAGTAGCATGTATATTTGATTAGATAGTGCCTTAGAGAGGCTCAAGATAGGTAGACGAAGTATGAAAATGCGAAGAGGATAGATCATATTTATATAGTTGGTGACAGATTTTTCTTGAGAGTGTGACCGTATATGAGTCCAATCCACTATCGAAAGGGTTCTAATCTCACACTTCACTTTGTTGGACCATTTGAGATCCTTGAGAGGACAGGACTAGTTGCCTACCTTCTAGCTTTGCCACCTAGCATGTCATGCATCCACGATGTGTTTCATGCTTTTGTACTGAGGAAACATATTTATGATGAGTCTCATATCATATATTGGGATGCCTTGCAGGTGGATTCATATGGGCAATTAGCTTTTGATCCCATTCAAATTTTAGCTCATCGAACACTGGCTCTTCGAGGTCGAGAGCTGGACTAGGTTAGGGTCCAGTGTGATTGTTATGACGAGGTTACAACATCATGGGAGGATGTAGAAAAAATGAGATCTCAGTACCCCCATATTTTTTATGAACTCCAGAAGAATGTTCATGCCTAGGGGGAGGGTGTGAGGCCTTGCCCTAAGCCCGTCATAGAATTTCCTTTTATCTTTATGATAGACCTAGTATTAGATACTCTATTTTGATGCATTATGGATTTATACTCTATATGACAGGGATTTGATCACATTGGATTGTGATGCACCTTATTTTATGAGGCTTTCTGTACTCATGGAAATGACTTTATGATTTCATTATGGTTAATTGACTTTAATGATTATTATGATGAGATGTGATCTTAATGAAAATTAAATGTTAGGTGCTTAAATGTTATTTATATGTGCATATAATTTCATGTGGAAATTTATTAAATTGTTTAAGATATGTTGAATTGTGAATTGCTTATGTGAAGATGTAAAGTAATTGGTAATTTTCTAAATGATGTTTATTTTCATATATTTTATATGCATGTGATTTCGTGGACTACTGATGTTCAAATTGAGATGTGCAGAAAAATGACCATGAAATTATTCGGAGAACTAGAACCAAACTTGTGTGTGATAGTGAAGCCAAGGTTGTGTCTATTGAAGATACAATAACTTGTAAGTAATGTGCTTATTTTGTAAATGTGAATGCTTGTATATTATTTGTTCAAATTATAATTGGTATTTTGTAATTATGGAAATACCTAAATGGACATGCCATGTGTATTTTTGTGTTGTGCATTTTTGTGGTGTCACTTGACACTTGTAGTGTGTATATGTGGCAATGACATGTCCATTTGAGGATGATTGTGTAACAACCAAACCTAGGATAGTACCATGTAAGATCCCCATGTGAAACACTTGGTTAGAAAGCCATAGGTATGGTCAAATCATGTTGAACCCATAGGTAAACTCTAGGTGGGTTTTTGGAGGGTTAAATGAGCCCCTGGGGATGATTTAGGACCTTTTTTAGCAAGAAAACTTGATATACCTTGGGTTGGGGGTTATATTTGTTGGCATGAGATGTTTTGGAGTACTGGGAATCACTTAAGGGTTTTCATTTATGGAAAAACTTATGATGGAGTGATCGCATGTTGTGGAGATTTCCATTGGAGTCACAGTCATAAAAATGTCTAAGTCTAGAATCAGGATAACAGGGTACAGTGCCATAGTTTTGGATAGAGATAAAGATATACAAGGTATTATAGCTTGCGAAGTTAACTGGAGGTATTTTTGGATATGCACATGCTTTAGTTAAGATCACATGAGTTTTGGATACCTAATGTGTGAGATACATTATTCGGAAGGTATGCGAAGACAGTAAAATAATATATCAGGGTACATGAGCAGTTGCGATGATTAAGGAAAGCATAATGGATATGGTAACGTGCTAAGACAACTAAATAAAGTATATTTCCAACTCTTTGGTAATATAAGAGTGTCGACTCCATGTATATCATTTACATAAGTTTCCATTATGTTTTGTATGACAATTATGAGGCCGACTGGAAGGCTAATTCTGTATAAGTCTAGATTGGTTTTGTAAAAGTGAAGAATGGATGTGTTTATGATGATGGATTAAGTTTATGAATATAAGAGAAAAGATTAGATACGAGATCAGTAAGAGGCCGAGCTACAATTGGGACTATCTAAGCAAGATAAGTGCTTGTATTGTTCCCCTTTTGAGAACTATTTTTGGGACAATATTGATTGTAAGAGCAATATGCTCACCACCTTTAACCAGGTGTTTTGTATACCCCTAACAGGGTTTTTGTAATCCTCTAACAAGGAAATGTACTATGTAACAATCAGCTCCTAATAGGGCTAGATCTCCTAAGAGGGACATAATATTTTAGTGCATATTTGTTGGTACCATCCCCACCGGGGTTTTCCCTTTAGCCAGGGTTTCCTTGAGAACAAATCATGGTGTCATGAGTAATGTGTTATACATATATGTTCTTTTCATTTCTGCATTACTTAGGATTGTTTATAATTGTTTGAAGTTGAAATCAAAGTTGTGTAATACTGATTCACCCCCCCCCCCCCCGCCCCACCTTCTTAGTATTATGTAATCCTAACAATATTTTGGTTAAATATTTTTCCATACTCCATTTATGACCGTTCTTAAATGTCACTTTTGGGAAGTGACAAATTTTGGGTTGTGGGAAGAGGTCAAGCCCATCTCGGTTCCCTACTTTTGGTATTCATATCATTTATGAGGGGAGACAAGAAAGGAGAAGAGGACTTTTTGAACCATTACTCCTTAATGAGAGTTGGTTGGGAAGTGGGTGGGAGGCCTTTTAGAGGGAATTTAGAGAACATTTTGGGTTGTTCACCCACTCTCCAATTTTGGAGATAGCTAAAGTGTTAGAGAAGGATTGAGAAAAAAAGGAGAATGATTTAGGAGTTGGGAGCTCTTTATCAACTTTCATTTTTCCATAACTTGAGTAGAGCTTGGTTGCAATATCCTCCATGAATTTTATATTTTTTTAAAGTATAAATTCTTGAAGATGAATGTGCTTGTGTCTTAGTGTTGTTGTGTATTCTTTCATGTTGTTGTATTGTTTTACATGCTTGATTGTTTATGTGAGTGCAAGGCCAAAGTCACCCTTGAGAGGGAAGAGTGGCCTTGGGGTGAAGGGTTTTAGGACAACTTAGTGAGTGAAGAGTCTCTCTTCATAGAGGAGAGGGATAAAACATGGATTATGGGATCCATTTTTCCATTGTATATTTTGGGATCATAAGGGAGTTTTGGCATGTAGCCATGGGGGCCATAAGGTTTGTGGGGTTTGCATTTTAGAGAAGGAATTAGTTTGTATGCCTTCTGAAGGCATTTTCATATTATTGTTATGGAATTCTCCTCCTGCGTAGTTGGTCCACCTTCACCCCATTATTTGAATCATTTAGAGACCTTGTGTGTAAGCCTTGGGTTGAGAGATTTTGTGTGCATATTATTTGTAAATTCTATTTGTGCACATATTTTGGCTTGTGTGTAACATGTTTGGTTTCTAGTTCTCCTAGCTCGGGGGTGCCTTGTAAAGGCCTAGGTTGCGAGGTGAGCCTCCATGGTCAAGCTTCTTTTTATTTGCAGGTTTTGCTTGTGAATGTAAAGCTGGAAGGAAGTTTGGTTTCAAAGGAACAAAATTCTTATTTTCCTTATAAATTAGTTTGTAAAGTTATATCATATGAGAAAATCCAATTTTCATGAATTTAGAGTTGTTGTAATTGTGGAAAGAAAAGAGACAACTATTGGTTACCATTATTTTTGGCTTGGTTTTTAAATGTAGTAGTTGAAGACTTGTATATTTTCAACTATTTGGAAAAAATAAAAATAAAAATTGATTTGTACTATAAAATAGACGTTTCTATGTGTTCCATTATAGAAATTTGAAAAGCTATTATGACCTCATGGATTCATTTTCTTTTATTTATTAAATACAATTAACTATAGGGTAAAAGCATGATATTGTGTTGCCTTTTAGGCTAAACAGAAAGACTCAGCCGATTTAGACTCGACTAAGTCCTACTCGACTGATCAAAACATGACCGAGTATACGTAGGTGCCACACGGCATTGAATGGCACCTACGTGGCATGTTAGACTTGGTTGAGTCCTACTCGGCCAAGTAGGACTCGACCGAGTCTAATAGGTATTTTAAATACTCGAAAAAACCCCGAAGCCCCTCATTTGCACATTGAGGGGCTAAGGATTAGAAACTGGCAAGCAACAGTGCCTACTTGACCGAGTTCCAAGTAGGGGGCATTTTTAAAAAAAAATTATTAATTTTTTTGAATTTATATGCAAAAAAATGAAATTATTTTTACTTAGCATTATAATTTATATTATTTTTTTCTATTTTTAAGTAATAAACATTTGTAGACTAGATATATTATTGATGTTAAACATAAACGTAAAACCCAAAAACATAAAAACGTAAACCTAAAACCTAAAAATGTAAACCTAAAACCTAAAAACATAAACCTAAAACCTAAAAACGTAAACTTAAAACATAAACCCAAAAGTTTGAAACTTAAACGTACAAACTGAAAACCTAAAAACATATATATAATTTACCCAAAACGTAAACTCAAACCTAAAAACATGTAAATAGCACATAGTACATGGTATTTTTAAAACAATTTTTCAATAAAATTTATTTAAAATGATTAAGAGATATAACTTATATATAAATAGGAGGTCCAATAAGACCCTTAAGACCCAATACCTGACCTAATAGGACCAATTAAGACATAATAGGACCCTTAAGACCTAATAGGACCACTTAAGACCTAATAGGACTTATTAGGACCCTTAAGACCTAATAGGACCACTTAAGACCTAATAGGACCTAATAGTACGCCCTTAATACCCAATAGGACCCAATAAGATCTAATAGGACCCTTAAGACCCAATAGGACCTAATTAAGACCCAATAGGACCCAATAAGATCCTTAAGACCCTTAAGACCTAATAGGACCCTTAAGACCCAATAGGGCCTAATTAAGACCCTTAAGACCCGATAGGACCCAATAAGACCCTTAATACCCTTAAGACATAATTAAGACCCTTGTGACCTAATTAAGACCCTTAGATATCCCCTCTAGCTAAAAAGAATGAAACTTTGGAGGTGATCCTAACTAAACTAATAATATATATATCTTATCCCCAAAATGGGTTAAGTATTTAAACTCTAGATCATTTTCCCCCTCCTAAACTTCATAAGGGGAAATCTATGTTCCATCTTATGCTTTGAATGGAAGTGTTTTGTCCATGGAAAAAGTGCAAAAAACTAAAGAAAATCCATTGTTTCATAGACTTGAATGATTTCATCTAGTACCTGATTATTTTCAAATGAACCCATTCCCAGATTATTATATTTCCACCATTTCTTTTAGTATTTATAATGTTTTTCCATCCCTAGTTATGGATTTACATTTTAGTAAACTGATTTAAAATTTATCTCAAAATTATTGTCACTTGAATCTAGGTAGATTTTGGATTTGTATTAAATTCATTTTTCTCATGTTCTTTTAAATATGTATTTATGCATGAATTAGTAAATTATGTGTGCATGAATTAGTTCTAGTTCCATGCTTATACATGTAAATGCACATGAATTTAAATTGTGTTTTTATTTAAATATTATGTATATGTAAATGCATGAATTTAAATGTTTAAAAATATTTAATTTATATATGTAAATGTGTTCAAATTAGTTCATGTTTGAATTTTTAAATGTTTTCATGTTCAAGAAGTATGTATGTAAATAAAGTTATCTTTAATATATATATATATATATATATATATATATATATATATATATATATATATATATATATATATATATATATATTGATTTTCTAATGAATGTATGTATATGTGTATGTGCCCACTTGAAGCGAGTATTTTTTACCTAGAGATATATATATTACTTTTGTGTACACATCATGGCTTCTAGTGGTTTAGAACATAGTGTCCATAATAGTCAGGGATCACGAGCTCCCTCAGACCAGCATGGTACCCAGGCCCCACTGAGTAGAGATAGTTGTAGAGATGAGACTATCTCTAAGATGCAGGCCGCTCTAGAGGGGATGTTGCAGGCCTCTCTATCCTTTATTATCTCCAAAAGTTTTTCATGCTCTTCAATAGACAACTTCCACTTTTGGTTTCCACGTAACCCTTTTTTTGGCATAGTTTCAAACTACAATTTTGTCGCTATAACCAAGTGACTATAATGTAGAACTCTATGTCTAGGCATGTATTGAATAAATTGAACTCCATTTTTGTCGGTCTTAGCTTCTTGATAATAGGTGCCTTTAATAACAATCGAATGATTCAGATATTGTTGTCCATCACCATCGACAATTTCTTGAGGCAACTTGTATTTTTCATTGGTGCATCTTAGTAGATAATAATCTACACCTTCTGCATCCTCGGGATCCACAACCAAAACAAAAATATCACCTGTACAATTTATATGTATGTAAGTTTGTAACATATATTTATATAAACCAAATAAATTATATATATAGAAACATGCACCTGTAATGTAACTAGAAATTAGAAACACGTTCATAGTCAGCTGAATACATAGGATCATGGATGTCTATGTCATTGTCATCATCTTCATAAGGAGGCATTTTGATTAACTCTTTCTGATCCCATTGTGAAAATATACATTTATAATATTAACACATTGACTCATTGTGTTGTTGTTAAGACAATCTTCACAAAATCATGATTTATCTCTTAGTTGAATCAGTGGAGGCTTGTGTTGTCTTGTAGTCATCACTTGATGCAAACTTCTAATTCCAACAATTGATTGACAATTGTAAGGATTCGATTGATTGATGTCTGGATTGGATGGATTGATATCTCAGTTCAATTATGAAAAATGTGAAATGCAACATATATATAGACTCAACAAGTTAAAACACATGTGACAAGTATAATACATAGTTTTTAGAATTTGAGTTTGAAAAATGAAAGTTTTAAATTTACCTATCACTTCCCAAAAGTAACGTTTGTTATATTTTGTGTCTTGAGTAGCAAACTGATTTTGAAACCATTCAACAATTTTCTTGGAATTCTCTATCATGTTACCTATATATATTTTTAGCAATTTAGTATATATATATAGTTTATTTCTAGCAAATGAAGATTAAAGAACATGTACATAATGTAAAGTTATTGAAAGTAAACAAGTTGAATATCAAATGTTTGTACCTTGAAGTTCATGTTGTCGGAGTGCACGCTTCACACATGCTCTTGCTCCATCGTGCTCTCCTTTTCCATGTCCACTTTCAAAGAAGTTCCAAAGAAACTTAACATTGTGTCTAGCATGTTGCATGTCTAACCAATTAAAGGCTTTTGCAGACTTAAATTGACCTACAATTTAAATTTACAAAAATGTACACACACATGAAAATTTAAATTTTAAATAAATAAAATATTATATATAAAATTGAAAGACTTTATAAGAAAATATAATGCATGTGCTTACCCACACACCCATCAAACCAGATCCAACGTTGTGAAGCATTTATCCCATGACTCACAAGATTGTTGAAAAACATGCCAAAACCTCCTTGATGATAATGCGTTCATCAAAATCTATACTTTCTATCTCATCCTAATCGAATTGTGCATGTCTATAGGTCACATGCACAAATATTGCAACTTGATCATAATGATAATATTGACTTTAGAGCTCTGTTTGAGGGGAAAATGTATAGTTCTCCACAAAATCTACAACTGAAAGAATACAACCAGGTGGGAAACAATTTTTGGAATCACGAAACTGTTTAGCTTTCCATCGTACACCATGACAATGTTGGATATGTGGATAAACCATAGATCAAAATTTGTCCATGAACTGAAGGTATGGTAATTCACTCTCCTTTAATGCAATATTTTTTGATTCACATCATGTCTTCATTTGGTATGTCGTATATTCAAATATTTTCCACTGGATTGGTGTTGTAACATCAATATTATCAAATTGTAAAGGAAATTTATGTAAATTTCCACAATCATTGCATTCATTTTTTATACACTGGACATTGAATTCATCCAAGTCTTCTGATTTATCACATAAAATGGACTTTACAAATTATGTTGTACTTCCAGTAACCATATCTAGATTAAGTACTTCCATAACATTTTTATATGATTGCAAGTATAAGTGAAACTCAACATGATTTTGACAACAACATGTTTCATGAACCTTATTTTTGCGTACGAAGCAAGGGCACAACATCTCAAACATTCTTTGACCTATTTTCACATTTGAAAATTCATGTTTGAATGCTTCAAATAATTCACTTTGTGTAGTATCGAAAAAATGTTTTGGATGTGAAATCTTCATACCGGTCTCTTCATCTTTCATTTGTATAGTGTCCCTTCTATTGGAAGAAATACGAGAGTGGTTGGTACAAAAATCAATGACCCATCTTCTTACATCTTCAAAAATTTTGTCTTTACAAGGAACTCTACAAATCTGTACCTAATTCTTTTCAATGTCCATATCCAACATATTTATCTTCCTAATATATCTCTTCACAGTTCTTCGAGATACCTTGAGTAAATAAGAAATTTATCAAACTTGATTTCTATGTGTCAATCTCTTACTGGAAATCATAGTCATCAACGCTCTTCTAACAACATTTGAATCCGATCCTCTATGATCTGCCATGTTAACAACATTCAATGCATCTTGTAAATTTTGAATTATTGTCTCTTTTACTTGGCCTCCTACCATTTTCCTATTATCAATACCTAACAACTCCAAAACGAGAGTCATTTATTTTTTCTTGAATAAATTTGCAAACAATTGTTCTTTTCCCACCAAATATTTACTCTCAAAATATTCCTTCCACATGTTTTTGAGATGAAATTTAATAATGCTTTTAGGTACCAGGTGCTCTGGTGCAATTTGACTAATAAGTGATTCCTCATTCATGTCCATCAAATTTTGTATTGTAGGATAAATATGTATACTTTGACTGATACCAATATCCTCCCCTAGTTGAGTTGCACCTTCTTCAACATCAATAGGTTCTTCGTCAACATTGATCGGTTGCTCTTCGACAAGTTTCATATGACCTTTCATTTGGTCATCCCTTTTACGATCATATTTCCTTGTTCTTATAGTCCTTTTATTTCCCATTGCTCAATGAATAAAGGTAAAATGTGATTCACCTTTATTAATTGAGATTGAGTATGGATAGGAGGATATGAAATATATGTGATGGAAAATTTTATGGACATATAAACTAGATGAAACAGAAATACTTATCTCGAAAGAAGGTTGATCAAAAAATCATTGTTTTCTGATGTTTGTGCACAATTTCAGAAAATTCTGCAACTTGCTCTAGATTGGAAATGCTGAGACAGAGAAAACCCATAAAAATTTTATCTTTCTAAGGTTAGCTCAACTTTGACCCAAATAAAGGGGCAAGGTCTTACCCCGGAGCAAAATTCTACCCCCACTAAAGGTCGTCCCTGACTTGAAACAGCTCCGACGGAAATTTTGTTCGCAGATCCTAGAAGTTTGCCGAAAAGGGTATCCAAATCTGTACTTCAAGTGATGCACCTATACCTGCAAGAAAAATGGTTTTGTTGTTTGGATGAGGGTTTTTGCCTTGGTCAAACCCCGGTTTGGAATCAACCTTAATAATGGAATTAAAATAGAGAATTCTAGCAAGTAGTAGAAGTAGATCTAACAATGAAGCTATGAAATTCAATAGATATGCAATTGTATTTGAAATGTAAACAAGTATATTGATATGAAAGCTTGAACATAACATTAACAAATGTAAATCAAAACCTCCATGATTGCATGCTTGGAATCCACCTTGAGGAAATATTGAATGAATCTTGAAGATAAACAAAGGATCTTGAAGGAAGATCACACTGCCATGATGGCTAGATCTAGGGTTTGAATGATGAATCTTGAATGCTTGAACTAAATCTCTTTAAAGACTTGAATGCTTGAATCCTTGATCTTTAATGGAGAACTTGAATGGAGAAGAGGACTTGAATGCTTAACTTGACTTCTTGATCATGAAAATGGATGCAATTGCTTGATTGTGGATGCTTCTCACAAAACTTGATTGATGGATAAAGAAAATGAGAGAGGAAGGCTTCTTTTATAGTGATCTAGGGCACAAACTCCTAGAGAAGGCCAACATTGGAGAATTAAATCCCAATTAATCTTAACCCCTAGAAATGGACCTAGATTAAATGCAATTTAAGGGTTTACCATTCTGAAATCCGAAACAGTCGACCCAGAAGCGAGAAAATAAAACTTTCTGAAACTCGACATCCTGAAACTTCTGAAAATTGAAATTTGGACCTGGGGTCAGGGATGAGGTAGTCTTTTCCCTAGGTTAGGGTCAAGGTCATCATTGACCTAGGTCAGGGTCTAGGTCGTCCTTGACCCAGAAAGTCAAAGTCTTCAGATTCTTAGAGAAAGTTAGAAAGAGGCTAGAAACAAAGGGGAGAGAAGCATAATAGGGGAGAAACAACCAGATCCATGCAAAGACCTAATCAATGCACTTGACATGACCCTAGACCACTTACTCAGAGGGATAAATGCTCTTAACATGGAAGTGCTTCCATTTTAAGATGATACACTCAAATATCTAAGCAAGAAATTTTTTATTGCTTTACTCCTTCGTCACTAAAAACTTGCCTTCACACTCCTCCGAAAATAAAATTTCTTTGTAACTTCTCCAAAAAAATGTCTCCTGGCTTGAACAACCCCTTACATTCTAAAATAAGAATTAAAATTCACAATTTATATATATGTTTTTTTTAAAAATAACTTATATATATACCCTTCTATTTGAAAGGGTGGGTCGCCCAGGCGACCGCTTGCAGGGGACCGACCCCTAAGGGTACTCGGCCCAATAGGACTCGACCAAGTTAGGCTCGGTCAAATCATCCTAGGTGGCATGCCATGTTGGCAGCCACACCTTCAAAAACACAAAAAATGCAAAATTGTGCACTTCTGGTGTTCCTTTCTCTACTGAAAATAGAAGATGTCAAAAAACTAAAAGTACCCTTTTCTAGATCTCCGAACTATGATTCCTTACATATAAATTTTATATTGTTTCAATTACAAAATGCTAAACAAATTTGCTAAAAACTACATGTAGGTATATTAAGCTTTGAGAAGTTGTTGATTCAGAAAATATAGAAAAATGCTAAATCAATTAAAAAAAATTAAAATCATATACGACACTAGAGACGAGAGTCCTCTTCAAGAATATATAATTTATTTGATTTTTGGTATAGTTTTGCTAGGGGAAAAGTGGCGGGAGATAAAAACTATTGATTTCAAGTAAGTTCGACTTTGAATACTTATAACAGGCAAACTATAGATTGAAAATGCTTCTTTCTTTTTTTCTGCACTAGATATACATGTCATTTAAAACATATTCTAAAATTGGAGGAAAAAACAATGTTTTACTTATAATGATTTGACAGGAAGTAAACCCCCTGATTTGCAGTATTTTTTAGGAAATGAAAAATAAACCTGAAAAAATAAAAAAACATATTAAATTTTGTTCAAATTAATTTTTTAAAATTATAGGTATAAAATTCATCCTACTTCACACATTTCCTCAATTTACATCATCTCCAAATTTTAAATAGAAATGTGACTTTTATGCCCTTGAAGTTTTTCAATTTTGGTGTTGTTAGTCTTTTTCTTTGTAAAAGGGTGACATCTTATTGTGCTTTTACCCTATATACATATACATACATACATACATATATATATGAAAAAGAAAAGAGGAAATTTGTATTGTCCCTCAATATAGTTGTATAAATAATGTTTTAAACATGTTGCATATTTTAATAAGGAAATAACAACATTATACACACACACACAACAACACTATGTGTGTGTGTGTTTATATATGTGTATTAAAATATTAAAGGAACATATATGTGCTTATTGTATTTTTTTATAAATCTATTTAGTTGTCTTATTCCATTATATATATATATATATATATATATATATATATATATATATATATATATATATATATATATATATATATATATATATATATATATATATATATATATATATATATATATATATATATATATATAATGGAATAAGACAATATATATATATATATTAAAAAAATAAAATAAAAAAATCTTTGGGCTCAAAACCCCTACCCCCGAGTTGGGGTGGGGCTTAGTCCGGCAGCCGCTAGGCGGCTCCCGCGTTAGTGGCTTTGCCACTGCCATGGTGGTTGTTGGCAAGACCATGATCGATGGTCATGGCCATGACTCTGGTGGCTGCAGTGGCGGCTCCGCTGCCGCATCCCATGGTGGACAAAACCGTGGTTCGATAATGGGGGGAAAGGTCATACCAACCCTCTCCCCAATTTTGTTTGTATTTTTTTTATAGATTTTATTTAACAAAAAAAACTTGCAAACAACACATAAAAATAATCTTCCTCTCTTGCTCCTTCTTCCACCTATTCACAGAGAGAGAGAGAGAGAGAGAGAGAGAGAGAGAGAGAGAGTTCAAAATGAAGTTTCCCTCTCATGTAAAAACAAAGAGGAACCCTAGTTAGGGTTAAATTAGATAAAAGAGTATTTTAATATGTTTTTAACTGAGCTCTCACTTTTAGCCTTGGACTTAAATTTTATTTTATGTTTTAGCTTTTGGTTTAGACTTTTCAATTAGGAAGGCTAATTAATTTAAATAACTTTAAATGTAGCCTTCATTTAATAAGAGTGAAATTTAAATATAATTGCAAGTAAAGGTGACTTAACTTAATATGTTTGTATTAGATATAATATTTCACAACAAAATAACTCTCCATTTTATTTAATGATTTAATGTAACTTTTAATGATTTAAAATATCAAGTCGTAATAATAATTAAAATAATATTAAATTATAATGATTCAAATTAATCAATCCTTGATATGGTTAATTATGGTTGAGGGAAATTAATTGATTTAGTGACTGGCTTAACGCAAAGGAGGATTTATTATTAGATTTTAAATTAAATTGACTTAATTAATTAAACCTAGTTGAGGGGGAATTTAAATGACGTGTATATTTATGTCATAAGGTATAATTTTCAATGATGAAAGTACATTTAGGGTAAAATGGGATTACCCTAGAAGGATTAATTAAGCTATTAAATGATTGTTTAGTTATTGAAGACTCTAATAAACTCATTCTTAATAAAGTGTAATTTGTTAGAATTTAAATAATTAAACCTCACTAAAAGTAGACCCCTGGTTGAACCTGGATGTTAGTCTTGATCTAGGGATGTTGACAAGTCAGCCTTCACTTGTTATGATTCCCCTCAATCTTTCCATCCACCTTACCCATTCACCCTTTGGGATTTGATATACTCAATAACCTCATTCCCTCTTTATTGAACTTAGTAAACACTTTAACCTTATCATTGTGTAGCATTGGTAAATATAACATGTTTAAAAAAAAATTGGTATATTTTGCCCTTAGATTTTGGGTATGATAGTAAGTATGAATGCAATTAACCAGGTGAATTGAGCTTAGAGTGAGTTCATTTTATAGATTTGAGAAGGAAATAGACGGTTCAGACCCTTCCATGAAGGGTGATTAGGATTGATTCTCCCTTGATCCATGTGAGCATCTCTTGATTGGTGGGAATTAAGCCTTTTTTCTTTTAGTGTGGATGTGGAAATTAAGACATTTTGGAAAATTGAATTAATTAAATACTCTAGCCATGGGATTTAATGTGATTGATTCAAGATAAGAGCATTTATTAATTAATGATAAATTCAAAGAGTCTTATAGGTTTGATTACTTGATTCCTTGATTCTTGATGAATTATAGTAGCAGGTTAATTCAATAATTAAGAAATTGATCTGATTTTGGGCAAATATACCTCTTAGTTAGACTAGTCTATTTTTAGGTGATTACAGATAGTGGCTTTTGAATACTGTAATTTTTTTGCAATGTGCATCTTTGTTGGCCACATAAGGTCAAATCAGGCCTACAAATTCTCTAGCATTCTAGTTGTTGAAGTGTGGCAAACTTCATTTTCATGAAGTTAGCTATCATGTAGCCTAGTTTTTCTAGTATGTAGATGCCTCACTAGATTCAATATAATGTACACTAGATTCAATATAATGTACCATCTTCACAGATAAGAGTTTTTTCACTTTTTGTATTTGTATATAATTTCACATAAGATCATTTTTTTATACAATGGATGTACAATTAGTAGTTTAATATATCATTATGCAAGAATTTATGAAGTATTAAGCCCTCTAATTTCCATTTGGCTACCTTAAGTTTGTCAACAATAGCTAGCCATTCTTTTGTTTCAATTCGTACTTCTTTCCAGAGAAATCTTTGTTTTTTTTTTGCCTAAATAGACTAAAGGGCGAACTCTGACTAACTTTGTTTACTGTATTTGTAATTCTAAGACTTCTTTTTATTATGGTCAAATTGTCTATGTTGCAACACAATCTTAAGGACACATTTTACTATGTTCATTTGTTGAGTTTACTCTCTAGATGCATCGTGCAACTTTGATTTGTCTCATTAGTTGATTCCTTAACACCTCCTACTTTTCACACCACAATGTCTTATGATTTTAATTATCAAGAGAGATTTGTTTAAAATACATCCAACACCATTACAAGTTTAGGTACCAATACAAAAATTAATGATGTTAAACAATATCACATGCTACTATATAAATTTGATAACAAAACTAATTGTTTTTCTCAAGCTTATTTTCCATCCTTTGATTAAACAACAATTGATTTGAAGTACTTTGTTTAATCAATGGCTCACAAAAGTGACTTCAAGATATTATGTTAAAAGTATTCTATCTATCTTCATTTCTACTTGTCTCTTCTTTATACTAAACATGCTAATGGGAGAAACTTGACACTTTAGGTCTCTTATTTATTAATCACATTTAATATTTAAATCTTTAATTCACTATATAATCAAGAAACATTGATTCCTCATATCTAACAATGATTATTATTTTTTAAATCTTTAATGTAGATTGTATTACTTGTTTGCATGACCCTTTCATTAAGCTTATACCTCTAATTGGACATAGACAAATTTAAATTTGTTAGGATAATTTAAAGTCTTAGCTATGCCTTATTTAGTTTGAGTTTGCATTTATTTTGCATCAAAATCTCCATCTATTTTTATTTGAATTGTACTAAAAATCCTAGTACAGCTGGTCAAAATAGGAGCCGGCTACGCAACCGATAGATTCCCCACCTCCCCCATCATCCATAGCCCCATACCATGCCTGCCAAATCGTATCTGTGGACAGAATGGATGTCAGACAGAACAGACGTCAGGGAGCCAGTATCATTTTTAATGTAAGTTTATTTTTATAAGGGGATTTTTTAAAAACTGATTTCGTTTGATAGTTAAGTATTTTTTTTTAAGCTTTCTTTATATTTTAGAATTTGATTTGATAGTTCTATTGAAATAATTAAAATTATATTGAGAGGGTAACTACATTAGTAAATATTATTTGGATATTTTTAATTATATTATTATTTAAAGATTTTTTTATTTATATTATTAATAAAAATATATTTATTAAATTACTATGAATTTATATTATATACAAGTTTTGTATTAAATATAAGGAGATCAAAAGATACAAAGTATCACCGAAGAGTATCAAAAATTACAAGAGGCGACACCTCCACACAAGAGTATCAGAGAGAATTAAACTAGCATAAAAGTCAAAAGAGGAAACATGAAAGACTAATGAAGCAGGTCTTCATGAGTGTCCACCCAAGCAGTCCAGCCCAGGCTGCCTTCCATCTAGATGACATTCTTCTGATTCTAAATTTGGTTAAGCAAGAGGATCATGTTGCCAGTAGTGTTCTTGATAGAGCTTCTAACTTCTTTGTTGAGTTTCTTGATGGTTTGTTCAAAAAGATAGATGTTGTCCATATGCCTTCTCCACATGTGAGTGTCCTTGAGTTCATGAGCGAAGAAGGTGGCATAACCTATTTTGAGTAGCCTTTTGAATTTGTCTTTATCAACCTTCATAGTGATATGAACTTGCAAAAAAATTTTAAAATGCGTGAGACTTCGAAAAGACTCAGTAAGAACCCTGGGAGTGTTTTGAAATCTTTCCTTGTTCCTACATTTCCAAATTTTCCATAAGATGTTAGAAGAAAGAATGTTCCAAAAAAGATTAGTGTCCTTTTTAATCCCATCAATATGACCAGTAATGATTTCAAAAATATTAAACTTGGTAGGGATAGAGATACCAAACATGAGCCAAACCTCTTTGGCGAAACTGTAGTCAAAGAAGATATGCCTCCCCATTTCTGGGGTTCTACAAATATTACAATAATACAGCTTAGCAGAGTCCTTTCTAATAGGGAGTCTATCCAAAATAAGTAGCCATTTAAAACATTTGATCTTAGGATCAGTCATACTTTTCCAGAGTTTATCAAAGAGCTTCTTCCACTTGGGGATATCAAGATCAGTGTAGTAGACTTTGTTAACATGGCTGATGATGGAATCATTATAATCAATAACAGAGTATATGTTTTTGGCTTTAAGCCTGGTTATAATGGTTCCATCAGGCCATTTGATGTTTAAGAATCTATCAGATCAACATGGCAGAGAGAAGGGATGTCTTTGCAGGCTTTGATGAGCATATTATAAGTCTTCTTTCGGGATGGGGAAATGTTAAATTTGTGCTTCAGCTCATTCCATAGCATGAGCTTGTCATTTTCAAAGATATCAACAAATTGAGAAATGCCCAAGGTGGACCAATTCTTGGCAGAGCATCCTTGGGAGAGGGCCAAAGGCTTACCAGCTAACTACGGATTCCACCAAATGGATCTTTCACCAAAGATTTGCTTGTTGTCATAAAAAAATTTATTAGTAATATACGATCTGACATGGTTCCAAGCCTTCCAGATAGATTTGAAAACAACATATCCTTGAACCATAATATTAAAGTTACCACAAATTAAATCACAAAAGGGTAAGTTCTTCCAGAATTTAGCATTCTTGGGGTGTCCCCTTTCAATGTTACTTCTGATAAGAACTTTCCATGGATCATCCCCATCTAAAGCGTGAAAGATCCATTTGGAGGCCATAGCTAAGCCACTAGTTTTTAAGTCCTTTAGCCCTAGACCCCCAAGGAGCTTGTCAACATGACACCACTCCCATTTAACAACATGAAGCTTCTTATTCCCTTTGCCATCAGACCAGAGGTAGTTCCTGATGGCCTTTTGAATTTCAAGGATCTGGTAATTGTTAAACATCCAAGCAGAAGTGTAGTAAATATTATAGGAAGAGAGGATTTTTTGATAGACTTGAACTCTGCCAGCAAGAGATAAAGAAGGGTTGTGCCATTTATTAAGCTTCTTGATAATTTTTTCCTTAACCCAAAGCCACATATCCTTAAGGGAAGGCTCCATGGAGAAAGGAATACCAAGATACCTAACAATCTTGTTAGGGCCTCCCCATTGAAAACTATAATTATTAAACCAATCTGGTGGCTGATCTTTCCATCCAAGACAAATGGATTTAGCCTGAGAGAGGTGAGCACCAAAGATGTCACAGAAAAAATTGAGTTTCTTAATTAAAGTAGCAAAGTTATCTTCCGTAGCTTCATGGAAAATAACAGTGTCATTAGCAAATTGACAATTGATAAGATTAGTGTCATTAGGGAGAGTAATACCTTTAACCGCAAGGGATAGAGATTTATCTCTGAGAATGTAAAAAAGAGCATCAAAGGCAATGACAAAGAGAGCAGGGGCTAAGGGACATCCTTGTCTGATGGAGCGGCCTAAGGGGAAAGGTTCAGAGAGAGAGCCAATGATATCAACTTGGGCATAGGCATCTTTAAGTAACATCTTGACAGAGTTACAAAAAATAGGAGGGAAGCCAAAAGCTTCCAACATCATAGTAATAAAACTCCACTCAACCCTATCATAAGCCTTTTTAAAATCCAAAAGGAACATAGCCGAGTTTTGCTAAGAGTGCTTAGCCCAGTTCAAGGCCTCCCAGCTGGTAATCAGGTTCTCAAGGATATACTTGCCTTTAATGAACCCAGTTTGGGTAGAACACACAAATTTGGGGAGGATGGTTTCAAGTCTGAGGGCCAAAATCTTAGCAAAGATTTTGTAAGAAACATTCAACAAAGTGATAGGTCTCCAGTTCTTGATTAAAGTCTTATCCCCATCTTTAGGAATTAATTTGATGATACCAGTATTAATGGAGCTGCCCAAGGAACTGGAGCTAAGAGCTTCATTATAGATTTCAAGAAGATCTTTACAAACCCACTTGATGTTAGCTTTGTAAAATTCAACAAGAAGACCATTAGGGCCAGGCGTCTTGTCATTCTTAAGAGAGTTTATAGCTTCTTCAATCTCGTCTAGGGAAATATTATTATTAAGCAGGGAGGCATCCATGTCAGATAATCTCTGAGGGATAAGGGATCTGCATTGGTCCCTTAGGGAACTAGCCTCCAAGGTGTCTTCAGAGGCAAACATTTTTTTATAAAACTCAGCAAAGGCCATTTTAATACTCTCGATATCAAAAATTTCCTGATTATCAATAACAATTTTATCTATAGACTCATTGGTATGCTTTTGCTTAATGAGGTTGAAAAAGAATTTGGAACCCCTGTCACCACACTGGAGCCAGTGAGCACAAGACCGAATTTGTGCACCTTTAATTTGGCACTATTGATGTCGTCTAAGGGCTTCCTTAGCGCTAGCAATTTGCGGGACAAGCAGGGGATCAGTCGGGTTGGCTTGAATGCAGGCTTCAACAAAGTTAAGGTTAGATAAAAGCTTCTTCTCAGAAAATCTAAAATCCTTGGCTTTCTTTTGGCCAACAGTCCTTAAAAGATTTTTCCAAGCAAGAATATCCATATTCCACCTCTCAGTATGAGAGATGGAAGGATATTGGGATCTGTTGAGACATCTGATAATGCTAATAGCTACAAGGATATCTTCATCATCTAGAAGGCTAGTCTTAAGAATGAATTTAGGATTGATAATCCTACTAAGGATAGGGGTACCACTAAATCTAACAGAGATAGAGATAGGGTGCTGGTCAAAAAGGGTAGTGGGAGAAACCAGAACCAAATTCCCCCTAGTATCCAGAGCAACTGAGAAAAAATTCTTGTTGAGATAGAACCGATCCAGTCTAGAGTAAATCCTAGATGATCCTTTTTGCAAGTTACACCAAGTGTATCAAATGCCTGGGTTAGACTCTTTGTTGCCAATCAAGGGGTCGAAGAGGAGTTTATCTTGCTTCAGCTTATTCCAATGGTAATTCTTAGAATCTTTCCAAGAAAAGGGGAGGCCACCAGATTTATCCTCCTGATGTTCGATCATGTTGAAGTCTCCTTGCAACAGCTAGGGAATATTAGGGAGAGAGGTCAACCAAGTCCATAGGGAGGATCTTTTCGTGTAGTCATTAGAGGCATATAGAGAACATATGCCAAAAACCAAGTTATTGTAGCTTAGCGTAATCTAGATAGCTCTATTACAGGGAGAAATGCCACTGCCAGTGATATAAGGATCCCATTTAGGGTTAACCAGAATGGCAACACCCCCTCTCCCATGCAGATGATTAGTGACAAATTTAGTAGCATTCAACCACATAAAATTAAGGTTGGATTCAAGGGTGAATCCAGTAGTTTTAATCTCTTGCAACATGATAATATCAGTAGACTTATAATTATTAAGAAAACACTTAATCACAAATTTCTTGTCGGGACATTCCAGGCCCCTGATATTCCAAGATATGTAGTTCACGAGGAACTATTATTGGAAGAAGATGCATTAAAGCCAGAAAACTCCACTAAGGGAGTATCTTCCCCTGAGACCAAGTTACCCTGCTTCTTAGAGGCAGAGTTCTTATTCTTGGAGCCCAGAGGTCACCCTCTTCTTTTGGACATCAGGGGATCATCTTTAAGATCACAATTCTCATTATTGGATAGGGTCAGCAAGACAGGATCAAGATCCATAGTCGGGTTGGAATTCACGCCAAGGATAGGGTTCGCAAGAATGACTTCAAGAACAAAATCATTAGTAATTTCTTTGAAGTTTTTGTGGGAAGTTTGATACAGCTAAAGGAAGCAGCATAGGGGTTTTCATTAGGAGTACCCATGGGAGTGGTAAGCGACTGCGAGTTGGAGATAGTAAGAGCAGGCGACGGGAGGAAATTACCTTGCTTATTATTCTGTTTCTTTCTTTTCTTGGAGACTGTTTGAAATCCTTCAACATAGTCATTCAAATTTTGCAATGTGGTATCCGTGAAGATGTCAAGATTTTGAGGAGCCAGACTCGGCTAGGTCACTTTATCTTTTGAAGGAATACTTTTACTCACAAGAGGTATGATATTCACCGTGGGTTCCAAATTGTTTAAACTAGGGGGATTCTTAGCTTGAGCAGGTTTGGTCTGAGCCAAGTTTCATTTGATAATGGGACAATCTTTCCTAAGGTGACCCTCCTTCCTGCAGAGGAAACAATCATTTAGGCCACCAAGGACCTCAATAGGGCATGTGAAAACATCACTGCTAGATAAATTAATACTGATATCACTAGGAAGTTCCTTACCAAGATTGAAAGAGATTAACACCCTAGCATCCATGTGTGGGACAAGACACATAGAATCATCCATTCTTATAAATTTACCAATAGGTTCAAGCAACTCCGGTAAGAACTGCCAGAGGAAAGGGGGAATTTGTTTAACCAAGATCCACCTAGGAGTCGACATGGCTATGACCTCCTCATGGATGGCCTTAGGTGTCCATGCAAGGGCACGAAAAGAAGTATTCCCGACAGTCCAGTATTGCTTTTTGAGGATAGCAGCCTAAGATTCATGATTGTTGAAGAAAATAACAAATAAGCCCTTTTAGATCTGCCAACAAAAGGAAATATGACATCCAAGCTTAAGATTCCAAAAATTATGGAACCAATCATCCGTGAGCTTCCTATTTTTAAGTTTATATATGACTACTGTTATTTTTTAAAAATATTTTAGTTTCTAAAGATATATTAATTATTTTAGTTTGTAAATGTATATTAGTTTCTAATTATTTTAGTTAGATAATTATAACTAAACGAGTTGATTTAAATTAAAATATAATTTAATGTGAATAGAAATTTCACTTTTCTAAGAAAATGAAAGAGTATTGTTTATATACATTATTCATCTTGTCCAATTTTGATTAGTGCTTAATTTAAAATATTATTTTAATACAAATAAATAAATATCAATATATGCATATGTATATATTTAAAAATATTACTCAATATTTAAGTTACAATTAATATTTTTAATCATTTAAATTTTCATGCTAAATGCTTCAAAAGTTTGAAATGAAACTACAGTTTTGATATACAATTTTGATATATAAGTATTCTATAAACTAAATTTAAAACCACAATATTAAATTTAATAATACATTCTCTCTCATGATTATAAGTATATATCAATATCTATAATTAAAAAGTTTTAAATTTATAATCATGAATATGTAAATTAAGCATTTCTAATATATCAAAATGTTAAGAAGTAATTAATTAAAATATTAAAAATTAAAAATATTTTTAAAAAATAACAGTAGTCATATATAAACTTAAAAATTACAAAAGTGTTGAACGTCTAGGATTTGAACAATATTATTCCTGTTTGTAGCACATTATGAATATTTAGATAGGCATTACAATAAAGGACTAATTATATATTTAATATAATTATGATATATATATATATATATATATAAAATTAAAATGTTTTTTTTAAAATTAAATAATCGATAGATCAAAAAGGAAGGTACTACACAAAAAAAAGGGGGAGGCGAGCCTCAACCACCAAGTTCAGCTGAAGACCATACTTAGTCAACAAGCACAATAAGTAACAGTTTAACGAGACTACAAAAGAGAGAGCAAAATAGAAGCTACTCCAAAATAACATCTTGATCATCAATCCAAGTTGTCCAACCCAACTCTCCTTCCATCCAAACCATCGTCTTCTTCTCAAGGACTTGAGAAAAGAACTCAAGTCTATCCGAAAAGGGGCCTCTAGTATCCCGCATCTCTTTGAGCAGCACCTTGAGGGCTTCCTCAAAAGCAACCTGATTGTCAACAATGTTGGCCCATTCAAGCCCATGTTTCATCTCGTATATGAACATCATAGCGAGCCCATCATGGAGAAATCTTTTCAACTTGTCATGTTCAAGCTTCATGATGCAACAAACCTACGAGACAATCTTAAAACGTATAAGTTTCAATTGAAACAAAGTAAGGGATCTGCTAACATCTTGGAATTTGTCCTCATTTCTACATTTCCAAATAAACCAAAGGATATGGGAAGAAAGAATTTTCCAAAACACATTAGCATCCCTCTTAAGACCAGATATATTTCCAATAATAGCATCAAGAACAATGACATGATCAGCTATAGAAATTCCAAAGAAATTCCATATAGATCTAGCAAATTGGCAAGTAAAGAAAATATGTCTTAAACTTTCAGGAGTCCTACAAATAGAACAAGAGTCAGTACCACCAATCCAATTTTTAACAGGCAGCCTATCAAGAAGAATTTGCCATTTAAAATGCAATAACTTGGGAGGAATATGAGACTTCCAAAATCTGTCAAGAATCTTTTGCCATTCAATAGAGTCCAGGTTCACATACCAGATGATATTCAGGTGTGAAATAACAGAGTGGTCTTTGTTAAGCACCTTATATATGTCCTTAGCTTTGATATTATGCAAGAGTGATCCATCATCCCAACAAAAAGATAGAAATCTATGGGAATCCACATCACATCTGCGAGGGAGATTAAGGTTACGACAGGCATTGGAAATCATATTATAAGTACGCTTGTGAGAGACAGGGAGATTGAATTTAGTTCTGATATCCTGCCAGCTGGCAAGGCTGTCATTCTCCAAGATATCAATGAGGCATTTAACACCCTGGTTGTTCCAGAGTTTCGCAGAACATCCTTGAGTCATAGCAAGAGGCTTACCATTATGTTGCAGATTCCACCATATAGATTGCTCACCATGAATAGAATTATTGTTAACAATGCTAGAATTATCAATAAAGCCCCTCACAAGTTCCCAAGCCTTCCAGATAGACTTAAAAACCAAAGAACCATGGACGGAGATAGGGAGCGTTCCAGCAACAAGGTCAGCAAAAGGAAGATTCTTCCAATACTTGGCTTGCTTAGGGTGACCAGATTGAATATTATATCTAAGGAGAATCTTCCAAGGCTCCTGACCATCAAGAGCCCGAAAAATCCACTTAGCAGCAAGGGAAATACCTTGGATCCTAAGGTCTTTAAGGCCTAAGCCACCATCTTTCTTATCAATGTGGCACCAACTCCATTTAACAACGTGTTTCTTTTTGTTACCTTGGCCGTCAGACCAAAGGAATCTTCTGATAGCCTTTTGAATTTCAAACAATTGGTAGTTGCTGAACATCCAAACAGAGGAATAATATATACTATAAGAAGACAAAATTTTCTAGCAAACCTGCACTCTACCAGCAAGAGACAGCGCCCTATTATCCCACTTGTAAAGCTTCTTGATAATTCTATCCTTAACCCAGATCCACATGTCTTTGAGAGAAGGGGAGATGGAAAAAGGAACCCCCAAGTACCTCACAATTTTATTAGGTCCGCCCCAAGAGTATCCAAATTGGGGAAACCAATCTGGAGGTTCCTCATTCCAACCAAGCATGATAGATTTGGATTTAGAGATGCGAGCACCTGAGATGGTTTCAAACAAGACAAACTTCAAATTGAGATGTTGGATATTAAGACAAGATAATTCAATGAAAAGCGAGGTATCATCCACAAATTGGATATTAAGGAGCTCCGAGCTATCAGGGAGAGAAATGCCCTTAACTTTAGGAGAGATAGTATTGTCTCTGAGGATATAATACAAGGCATCAGAAGCTATGACAAAAAGAGCATGAGCAAGGGGGCATCCTTGACGAATAGATCAGGACAGGGGGATAGGATTAGATAAAAAACCATTGAGATCAATTCTAGTAGAGGAATCTTTAAGCAGGACTTGAATGTATCTGACAAATTCATCAAGGAAGCCAAAGGCCTAAAGAATAGAAAGGATGAAATCCCATTCAACACGGTCATAAGCTTTCTCAAAATCTAAAAGAAACATAGCAGAGCACTGATTCAAATTTTTGGCCCAATCCATAGATTCCCAGTTGGTAATAAGGTTTTCCAGGATATATCATCCTTTGATGAACCCAGTCTAGGTAGGGCAGATAAAGTTAGGCAAAATATTAACAAGTCTGGAGGCCAAGGCTTTGGCCATAATTTTGTAAGAAACATTAAGCAGAGTAATTGGCCGCCAGTTCTTGATGAGGGACTTGTCTCCATCCTTAGGGATAAGTTTAATAATCCCCATATTGATAAAATTGCCAAGAGTGCCACGGTCATAAGCTTCTGAATAAAGATCAAATAAATCCTTGGCAATCCAATCAACATTGGATTGGTAGAATTCAGCAGGAAGGCCATCCAGCCCAGGCGCTTTATCCTTCTTAAGAGAAGATATAGCATCAGATATTTCTTGTATTGATACCTTATCCCTGAGTATGGAGGCATCCCCCTCATCAATTTTCTTGGGGATAAGATCCTTACATCTATTCCTAAGATCCTTGGCATTGCTGTTGTCCTCAGAACTGAATAGAACCTTATAAAACTTCTCAAAGGCAACAACAATGTCATTGATATCAGTAAGCTCTTGATTATCCACGACAATTCTATCAATTTTCTCTTTATTCTGCTTTTATTTAAGATGATTAAAGAAGAATTTTGAGCCCTTATCACCATATTTCAACCATTGCTGGCGGCTTCTGACAGAGGCCCCAATGGTTTTAATATGTTGATGCTTCCTCAGAGTATCCCTGGCAGCAGAGACACGTTCAACATGTGAAATAGACGTGGGATTAGCTTGAACCTTAGCTTTAGCTGATTGTAATTGTTCGTTCAAAGCATTGTCCACTCTTCTATAATTCTTAGCCTTCCTTTGCCCTAAGGTTTGAAATATTTTCCTCCACGAAGTAACATTGCTATTCCATCTATCAATATGAGTAAAAGAGTTATTAATACGGTTAAAATTCCTAACCATCTTAACAGCAATGTTAGTATCCTGATCATTAAGCAGCGAGGTGTTAAGGATAAATTTATCATTACGATGAGTAGAAGGGGCAAGAGCGTTTCTAATGTTAATACGAGCAATGATAGGGAGGTGATCAAAAAGGGTAGAGGCAAAAGCAATAACAGGGGCATGCTGTTGGATAGGAGAGAAAGAGAAAAAATATTGTAAATTTATAATCATGAATATGTAAATTAAACATTTCTAATATATCAAAATGTTAAGAAATAATTAATTAAAATAATAATAATTAAAAATATTTTTTTAAAATAACAGTAGTCATATATAAACTTAAAAATTTAGGAAGTGTTGAACGTCTTTTGAGCACTGTTATTCCCGTTTGGAGCACATTATGAATCTTTAGATAGGTATTACAATAAAGAATTAATTACATATTTAAATTATTAGTTAAAATGTATATGTTTATATATAATTAAATTGAGAAATTAATAACTATGATAATTTAATATTTATTAATATTCAATAAAATATTTAATGAATGAAGAAGTAAGTTGAAAATTTATGAAATATAGAAACACTTATAAGAAATTATAAAAATTGTTTGAGAATGAATTATATTATAATTTTTAAATTAAACAAAATCATTAGAATTAAAAGAGTTGATTTAAATTAAAATATAATTTAATGTGAATAGAAATGGTCTTTCACTTTTCTAAGAAAATGAAATAGTATTGTTTATATACATTATTCATCTTGTCCAATTTTGATTAGTGTTTAATTTAAAATATTATTTAATACAAATAAATAAATATCAATAAATGCATATGTATATATATTTTTTATTTTTATTTTTGATCGGTAAAAGGCCGAAGTCCTATAAAGCTTTTTTATTAATATAAAATTATTTTTACATGTGACCCTGCTTGCTGCAGGCGCTGGTAGGAAAGAGCGGGGTTGAGAAAACCTCCAACCTTGCCTGGGACCATAGGTCCTATACTTATACAAAATTTACGTGGGCATACCCATGACTCAACAATTGTCAAGATTTGTTTAAATACATAGTTCCCGCGGGCATTCCCACGTCTCTAAAACAATTGGTAATTATCTAGAAATACAAACTATCAGTGGGCATACCCACTGGTCGATGATATCGAGGTTATAATGATACATCTATTACATTGCTATTTTTAAGGATACAACTTTATGTTTCATACAATTAGGCTGATATTTTTATAGATATCGGTTCTAGCATCTTTGGAGACAGAGTGATTCAGGTGCCTGCTTGATAATATCCTCCTGAAAACCACATCAGAAATCTTCCATATTGTGTAGTTAAGGGCTTACATGATTAAAATTGAACAAAAGAAAGAGATCCAGAATTAAAAATAATATTATTACCTTCTTCCAAAGTTGTATTTTTAAGATACCTGTCTCGCTGAATGGGATATAATTTCTTGACCAACCCAATCATGCATCGATATGCTAAAGATCTTTACCAACGTTTAAGATTTACAAGGCCTGTGATAAATCCAAAAAGCCAAGACAAATCTGAAGGAGGAGGACGAATACTAAAAGCTACTATCTGAGCCAGAAGGATTAAAAAGATGGGGGGAACTGATGCCCAAAATTTCTTATTCTGCAAACTTGGCCAAGTTTCCAAGGTCTCTATTTTTATCCCACCCTGCTGCAACTTGTTTTCATTTTGTGAAGTAGATCCTCAAAGTTTCATGGCTTGCGATCTAAACCCTATGTTCTTAGATGTATTGTCAAGCCCCAGTTCAAATTGCATGCACTGAATCGCAAAGCCCTTAGAGATATTCAAGTTTTAATGTTACAGGAAATACTCAGGTTGCAGGGTTCCAAAAAAGTGTTCAGTGTCGAAAACACTCTGTGTTTTCAACCTTCGTTTGAAAGCCCTCTGTGTTTTCTGCCTTTTGGTCTTCGAAAGGCTTGGTTGTTTACAATCTTCATGCTAAGTGTTAAAAACCCTCTGTGTTTATGACTTTTGGTCCTAAAGCCCAGGATGTTTACAACCTTTGCTACTTCGCAATTATTCTACTTTGGTGTTAGCATTTTCCATGTGCGCAACTCCGACCAGGTGGGTCCCAGCTTTTCAAAGTTGTGCCAGCGCAGTGAAGATCCAACGGCTGTCGCATGATCTCATGGGATCTTTTGACCCCATGAGATCATACAAAAACTGTTGATGCGGTATCAGCAAAGATCGGCGATGGACCCAAGGTGAAGGTCGAGTTAAGGTTAAAATCAGGTCTTGTGGACCTAGACGTCTGGCGGTTAGCTCCAAGCATTCAACCGGTAGCAACTTTCGGCTGGTTGCATGATCGCATGTGGATCTTCCGATCCCATGCGACCATGCGACAAGCCATTAGCGGTCGCGAAGGGGTTCAAGGCAGGTGATCAGTGTAACAGTTTCAAGCTTGCCGCATGATCGCATGGGATCTTTTGATCCCATGCGCCCATGCGACAAACCGTCTGTGGTTACGGGGGTTAATTATCGGTCAACGGTGTTGAGGCAAGGTAATGAAAAAGCTTACAATTGCATGTTGGTCACATGATCGCATGCGGCTTCCTAACCGCATGCGACCATGCGACAAGCCTCTAGCGGTCAAGTAAAACAAGAATCGGCGATGTAGCATGGGCCCCGTCGATGCAAGATCTATGATGGTCGCATGTTCGCATGGGATCTTCCGATCCCATGCGATCATGCGACCACCGTTGGATTTTGAGGGCATTTCCTATGGTGCTGTCGTACGATGGATTGAGTTGGCAAATCTTGTGAACTAGGTGTCCTGCGTGGCAAGGATGGAATTTTCAAAAGCCAGTCACATGATCGCATGAAGGCTTTTGAGCTCTTGCAATCATGTGATGAGTCTAGCTAGGATGGTGAAAAGAGATCTTAAACACTAAAGCGAGAAGAACCATAAACTAACCCTGCCTAAACATCATGCTTTCCTCAAGAGGGGTGGCTGAGAGAAAGGGAGGGGATTAGTAGGCTGATAATAAGATAACCAAGTGGCCGGTATTCTATTAATAAATTATATACAATATTAACCACTAGTCTTTCACATAGAATGCACTAGGAATGGGGAGAGCTGAATAGTAAATATTTGTTGAATTTGTCCTAGAAAAGTTCCTAATCTGACCAAACCTGTTTAGGAATAAATGTTGATTAATTTTATATGCACCAACTCTAAGCCACTGCATTTCTAACGGTCAGTTGGTATTTTAATTGAAAATCCTTATTAAAATTAAATCACATATGCCTAATCTTGTCCATTGCCTAATGTATATTTATTCTTCCATGTCGTCTCAGCATGATAAATCTAGGTTATGACTCCATCAGCTCCAAGATTAGCTAACATATCTGCCTCTGTATTACCTTCTCTGTATGTATGCCTAATTTCATGTTTGGTGAAGCTTTCCATCACTAGATTAATCTCCTCTATTTTAGAGTTTAAGATCCAATTGGGTGTTTTTTTGGTACGAATGGCATTTACTATAATTTGAGAATCACCTTCAATTATTAATTTGGAGATGTTAAGATTCTTACATAGCTTTAGACCCTCTAGTGCCGCTATGCATTCAGCCATGTTGTTAGTGGTGGGATTGATAGGCCTTGAGAACTTAGCAATAACTTCCGACTTCCCATTTCGAATTATCCCCCCAATGCCAGCAACTTCAGGGTTCCCTCTAGATGCCCCATCAAAGTTGAGTTTATACCATCCTTCTTTCGGAGGGATCCACTTGTAGGAGGCTCTATCACTCTTCCTTTTGGATCCCCCTTTGCCATAAAGGGGGGGAATATCTAATTTAGGCCACTTGCTTCTAATTTTGTTATCCCAGCTTTTAAAGGACTCCTCATAACTCAATTTGTCTCTGAGCTTACTGTTAATGATTTCTACTATTGAAGCTTCTATCTTGTTGGTGATTGTATTCCATGATAATTTCTAATCTGTGAAGATGCTTCTATTTCTTTCTTTCCATATTTCCCATGCTACTATAGATGGAGAAATGAACCATATATCCTTATATAAATTGTCTTTAAAGAGAGAAGGCCAAGCTTTAAGGTGGCTGACTAAATTAGATTGAAGAGCTGACTTCCAGCCTAGGCTTTGATGGAGCCAATTCCAGCAGTTCTGAGTATAAGGGCAATTAAGGAGAATGTGATTAACATCCTCAGAATGATTCTCACATAGGGGGCACCTAGATGGCCCTTCAAAACCCAGTTTATTAAGTCTATCCGCTGTAAGAATTCTGTCTTGCAGAGCTGCCCAAAGAAAAATGCCAACTTTGGGAAGGCAAGATTTGTGCCAGCATAGATTTAGTGGGATATCTAAGCTATCCATATTCATCTCCCGAATAATAGAATTGTAACCCTCTTTAACTGTATAATTGCCTTTATTTGCATATGTATGTATATTAAAAATATTACTCAATTTTTAAATTACAAATATTTAAATTACAGATTAATATTTTTAATGAATATATAATCATATTAAAAAAACTAAAATAATTAGAAACTAATATATCTTTACAAAATTTTATATATATATATATATATATAATTAATCATATTAGATAATTAAAATATTAATAATTAAAAATATTTTTTAAACATAATAGTAGTCATATGTAAACTTTAAAATTACAAAACTTGTATATAATATAAATTTATATTAACTATTAAAATACATTTTTATTAATAATATAAATAAAAAAAATCTTTTAATAATTAATAATATAATTAAAAATATCCAAATAATTAAAAAAAATACTTAACTATCAAACGAAATACTAAAATGTAAAGAAAGTTTTTAAAAAATATAGTGTCCCCTTGGTAAACGAGGTGGCTGTTTTCTTTTTTGATAAAAATAATCTTTTACGTCCGTTCTACCTGACATCCGTTCTGTCCACGGATATGATTTGGCAGGTATGGTATGGGGCTATGGATGATGGGGGAGGTGGGGAATCTGTAGGCTGCGTAGCCGGCTCCTGTCAAAACACTTTACTAAGTCCCCTCGGTTCCCTAGACATGGAAAAACACATGCCCACGTGTCAAATGATCGTTGTTTAGCGCCAAACCAAATGGTGGCCAACTCTACTGGTCCGCCACGTGCCCAACATTAAATCCTTATGTCTGTAAATGCCACTATTACAAATTCCCGTGAATTGTAAAGTAGTTAGATCTTTGGTACACATTAACCACTGGCTCTTTTATCTACGTGTCAGAGGCTTAT
This sequence comes from Chamaecyparis obtusa, assembly GCA_027943335.1. Lineage (NCBI taxonomy): Eukaryota > Viridiplantae > Streptophyta > Pinopsida > Cupressales > Cupressaceae > Chamaecyparis > Chamaecyparis obtusa. The sequence continues at coordinate 36,780 of BSBK01008448.1, forward strand.
TGATCAGAAATCCTAGAAGTTACGACGCCTATTCCAATTCCATCTACGGCCATAGTAGGATTAGGCGTCCAAACATTGCCAGTTATACCGACCTTCCTGATGAAATTTGACGTTTAGGTAAATATGTAATGAGGTTGGCGTGGGTTTGTCATGGTTTGTTTGATAGGGTATTATTATTGTTTGATGGAGGACATTGTGTATATCATAAAGATTACAAGTTTATGATTGGAACTTCTACAGTGAAAAGTCAAGGGTATTCATTTTGTTATTCGTTTTGGATGCATTTTTTACTTCATTTCTTATGATGCTAAAGTCTTGTATTCAACAAGATTTGATTCTTAGTGGACTCATTAAGAACCATTCAACTTCACTAGTAGTATCCATCCTATCAAATTTGCCTAGGGCACGATAACGACTTCTTCCCTTATGATACTAGAGCCTTGTACTCATCAAGACTTGATCCTTAGTGGGCTCATTAAGAACCACTCAACTTGACCAACAGTATCCATTTCGTCAACCTTGCTTGGGGTATGATGTAGACTTCATCCCTTATGATATTGAAGTCTTGCACTCGATAAGATTTGATTTTTAGTGGATTCACTAAGAATCATTCAATTTCACTAGTAGTATCCATTTTGTCAAATTCACTTGAAACGCAATTTTGACTTCATCACTTATGATATCATAATATTGTACTCAACAAAACTTGAATATTAATGATTCTTAATCAAAAGCACTTCATCGAAAGAAAGATTACACTTTCCAAATAAAAACTATCAAATCTTAAATTTTTATCTCACTCATAAAATAAAGCCCCGTGTCCATTACTACATTAACTTTTAATTTTCAAATTAAAACAACCCACAATATGATACGAATTCAACTTTTTCTCTTTCCAAATATACACTTTATGCTACATACACCAATATGATGCAAATGACATGATAAAATAGAACATGTGCGTGGGAGCGTTCTTCTATAACCTAATCTTGAATAAAGACTAATATGATGTAGTTTGCCATTTGAAATATTCAAAGCGTACTCTTTTATTTTTAATAATAATTCCCGAAAGTGACCAAACAAAATATCCAAACCAACGTATGCGGACAAAAACGCGTCAAGCCAATAAAAATATAAACGACTTTGAAAAAAATTAATGTGTCTTAGAGCCGGCATTTGACGGCCTCCTCACTCGTCAAATCATTTTTAAAACACACTTTTCATTGTAAGAAGTTAGTGCACATTTTTCCAATATTTTATGAAATTTTATAGAATAATATATTTATAAGAACTTTTGATGGATGATTTACTTTTGCAATAGTGAAGTTTACATATTTAAATTTGAATTTATTTTGAAGAAAGTGTTTTGAGACATGGATATATTGACAAATGGCAAAATATTGTACAAATTCAAGTCAAGTTGTCTTATGTTTTTATAAAAAACAAATAGTTTATGTATAGGCAGAAAATGTCAAAATTGTACCATTTAAGAAGGAAATTTATGTGCAAAGACTTATTAGCACAAATATATAATTAAATATAAAAAGAAAAAATCTTCTAATTTAAATATCTATGACCATGAGATGATAAAGTTTTGTGATTTCAATTCTAACCAATAATCAACACAAGTGTGCCATTGTTGAAAAATTCCACTTTGAAGTTTGACTCTAATATTTGTCATTATCTTCATCTATGTTGTATTACCTTCTTATGTGCTAATATTCTACTAAGAGAAAAGATTAATTATTATGTCATGGCTTATGTTACATACCTTTTATTATACACATTTATAGTCACCGACCTTTTATCCCTTTTTCCCATATTCATACACCCTTATATATCCAACCTAATCATGTATTTAGTACTCTCACTCTAACACATATTCTCATGCACATGCTATCTATTGATCTAGCTTATTTTCATCTCAAGACAAGTTGATGGTTATGAGCTTATCCTCGCCACTGAGGATTTGTCTCTCCTAAAATTTAAATTTTAAATTCAAATTTAACTACTCCCTCCTTTATTTCTCTTACCTAGGGTGGGTCAAACAAAAATTTGTACAATATGTTGTTTTGCCCTTTATTTAAAAATATCCAGAAATAATGTCATCAAACAAATGATTGAATATCATTCACATCCACACACTTCAATTGATGCTCCAAAAGGAGAATAATGTTGTGTAATCATTCTAAGAGGATTTACATAAGTGAATAACATTATTTTCAATATAATCTACTTTCAAAGGGATTGATCAAGGCATAATCTCCTCATAGCTCAGTTGTATAACAACCTAAAAAGGTAGTTATCAATATTGCTGGTGTGATTAAGTGTTGTACCTAATAAGTTCTTCTCCTAGATCTTAAACACAAATGTCATTTAAGTTTACATAGGGACCACACATGAAAATTTTCACCTTTAGTGGACTTAGCACTTTTTCATTTTAGTGGACATATCACATTATCACTTTTCTACCTTAAGTGGGTGATCCACCTTTAAAGCACATATCACACTATCATTTTTCCATCTTAGGTGGGTTCAATACGTTATCACTTTATGTATCATGTCATAAGATTAAGACACTTGTCATAATCTTACACCTTCCTATGTCTCACCTTGGCCTACTTAACACAGGTGTCTCCTATGTACTTTTATTCTAGTCTATTGCATTCTTGACGAGAATACAACTTACTCTTGTCGTATTGATATTATCTTATTACTGTTCTTTCCACAAAGACTCTAGATCTTGAGTGGCTATCTCTGTAGCCAAATCTTACAAATATTGTCAACCCTTACAAATATCAAATACAACACTAATGACATCAAGGCATCTTAAGGGAAGTGAAAGAATAGTTTATAAATTACACAAGTTGAGTTTGTAGTTGTAGATCAATCATTGATAGTAAGACATGTCCCTAGATAGAGAGTCAAAAAAATGTTTTAATCTCAAGGCAATTAGTGGTCTTATATCATATATTCCTTATCCCAAAACACATCAAGTATATCTCTTCTCCATTCTTTGAGCATATAATTTAGTATTATTTATACCTTATATATGACTCTAAAAACTGATAAGGGTCATGTTTGGTTCACGTAGGCACATTAATTTATTTTTAATATTAAAATTACACACTAATTCTATTATTTTCTAAACCTAAAATCTAAATTATTTCACATTCTATGCATGTATAAGAAAATGAATGATAAATTAAAGGGGTTTTATGAGGGTCCAAACCCAAGAAAGAACTAAAAAAAGTGTTAGTAAAATAGAGAAAATAATAAGGACAACTGACAACCTCTAGCAAGAAAAATAATACATCAGAGAGATGGAGAAAATCCATCCTCTAATACAAATTGGAAAGACAAGAAAACCCCCAAAAATCTAAGATAAGAACTACTCCTTTTTCTTCTGAGGTATAAGGATCATATGGCATAGAAATTTATATTTAGGAACCCTTCCTTTCTGAGGAAAAAGTCCAACCAACAAATGCATCCTCCTCCTTGCAATTATACAAATAAGCTAAAGCAAAAATGTTGAGGACATAAAGCCTTATCTCAGGTGTCAAAAATTTGCTAAATCGCTAAATCAACACTATAAGGTTATATGGATCTTATCCATAATCATGATAGTATAAGATTTGCATAGAAAGGTGGGGATATTTGACAAAGTTAGTGCCTTTACAATAGATGAAGATGAGGAGTGAACCCACACTAATGGAGGCATCAAAAGAGAGACACTCCTCTGATTTTTAGTTAGAGAAAGAGATGAAGGGGTTGTGCGTTGGAAGGGGAATAAGACCAAACAACCTTGGAAAACATAAGAGATGAGTACGTAGGAGGTAGTTGATTTGAATCCATCATTAAGAGAGTTGAAGTAGATGAGAGTCAAGAAAAAATTGAAGCTACATTCCAAGAACATGCTCTATTAGAGGTAGGTGCACAAGGAGCTACCATATTAAATTGGACAACCTAAACCAATCGACGCTTGATTTACACCTTTCCACCAAGTAGAAGAGGAACCTTCCTCACTTTTTCTCAATTAATCAATTACCATGTATCCATAGATGAATCGATATCCACAATAGAAAACTATCTTTTTGTATTGAGAGGTTATGATCCTATCCCATCACCAACTTGTAGATTTATCTCCTATAGGAGACCATTGGTCATCCCCATATCAATTAAAAAAAACATATGTGGCTAGGGAATAATATTTCATTTAAGAGGTAATAGACAATACTTTTCTCAAGGAGTTATCAGTAGTAGTTGTAAGATTGATTGATTGCTAGATTTATAAATAAAGGTTTGAATATTGGGCCCATGCTTTAATGCTAAAATGACACAAATAGTGGAAGAGAGAAAAAAATGAAACAAAGATGTAATTCTTAGCATTGAAGAGTCTTATCTAACCAAGGAAAAACTTTCAAGAGGATTTGGCTATCCTTCTTGGACTCTCAAACCATAATGAAATGACCCTATTTACATAGGTAAAACATTAAAAAGTTCCAATAGAAAAGGTTTCCAATTGTCAAAAACCCATGTATGAATATCTCTTCGACTATGCCAAGGGATGTAGAACTTGAAGAATAGAGCCACTTTAAAATGATAATCTAATTCTTCCAACACCTTTGTTGACATAACCATTACACAGGGTTTCAAGCATATTTGCAAACAAAAGGCACTCATGAGTGAGCTAGCAAAATACTAGTTGAAGCACTGACAAAAATCCCCACCTCAATGCTTTCCATACTCCCTAAAGATTTAGTTGAAGCAAAAATAAATACCTTTCATTTTACTTTTACACCAAGCTTTGATCTAAATTGAACAAATGTTAGATCCAATAATATCCAATGAGACATTCAAAATTAAAACAACCAGAAAGCTCAAATCCTTCACCTTGAAGCCTGATAATAGCAACCATCATATCTACAAGTGTTGAATTGGAGAGAAAAGAAGACATGTAGGAGAAAACAATGGAGCTACCATAATGAGTGATAGATGTAGGTAGAGACATTGCAACTAATCTTCTCTATAACTCTCTATCTTAGATATTTAACTCATCAATAAGGTAACCATTTTTAATACATACTAGCCATATTGTCTATTAAATGTAAAGATTTAAATAAACTTTCTCTAAGGTTAAATAGGCTAATCCAAAAAGATACATGCACATAAGCATAAATTAGCCTAGATTTAATGTGTGAGAGCTATGAAGTAATGTTATTCTATAATTACTATTGATCTAAAAAAGTAAATGTGAAAGATGTGCATACTTTCTCTATGAGTGAAATTGAATGATTTCTTTAATATGGTATTAAATTTTGAACTATCATTGAATTGGATTTTGTGCTAAACTTATGCCCCATCTTGGATCAAGCTTGCACCTCAAGGCATTTTCTATGTCCAAGTATTCATCCTTCTACAACATGGATATCTCTATAATTTTTTGCACTCTCGCTTTCTAATTCGTCAAGTTCACTTGCCTTTTCCCTACTATCTAGACTAGTTGTATTTAGAAATACCTTTTGAGGATTGTGGTTATGATAAAAGAGGACATCTTCTCTTAGGTCAACCCTTAGAACTGTATATATAAAAGTGACAAATAATAGGCAAGTGTTCTCAAATGAGTATGGAACCTTAGGTTTATTATAAAGCACCAAATTTAAGTATTCTTCTAATGTTTTTAAGATGAGATGTGAGAGATGGTGAACTATATGAAAAAAAGTGCCTTTAAATACAAGCACATAATATTAAATTGTAAAAACATGTGTTAAGTCAATTCTCAATGACTTGTAGAACGGTTTCGAGTTGGATAAATTTGAAGAACTTTGAAATTATAAGGATCAATACCACAATCTAAGGTTGAGCTCACATCCATAAAAATGATCTAGTATATGACAATGTTCATATTAGATAGACAATATATACATTGAGATAAATGTATAAAAGAACATTATTAATACATCAAAAAAAATATATAAAATACAAATAAATATATGAAAATAACTTTAAAATATAAATAATCCCACAAAATTGTACCACTTATCATTGTATGTATATTTTAAAACATTCTCCTAAAATAAACATACGGAAAATAGCATAAAAAATACAAATTTAGGCACATATATATATTCACACTTTCTCATTTGCATAACATGAAAGGACAAGATTGTGGTCACTTCTAAAAAACAAGCTTAGCGAGGTGAGCGTCAAATTTAAAATGGAAAAAGCTTTGAAATCATGAAACCCTGAAACGCTCGTACAGGCCGTCAAGTTCAAAGCCTGCAAATCCATGGCGGAAAAATAAAATCATGATGATCTTTTAAAAAACCGAGTTCGGTCCGCTGAAACATCGACGTCATATTTAATACCGTACGCGGAATGGCAGGGGCCCCTTCATTTCAAAATCCCGCGTTCTAACCGCGTAGACTGTTGATTGTTTTGGCCGTAACGCGTCTTACATAAATAATATTCCCACGTCCTCGGATCGAAACCCATCGCCTCGTCCTTGTCGCCATTTTAAGCTTGGTTTATACGCCAAAACACGGTTTAAAGCCCCACTCCAGGCGCAGATAATGGTAGAAATCACGTCGCCTAGGGCATAACGTAATCTTGTCGATTATATACACACTGTGTATATATCGGCCATGGCAGTAGGGCAAGGAATTGTGAGCTTCCTGGAAGACAACAGTGGCATTGTCAGCGCTTTTCTAAGAACTGTGCTGTTGTACGGACTACTTAGCTCGCTTCTCCGCTATTTCTTTCCTAAGAGATTTAAGGGTTTCTTCGGCGGAAAGGCCATGGAAGTTGCGGCTGAAAACGGCAAGGGTTTGGCGAAGGAAATCAGCGGCAGTGCGGCTAATTTAGCAGTCGGAAGAGACGAATTACGGAGGGTTTTCTCGACCTTTGATAAAAATGGCGACGGCTTGATAAGCCACCAGGAAATGGAGGAGTCGCTTGAGAAGCTAGGGCTGAAGATCGCAGAAGAGGAGGTACTGTCTGCCATTAAAAAGGTGGATACTAATGGCGACGGAAATGTTGATTTTGAGGAGTTTGTGATATTTTATGAGGAGATTAGTAAAGTTGGAGGAGAAGCTTCCAATTTGGAGGAAGATCCAGAATTGGCAGACGCTTTTGCTGTTTTTGATGGAAATGGCGATGGTTTGATAACTGTAGAAGAGCTGCAGAGTGTTATGTGCTCGTTAGGGTTGAAGGAAGGACGGACGGCTGGAGATTGTCGGAATATGATTCGCCAGGTTGATAAGGATGGTGATGGGATGGTGAACTACGCAGAGTTTAAGGAGATGATGAAGGGTGCTTTTGCGAAGAAGACATGATTCAGAGAGCTTTCTTCTGGTGGGAAACTGTAAAATTTGAGTTTGCGCCGCCTGTATAATATGGTCATGGAGTCTGTAGGGTGGAGGGAAAGGTCATTGGTTCGAATCTCGCAATAGGGGTTGATTTTACTGATTTGGTTTTTAAAAAGATTCTGGGTTCGAATCTCGTGGTGGAATGTGATATTACTGTTTTGGTTTTAGAAGTAGGTTTTTTTTTTTTTAGGTTGGTTATTTTCCTTATTGTGCTTTCTGCAGTTGTACAGATGCTCTGTAAAATGAATTGAATTGACTTAAGTTTGTTATTTCAGAAGATTGTTGGATTAATTTGTTGTAACTGTAACACGGTGCTCTCTCTTTTTTTCTGTCAAATGAATGATTTGAAATACAGAATATTCCAATTTATAATTATGGTGGATTGGGTTTTTTATTTATGGTAGTTTGATCTTAAAAAAAATATTATATGATTTCTCAAGTAAATGGGAAGTGGTTGTATTTGCAATCTGATTCAGGGAGTATGGATCTTTCAATTAAAAGCTCTTTACTTGGCATCAGACTTCAGCTAAGAGCTATCCATTCTTTATTAAAGTGTTTTTTGATCGTTCTTTAGATGCATGATAGAACATTTATTTTTAAGTAATTTTTTAATTTTTTTTTTATATAATATAATTGAATAATAAAAATGATTATGAATTAATGTTATTGAAGTACTGGTTTTGTAGACAAAACAGTCTGAAGGTCACGACTGTATTTAATGTTAAAAGATGATCATAAGTATTTTTCTGATTTTTCTATGCATTTAAATAAATTTTAATTTTTATAAATATTAAGGAAAATAGAATAATAATTATTTAAAAAGAAAAGTGATGATTTTATGATTTATATAAAATTTATATGTTTGCACTATATAGTGGATATATGATTATAGATAGTGGATATATGATTTTATTCTTTGATTTGATTTTAAATAGGACTTTTTTCGGAAAAAGAGCAGTAATGTTTGGAATTATTTTTTCATTTTTCTTTTGAATTAATAAGTTTGCTCTTAAATTCAATTTGTAAATTTTACATTGATATTTTGGACCACACTCAATGATCTATCATTGATGTTTCTTACTTCAATGATCTATCATTGATGTTTCTTACTTTTTTCTTAATGATGGATTACTTACATTCAAAACATACACAGTAACTTAGAAGCAAATCTTATTACAAGATATGGTGACACTTTTAGGTTACTCTTGACTTAAAAATGAATCTGAACATGCATATATTTCACAGTTTATTTTAGATATATATAGTGACTCTAGAAGCAATCTCAATACAAGATTTTAATTCTTTTGGGGATTCAAAACATACATGGTGACTCTAGAAGCAATCTTATTACATTTAAAAGATAGTCGCTGTTGGGTTTTCTTGATTTTTCTATACATAGAAAATTAATTATTTAAAAAGAAGATTGATGATTTCAGATGTATGTGAACTTTTTATGTTTGCATTACATATTGGATGAATGATTGTAATACTTGATTTGACTTAAGAAACCAATTTTCTCTAATGAAGAAAAATAATATTTGGTATTCCTTTTTCATTTCTTTTCTAAAATCATAAGATTGCTTTAGATTCATTCTCTATGTTTTTACCTTGATGTTTTGGACCACACTCAATGATCCATCATTAATATTTTTACTTCCTCTTCTTAAAGATGTATCACTGGTCATGATTCAAAACATCCATAGTAATTCTAGAAGTAATCTTATTACAAGATTTTGACTCTTTTGGGGGTAGACCTGGCAAAACTAAATAATAAGATTTCTCAGAGTTGATTGAATACATGCATAGAGAGTCTAGAAGCAAGATTTTTTGGGAATACTATTAACTTAAATGAATCTAAACATTTAAAATTTTCAAATGAGTGTTGTGTCACCTTTAATTAAGAATCTAATATTTTTATATATCAGTTTTAAATATTTTGACATAATACTAAATTAAATTAATATTATATGGCATACAAATTTTATACTTTAGAGTGCAAATTATATTTCTTAAATTTCAACAAATAAAAAAGTAATCTTCTTAAATAATACTACTCATAATTGTAATTAGAAAATAATTAATATCTTTTTATATTCATATAGAATATTTTATAAATTATTATGTTTTCTATAACAGATAATAAACTTCACATATCATTTATATGGTTGTGGGTTCTAACATCACCCTTGGAGAATTAGTCTCATCTCAGCTTGTCCCTTCCTCGCTCCAACTTGACTATTTGTAAGACCAAAACAAGACAAGTTGGGTGTAGGTTGAATAATAGAAACACTCTTAAAATACAAAAAAAAATAATGTGAATAAATTAATTTGAAGTTAAAATCATTCAAATCAAATAAAATAAATAATTCATTTTTTATCATTACAATTTAAATTTAAAACTAGATGTTAAACTTTATATATATATATATATATATATATATATATATATATATATATATATATATTCAATTAGACTTATTCAATACTATTATACTTATTTCCTTTTAAAAACAAATTACCATATTATAATTATATACTCATATTCTTGATACTAAAACTTTTATTAAAAACCAATATTTTTTTATGGAGACTTGTTCCATTCTAAAGATGCTAGATTTATGAATATAAGAGCTGGTGTCTAATACAGACAAGGAGAAATCAGAAAGACAAAATTTGTGAACAAACGAGAAAGACAGAAGTAAATGATAGGAAGAAATAAATTAAATTGGTAGTGAAGATGTATAGGATCTGTAGTAAACTACAATTGGAAACATATTATCGGGTTTAACATGGCCTGCAGAGAATCTAGTGTATTTAAGCTTTTCTTAAAGTAGGCTTAGGGATATAAAAATGCCTGTCAGACTTGCATACCAATTTTAATTTGATTTTGATATGTTGTTTTCCCTAATTACATGGAATAACACTAACGATACCACATATACTAAGGAACACGCCTTCCCATACTTTTACATCATTGTCAGTTACCCAATTTAACGCTGAACAAATATCTTGGTCATATGCAGCCAATTTTAATGAAGTGACTTGAGAGTCAAGCCATTTTAGTCAAGTCATATGTGCAGTCTACACAATCCAGTCAAGTATTATACAGTAGACATTTCAGTCAAGTCATTGCGTACATTCCCGTAAACTCATTTTCAATTCAACTTTCAAAGCTTTGACAGTTTCATGCACGAGAACTTTTCAGAAATGTACGGTAAATGTAGAAATTTTTTATATGAACTTATTTTGTCATATATGGATCTTATGTGTTGAAGCATGTGATTTGAAACTTCTTCTTATTATTATTATTCATTCGGTTTCCTATTCAAGTACTATTAATCTTTTTTATCAGTTTATCTAGTGCAGAAAGAGTTGTAATGTTGGTGTCAAACAACTTTATTTTTGGTTTTGCCTTTTTAAACTTATTTTTATTATTTGAAACAATAAAATCATTTTTTTAAAATACAAGCGTATATTTTATATTATTTTGAATAAAGGTTGAAAATGTATAGTCTAGTGAACTCATTTCAAATTCAAATGAATGTTTGTGTCAAATAATTTTATTTTTTGTTTTTGTCATTTTAAATTTATTATTAAATCATTATGGATAAATGTTTTTATAGGATTAGCAAGGAAAGAGTCCCGATTCCTTACAAAAGATGATTCAACATTGACATTACATAAAATAGTGAGGGGCCTCCATCATTGAACCTAATAGTCACATCAAAAGATAATTAGAACAAATTTAAACTACAATAGTAGACTGGACTATTTAGCCACCTATTACTATACAACCAAAATTAATAGTCCTATTATTAATAACCCCTACATTAACTATCATATCAACAAAATTCACTAACAAAGTAACTTTTAATAAAATACTAGCAGTTCCATAAGTCCTTAAACATAAAAATAGCTTCCTCCATAAGCCACCATCTAAAAATATATTAGAATGGAAATAAAATATCATTTTGTATTATAAAGAGCCTCAATAAGGCTCCAATCTTTCTCTAGCTCCCAAAGTGCCTTCGACCAGGTATTCAGCTTCCTAGTTTGCAAGTGTTCCCATGTATCTCCTGTATGTGGTTGAAGCGGACCTCAAATCCAACTACACACGCAACATAGTCATTACTCATGCAATTGAATTACAAAAATGAGTATGGATTACTCAATTCGAAATTCATGGTGAAGCGACTTGTTGCCTCCTAATTAATCGGGGTGTTTACTTACTCTCAGATTGGAGAGCCAACAAACATCAGACCGAGTTAATACGGAGGATTTGAAAACTAGAATGATAAGCAAAGTGCAATTACTCTAAGATGAAAATGCAATTTGTAATCTAGAATGAAATGCATATTTCAATCTAATAACTTGAAAGTAAATATGAAATGCAGATTCTAGTCTAAGAAAGCTTGAAAGAAAGATGATAATTAACTAATAGCAAGTAAGCAAATTAATCTAAAGATGCAATTAACACTAAATGAGAGCAAACTAATTAATGCAATAAGCTTTGAAAATATGTAAATAGTTGAGACAGAATTTCGCTATAGTCTATGTGCTTTCAAAATTGCTCCCTTTCGAATGAAAAAATGAGGTTCATTAAATAGACAAAGCCAGAAGAGGAATGAAGAGTTTCTTGATTTGAAATGGTGGACTCTTCATTCCCAATTGAGACAAAAATGCATGAATTACTTAATTAAAAGAATGGATATTACCACATAGGGGACCTTTCGAATATCTTGAATTATTAATTCAAATAAGAGTGTCCATTCAAATAATCAAGCAATTAATTAATTCCTTTTATGGGTATTTAGCTAAAGGGGGTAGATTTAATTTAATTTAAAGCACTTAGGACTTTAGAATTAAATTGATTTATCATAGGGGTAATTTAGCTAATAAAAGTCGAAGACTTTAGGAATTAATTATAATATTTGATTAATGTAATTAGGGTTTTTGCAATTGACATCAAGTCAAGTAAAGTCATGTAGGAGAGAGAAAATTGCCTAGCAAAGTAGGACTTCGAAGATGCAGAAATTTGAGGAATGCACCAAAATTGATTGAAATTAATAGGTGTCAATTTTGGGGTATTACATTTGCCCCTCTTTGAATTGATGTGTGAACAACGTGTTGATTCAAAGAATAGTCTGATGTGACAGATGACGAGAATTTCAAGAGTCTAGGTTAGATTGCTAGGACACCGAACAGATCAAAGCATGATTTTCCAGAGTCCAAGTTAGATTGCGAAGACAATGGTCTTAAAAGAGAACCAGAATCAGGGTTAGATTGCCCCAATACCAATTGATGAAGATGCAGATTTAGGACTGTCTCCAGATCATCTCAAATGTAAGATTAGCATGAAAGATGCAAGCCTAAGCTAAATGCAAGCCTAGAATGAGCAGATGCAATTCCTAGGACTTGGTTGTTGGACTCACCATATTTATCATCATAAAGCCTTTTAAGTTCGGATGGTCGCAAGATGTCACACAACCCTCACTTATAGCACTATCATGAGAATATGAATATCACATAAGTCTTAGATTTGTTGAAATGAGATGTAAGCATTAAGGCACAAGAAGCCAGAATGACCTGAACACCTATTCCTTTCGATTTAGCAAGTTAACATAAGCATCAAAGCACAATTGCTAGAATGACTTGAATGTTGCTTGCATACAAACACACTAGACACGCAGGAGTTTCTTCTTTTGCCAAAGATTTCTCGCAGTGACCCTTACGTTCACTTAGTAGGATGAGCATTTACAATTTCATTTGTAGTAGAAAGAAGTCACCCAAAAAACAAGGAGAAGAACCAACCTCACCAAAGCGTCCATATAAAAGAAGTCGAGGTACGCATGGTCATCCAATACGAGATGGAGGCTCTTACAGATGGACACCCCTCTTAGATAGAATCTTTGGATCATTGGAACTAAACCAACAAGCAGAAAGCAAAGAAAAGAACAAAGCAAACAAACAAGCACTCAAAGAAAACAAAGCTCAGCATGCCTCAGAGAACCACAAATCTAGTTTTAGTTTTAGTTTACGTTCATGTTCAAGCGGATTGGAGTTGAATCGAAAAGAAGACATTCAAAGACTTGATGGGATAGTGATTGTAGGCAGACACAATGAGAATCACTGGTGACCGTCGTGAGAGACTAAGTCTCAAGAAGATATCAGGAAACTACATGAAGTATCGGTAGGCAAACACAACAAGAAATATTGGTGACCGATACAAGAGAGATCCTCAAGGCGAGAAATCTTAGAGATACTAGCGAAACATCAGCAGGCAGACGTAGTGAGAACCACTAGTGACTGATGTAAGGGAGAGATCCCAAAAGAGAGAGGTCGAACAAAAGCTAGGTATCAATAGGCAGGTGCAGTGGGAACCACTGGCGACCGATACACAAGAGATCCTCAAGGAGATAAGTCTCATAAGTAGCTAGGCATCAATAGGAAGACATAGTGAGAACCACTGGTGACTGTTGCACGAACAAAACTTTCAAAAGTGATAGTACAATGCCCCTTAGACCAGGCAGGTGCCCCCAAGCGTTACCAGTTCCAATCTATGAAGAGTCAAAGAAAATCTTGAAGATAACTGAAAGCAAGAGCATGAGCTAGCAAACCAAAGCGGGAAACAGACTAAAGCATGAAACAAAGGAAGCAACTAAAGCCGGAATGCAAGGAAACTAAGGAGCCAAGCGACGCTAAGATGAGATATAGCTTCAGGAAACAAGTGGCGCCTGTTTACTAGGTTTTCACCATCTTGGAAGAGATTCTATTTTTGCTACCATGACGCTTGTTTACCAGGTTTTCATCAATGACACATTTTTCTTCTTTTTTAATTTTTTTGTACTTTTCTCTTTTTTTGATTTTTTTTTTGTTTTTTTTTTTAATATCTCATTTTTTTGAATTTTTCAAATTTTCTATTTTTTTTTGAGTATTATCAAGGCACCAGTTTACCAGGTTTTCACCAGGATAATAGATACATCAAAGCGCCTATTTTCCAAGTTTTCACTAAGATGATCATTTTTTTTAGGACATTTTGTAATTTTTAGGATTTTTGAGAATATACCATTTTTAGGATTTTTTTATGGACCAATAAGTATGTACATGAGCACATATAGAATGTCAGTTGTAGAACTTCTTCAGATGAAGAGCGTTGATTGGCTCTTTGAGTTTCTCTCCTTCAGTGGTGGAGAGTTGGTAAGCACCGGATCCAAATGCTGCAGTAATAATGTATGGACCAAGCCAGTTTGGTTCAAACTTCCCTTTTTGGACTCTCTGTTGCTGATTCTTGGGGTTTTCTCTTAGGATGAGATCACCCACTTGGAATTCCCTTTGTTTGAATTTCTTATTGTAGGATTTTGACATTCTCTTTTGGTATGCTTGAAGATGATCGAATGCCACCTTCCGACGTTCATCCAGTAACTCTAGCTCTTGTAGCCTAGATATTCTAGTTTCTTCATCAGTGACGAGGCCTCTGAGAGAGATTCACAATGTAGGAATCTCGACCTCAATAGGAAATACTACTTCTACTCCATAAACCAAGGAAAAGGGCATGGCCCCTGTTGGTGTTTGAATGCTTGTTCTATAGGCTCATAAAGTTGGATTAATCTGGAAGTGCCAATCTCTACCAGATTTATGAATTGTTCTGTGTAAGATTTTGAGAATTGTCTTATTAGAAGCTTTTTCTTGTCCATTACCCTGAGGATAATAGATAGATGACCAATGCTGAATGATCCTGAATTTGGTGCATAAGTCTCTCAGGTTCTTGTTCTTGAATTGTCCCCCATTGTTAGTGATAATAGATGAGGGTACACCATATCTACAGATGATGTAGTTCAGTATAAACATAGCCATAGATTTGCCATTAGCTACAGTCAGAGGGACTACCTCGACCCATTTGGTAAAGTAATCTGTAGCAGTGATTATGAATTTATGTCCTCTTGAAGAAGAAGGATGTATCTGACCTACCAAGTCAAAGGCCCATTGTTGAAATGACCAAAAACTAATAAAAGGAATAAGCTATTTAGCAGGAGCATGGATAAGATTCCCGTGATATTGGCACTGCTTACAAGTCTTGGCATATTGAACAACTTCTTTCTCCATATTTGGCAATGAGTATCTTTGAGGTGTTATAAACAGAATGCCTGCACCTGATCCTTACTAAGTGAATGATCCATCAAAGAACATGCTCCAAGACTGATGTGTGAGAAGTATGATGGATTCATCTGGGAATTCAATGTTTAAAGGCTGGTGATCTTTCAAAGGGGCTTCTGCTAACTGATCAACAATTGCTTGTCCTTTAATAGCTTTTATTTCCACATATTCAATGTCAAATTCACTGAGGATCATAACCCATTTAGCTAATCTACCCGTGAGGGAAGCCTTTCTCAGTAAGTACTTTAGTGGATCAATTTTTGCAATAAGCCTCATAGTGTGAGCCAACATATAATGTCATAATTTCTGTGAAGAAGACACTATAGCTAGACAAGCTTTTTCAATGACTGAATAGTTCATCTCATAGGAAACCAATGTTTTGCTAATATAATAAATAGCTCTCTCTTTATTGACTTGATCCTCTTGAGCTAGGAGAGCACCCAAAGATGTTCTCGTGGCTGATATGTATAGTATAAGCGGCTTCCCATGAATAGGAGGCATCAAAATAGGTGGATTAGCAAGATACTATTTTATTTGAGTGAGTCCCTTGTCACATTCTTCATTCCATTCATAGGTCACACCTTTATGTAGAGTTTTAGTGAATGGTTGTGATTTGTCAGCCAACTATGAAATGAACCGCTGAATAGATTGTAGCCTTCCTTGAAGACCTCTCATTTGACTGATATTTTTAGGTGGAGGCATTTCCATAATAGCTTGCACTTTTTTTGGATCAACCTCTATACCCTTAGCTGAAATAATGTAACCCAAGAGTTTTTCAGAAGTGACACCGAATGCACATTTCTTGGGATTAAGTTTGAGACTAAATTGTTCCATGCGGTCAAGAATGGGAACCAAATATTCAAGGTGAGTTCTTCGCTGCATACTTTTGGCTAAAGTATCGTCCACATAGTCCTTCATTGTCTTATGCATCATATCATGAAAAATGGTAGTGACAACTCTCTGATATGTTGCTCCAGTGTTCTTAGGCCCAAAAGGCATGACATTCCAGCAAAAGGTGCCCTAGGCACATGTGAAAGTGGTCTTTTCTTGATCCTTTGGTGCAATTTTATTTGATTATAGCCAGAGAAGCCATCCATCAGGGAATACATCTCATAACCTATTGTCATGTCTACTACCATGTCAATGTTTGGTAGTGGGAAGTCATCTTTCGGACATGCCTTGTTTAGATCCCAGAAATCTGTACACACACGAATGGATTTATCATGTTTGGTGATAGGAACAATGTTTGAAATCCATTTAGCATAATCAATTGCTCTTATGAAACCAGCTTTAAGGAGCTTCCCTAGTTTAGCTTTAACCAAAAGTGCCACGTGAGGGTGCATCTTTCAAAGCTTCTACTTAACAGGCTTGACACCTGGTGCAATGGACAGATGATGCATAATCAGATTGGGATCCAATCCAGGCATATCAGAATAGGTCCATGCAAAGTTTATTTTCTTGCTTTGAAAGAAGCTAGTGAACTCTTCTTTTTCTTGTCCAGACAATGACTGCGCTAGATGTATAATTTGCGGAGCAGCCTCTGTACCCAAATTCACTGGCTATGTCAACTCAATCAAAACTGATGATCTCTCTTGAAAATGGCTCGATAGAGTATCAAGTATCTCATCCTTGGGCACCTCAGAGAGGTTTTCACCCTCGGATACTTTCTTTTATTTTTACTATTTTTGGCTATGATACTGCCACAATGTGGTTTTCACCATCAGAGCATCTATTTTTTCTTCTTTTAATTTTTTGACTAAGATACTTGATATCCACCTCTGTCATGCTGACACTGCTTTTGCTGGTGGAAGACATTACATGTTCAATAACATGGAGGTAACAAGCTAGAGTGTAATCATTCTGGAACGTTAGGACTTCATTGGATGAGGATGGGGAGTCCTAGTCGATAAGATCAAGACGATAGAGTGAAAGAGTAGTAGTGGCTGGTTCAATTGCGTTCACAGTATAACCATCAAAAGCATTAATGAGCAAGTCAAGACCTAGAGTGATTTCATCCAAAGGAGCGTTTGAATCCCTATGAGAACCTACGTCAGAAGTAGAGGACAAGTCGATATCGATGGCATCAAATTCATGTGTCCTAGTGCTAGACCCTTCACCTATTTCGAGAAGTCTCTCATATACATGAACAATATCTATGTCTACATCAAAAGTAGCAGCAGACAAAGAGTCAAACTCATATTCATGTGAGTCAGTACTTGATGTGGGAATTCCATTAGCACTAGCATCATCATCAGACTCATTACCATCTTTGGTGGCATTAAAAACTTGCTGAAGTTTTTCTTGTTCATACCACTTTTGAAAATGCAGTGGTTTGTATTGTTCACCTGGAAAATTGGGATCCTCATTTAGCGTTGCTTTCCATTTCTCATATGTGAATTGATGCACTGAAGAGGTTTTATCAGAATCAGCCTCAAAATAAGTATCAGTATTAGTCTCTACCATATGGACATGTATGATAGGCTCATCAGGTTCTTCAAAGAATGCAGCAAGATCCGAAGGTATGGGATAAGGAAAGATGTCTCCATCAGAGCCAGCCTTTGGATTTACCTCTGGTATAGTATCTTTAGATTCTGACTCAAGTTCAGGTTCAGGTGCAGACACAAATTTCTTTGTCCCTAAATGGAAGGGAGTCTTTTTAAAGCCTATGCCAGTAGTGTCCTTTGAGCGATGACCTGTAGCTTCAGTGGGTTTTAGAAAACCATTGTCATTCATCCCTATAGGACCACTCCCCTTGTATCCGAAGTGCTTCATGATTTTGAAGCCTTCACTATAGGGCTCTTTTTCAAAGTTTGGAGGAGTAGTTGCTTCAAATATTTCTTTCCCTTTGTAGATCCAAGCTGTGATAGCCCTTTCTTCTTCCTCATCCTCTAAAGGTGTTGTAGCCTTGACAAAGGCACCATCATAAACTATCTGAGGAGAGCTAGTGGCATATTTGTTATTCTCAAAAGGTCTCCCATAAGAACGTGGAGACAGAGGCAAAGCAACTAGAGATAGCATAGGTTCAATTCGGTATTCTCCCATGCCAGTATCCTTAAGTTTCAAAGTTTGTTCCATTTCTCTAAGCTTAGCATCATAGAACTCAGTGGATTCTCTGTTTGTTGGAACCAAATTGTCAGTAGATTGCACAAGGGTGTTGCAAGAATAGTTGGTATTAGCAGGAACAATGACTTCTACACCATGGAAAGGAAACTTGATGCATTGATGGTAAGTAGATAGAACGGCCTGCATCTCATGAATCCATGGTCTACCCAACAAAATGTTGTACACAGGAGGAATATCAAGGACTTGAAAAGTAACATCTCTCTCTATAGGTCCTATGTGGATAGGTAGCACAACTAAGCCTTGGGATTTGTGCTCTTCTTCATCATAAGCTTTGATGGTAATCTTTTTGCAGGAGTCTATGCAATCCTCATCATAACCTAGCTAAGTAAGCAACTTAGAAGAACAGATATTGAGACCAACACCATTGTCTATAAGCATGTGACATACATGTTTGGGACCTATCATGACCTCTATATGCAAGGGAGCATTATGCAGATGGCTCAAAGAGTGATCATCTTCTTCAGAGAAGGACAAATAATGTAGCGAAGTTAAATGACCCACCATAGATTGGAACTGATTGAGATCAAGATCTTTGGGAACGTTTGCCTTGGCGAGGGCATTATCCAAAATCTACCTATGAGTAGGCAAGATTTTCAACAACTCAAAAATGGTAATCTGAGTGTTGGTTCGCTGGAGCTGATCTAAAATGCTATAACTAGCGGCGCTAGGTGCAGGAGTCAATTTCAAGGCTTTGTTGGTAGGACCAACAACAGTCTTATCCACTGTTTATTTCAGAGTAGCCTTGTCTACAGTTTGTTTCAGAGGATCGGGACCTTTCAAAAAAACTCTTCCACGTGATCGAGTGACAACATTAGCACAATCTTGAGTTTGTTTAGATTTAGACGAACAAGATGTGGAACTACACAAGATGAAAGGAGTCCTAGATTTGGGAGCATCACCACTCCCCTTAGAAGTGATCAGATTGTAATACTCAAATCCAATAGGTTCAATCATGTTGATGACATTATCAGTAGCAGTGTACGTGTAATTAACCTTGGTGTTGTTGTTCTTAGCTGTGGAAGACTCACCTTTCTCATGAGGAGGGAAAGGATCCTTAAACACCTGATGATCAAAATTCTTATTATGGTTCTCCACAAGAATGTCACCATTATCAATGAGATCTTGAACCTTATGCTTCATCTAAAGACAAGTAGACGTCTTATGACCAATATTTTGGTGATAGTCACAATAGGCATTGTCATTCCACCAATGAGGTCTTGGTTGTGGGTCATAAGGACGCTTTTCCAAAGGAGTGAGAACCTGATTCTGTACAAGAGTTTTATAGAACACATCAAGAGGATCTCCCAAAGAGGTGAATTCACACTTGGGTCAAGAGGCCCAAGGTTTGTTCTTAGAAAATCTTAAATTTTGCTAATTATCTGTTGTGGTCTTTTCAACAGCCTTAGCCACTTGTATACTGGAAGTGAGATTAAAGATAGGATTTGAAGGCTTTGCGGTGACATTATCAACTACTCCATCATTCACAATGTCTCTGTTCTTGTTGAAATTCTTTCCTTTGTCCTTGTTCATGGAGAATCCTTGCTTATTATCCTTATTCAGAGTTAACTCTCCCTTTTTAATCATGAAGGCTTCTATCCTCATAGCCTATTTGATCATGTTGTCAAAGATCAAGGGACCTTGTAGTTGTACCTGGTATCCAAAGTCTGGGAGAAGATTGTCCAAAAAGATATCAAGTTTCTCAAATTTAGGCAATTTACGAGGGTACTTCATGCAAAGTTGTCTCCACCTTTGGAGAAAAGACAAGAAAGACTCTCCCTGTCATTGTTTCAAGTTACACAAGTCACAAATGTTGACAAGGTGTTGAATGTTGTGAGAATAATGCTGAAGAAAGAGATTAGCGATCTCATCAAAAGTTTTAATGCCAGGGAGCAATCGACAAAACCATTCCATAGTTGGTCCGCCCAGGCTACAGGGAAATAGTCTCATAAGATAAGTTTGATCATGCATAAATTCTATAGACAAGGCACCAAACTCCCTCAGATGATCTTGGGGATCGGTTGTACCCATGTACTTGTCATATTTGGGCAACTCCACTCCTTTTGGAAAAGGAGGCATGCAAATACTTTTGTTAAAAGAAAAAGGGCATATACTATCCATTGTGAATTGTTGTGTGGACTTATCTTTTTCCTTTGCAAGTTGACTAATCTGATCTTGCATATTCTGAATCATCTTTTGTAGCTTGGCGATTTCAATTTCTTCCTCTTTAGCTACAATAGTTTCAACTTGAAAATTTGAGGGTAACTTGGCCCCTTGTTGAGCTAACTCAAGAAAGTATTTCTCTTTATCCTCTAGGAGAAGGATTTTCATCATTTTGATGAGACTCCTATTAGCTTTGGCACTATCTTTTATTTTTACCGACTTAGCAACTACATAGTTTATTGCAGGCACTAAAATACTTGTCCTCTTTTAATAATTTCTGGACATTGAGCGAGTCAAGAAAGCTTGTCAGGCGCTAAACGATATAATCTTTTAAAACTTATTTTGAGATTCAACGACTGTGTGAAGAAAATAGAGGTCCTGAATATTTTAGCTTCTAATGATTTTTGCTAACGATTCAACGACTACAATGACTCTCTTAATTGCCAAAACTTTGTTGACTTTTATAAATTTCATGGACATTACCTGATCTTTGTTATTTTTTAGATATAGAGACTACAGAGTATTCTTTTAATTTTGTAAACATTTGTATGTAGTGTCTCTTGAGATTTACTGACTATAGTCTATTGTGTTGTCGTTGGAAGATTTATTATTCAAAGAGAGATTAAGCAAGTGCAACGAGTCTATTAATCACTATAGCAGATTTATATGTTACTCATCGTACTTATATGTTAGGCATTGGTAATAATGATTTTGTGTTTTAAGGTGTTTTCCTTGTTCACTAGTAAATGAAAGTAGGTTTCGAAGGTTCTAAATACTAAATCCGATGGTATTTCATTACGGATTTTGAGGTAGTTAAATTCTAAATCTGATATGTCAAATAAAAGAATTGTACTATAATATTGACAATAATATAAAGATGAACAATGATGCAAGATGTTAATGATTATTCAGTAAAATACATTTTTACTTTGTGTAGGGCCGACGACTCGCCCATTTACCAGTGAGGCATTAAATTATTATATTTTGCAGGAAGGTGAAGGACAAGTTTAGAGATATGGCGATGAGTTTAGTCGGCAAATTTCAAGATAGTTTGATAGTTACATAACACATTTGGAGAACTAGAGATAACCTTGGTCTTGAAATCTCCCAGTTTAATTGACTAACTCCCAAACATCTAAAGAATGGGAGAATGCCTTAGTCGTGCATTCTCCCAATTTTTTGGCATTTAGAAGTTTAATTTGAAGATCATGAGAAAAGGGTACAGTCGCCCATCAAACGGTTTTTATTGGCATATCAAATTTAGCTATTGATGGCAACTAAATCCAAAATTAATTATTTTGAGTTCTCGACAGGGTTGTTGTTTGTAAAAATCTATTAGGTACACTGTATAAATGATTTACCAGATTGCCTGTAGTCAAAAAGTGTGCAAATAGTGTGATACATAAACTAATATGTTGAACTTTCGTGACCTTATCGTTTGAAAATGCTATCATCCCATGGTGGAATTTATCAAAGGAATTCCAAATTCATACTACTTACTTATATCCTCATGTAAAACTGTAAAGAATTTATGTCATGTCTAAAACTTATTTAATCTCATTCTGGATCAGAGCTGAACAATATAAACACATAGACAAAATTATCCATGCAATGAATTTTATCAATTCATAAGTCATAGAGAAATATACAAAGGAGAGATATAAACTTTGGATTTTATTCAAATGCTATATCAATATCATGTATACCAAATGTTTTAAAATGCAAATTGTCTAGATATTGAACTTGATCCAGCAATATTGATCTTTACAAAAATTTTCCTAATACACTCTGTACTATCCTAGATTCAAAACTTGTCAGTAAGAATCTCCAAGTTTCGGTCCTTATAAAATGTTCCTGGTAATCCTTTTATAGAAATAAGGATTGCATATAAGCTTCAGATCTTTCTTAGAAAAGCCAAAAACTATCGAGCACATAAGAAAAAGAAGGTAAATATAAAAATAGGAACTGATACTAAGCCTGGAAACGGTGTTGAAGGCTTATGCGGAGATAAAACTTTCCTGACTATATCTAAGACCACCGCATCAGCTATATCCCACTCTGGGAGGATAAGCACTCCTAAATTTGTCACCAATTCTCTCTCATGTTCCAAAGTGATTTTCTCAAACCTTTCAGTCATTGCCTTCCTTACCTTTCTTTCTATGATCTTTAGATCCTTATCTGGATTCTCCGCATGCCTTTTTAGACATATCTCGTGAAACTGACTCGTGTAACTTCCATAGAAATTGCGTGAAGGCCCTAGCCTTTACAAACACTAAGTATTTCAGAAAAATAGTTTTCGTTACTTAGTTCATCTATATATTACAAATTTTTTATTGAAATAATTTTTAATACTGTAACATAGCAGTATAGGTTTAGAGCTGCAAATATTCAAACCTTGTTGCATTCTTATTCTAAAAAGGATTCCAAGATGTTTTAACTATATATTTTTGAATTGTAATCTCTTATTGAGAAATGTTAAATGTTAAATGCAATTATGAAGTTCTCAAGAATATCTCTAGACAAAAGTGTCAGTTATCAATTAAGGTTCACATTTTTTAGGTTTAGAGCTATAAATATCCGAAGCTTGTTGCATTTTTATTCTAAGAAGGATTTCAATAAGCTTAAAATTTTGTATGGATACAAACATGATTATTTTCATTAGAATACATAACAGTTTTTGTCTTATTTTGTTATTTTCTCATTACTTTTATATTATACTCTTCTATGCTTTTATGTTATTTTGTTGTATGCTTCTATTCAAACTGCAAGTAATTTGCAAGGCATTTTAAAATATATGTTTTGATTTTTTCCTGTGGATTTGTTCATATGGATTTATATTACTGTTATATGTTAATACTTTTGTATTCTCCTTTGTAATACTCTGTATCAGGATATTGTCAGCTATTTTCAAAGAGATTTTTTATTGAAATAATGTATAAAACTGTTACATAGCAGTATAGGTTTAGAGATAAAAATATTAGAAGCTTGTTGCATTCTTATTCTAGAAAGGATAGCAAGATGTTTTAACTATATATTTTTGAATTGTAATCTCTTGTTGAGAAATGTTGAATGTTGAATACATTACAGTTTTTATTTTATTTTGTAAGACACTACTTATTTATATCGTTATGTAAAACTTAAAGAATTTATGCTATGTCTAAAGCTAATTTAATCTGATTCTGGATCAGACTTGAAGAACATCAACACATAAATAGACAATATCTATGCAATGAATTTTGACAATTCATAACTCAAAGAGAAACATGCAAAGGAGAGATATAAATTTTGGATTTGATTCAAATGTTATATCAATATCATGTATACAAAATGCTTTAAAATGTAACAGTCAAGATATTTATCTTGAACGAGTAAATTGCTCTTTACAAAAACTTTCATAATATAGTCTACAGTATCCAAGACTCAAAATTTGTCAGTAAGAATGTCCAAGTTTCGGTCCTTTCAAAATGATCCTGGCAATCCTTTTATAGAAAATAAAGATTGCATGCAAGGTTTGGATCTTTCCTCCAAGAGACAAAAAAGATGTTCATATAAGACGAAGGTAAATATAGCACCCTTCTATTACAATTTTACAAAATTGATGACTTAAATGAGCGCCCAAAATTTCAACAACAAAGATGTTCAAAACATGTTAGGTGTAGTATCTGTGCTTGCTCTAACTGCTTGAAGTTCCTTGCACTGTTTTCTTTTCTTTCAAGGGGTTGGGACACTTCCACTTGTTGCTTTCTCTGCAGATGTCTCTCCTTCTTTGGCACTTTCTGCAAGATATGCTGCTTCCCAAGATACAAAAGTATCTTCACTTGGCCAATGAAAAGCTAGAACCTCATCCCTTTTTGGTAGGATTTTGTCCCAACCAGTAACCACTTGGTGTACCTCGTTCCTCACATTAGTGAAGTGTATTCTGCAATCATGTAGCATTTCAATTATTTGTATAAAGGGAGTATTGTTTTGTGTACCCAAAACAATATCTATTTTAGCCAATATCCCACCATCAATTTGTTCCAACCATTGTTTCCTATCTTTTATAGTTGCATCTACTTTGATAAGACCGGGGAACACTTGAAAATTGTCCTGAAAGTATCTTACCCTTAAGATTTATGCCTTTCTCTTGAAACCTTCCCTATTTACTTCAAACTCAAAAAGGTTTTTAACAAATTTATAAGTATTTGTTAGTTGAATATCCACAATACACTAATCTTTAATCATTTCAAAGAATGACTTCAACCTATTCTCTCTAGAAACCCACTTATCCAAAATTGGGTCTATAGTGGCTACCTCTTTCTTAAAAGTGATCTAATTGTCAGACAATTGCTTAGCAATTTTATAAATTTCTAATAGTTTTACATTTTCAACAAAGTGTAGAATGGCATCCTTTATTCTTTTTTCACATCTCTATTTTTGTCTTTGTTCTATGTCTTCATCATCCATGGCAGGGGGAAGAGGGGAGAGGGGACATTCAATAATAGGACTTGAAGATGAAGGCCTAGTAGGGGAAGAAGAAATTTTCAGTTGCCCTGATGCTTGAATTGGGCCTTGTTCAACCAACCTCTTCTTTAAGTCTGCAATTAACTTATCCTTCTCATATACTCCGTGTTTTAATTCCCCATAAGCCTTTAGTATTGTTTCCAACCTTATTGTGAGCTCCTACATTTCCTTGGCTTCCTTTTCTGCTACCCTCACTGTGAGTTGGGCTCTTTCTACCACCATACCTGCTGCCTCAACTATAGAAGTGGTAGTGACCCTTTTGACTATGAGGCTACCAGCAAGATCACTCGTAGTAATCTGCTTTCCTTTGTTTTTTCCATTCTTCTTTAAAGACCACATGACTAAGGCTTGATGGTCATTACTGAAAGAGACTCCCTTAATGGTCTATTCTGCCTCCTCCTTGGTCTTGTGCATAGGTGTCGTCTATTTCCTGACTACATCTAAGACCACTGCATCAGCTATATCCCATTCTGGGAGGATAAGCACTCCTGATTTTCTCACCAGATTTCTCCCTTGTTATGGAGTGATTATCTCAAACCTTTCTATCATCTCCTTCCTTACCTCAGTTTCTATGATCTTGAGGTCCTTGTCTGGATTTTCCTCATGTCTTTTCTCACATGTTTCTTCAAACTAATTCATGTTTAATCTCCATAAAAATTACACGAAGGCCCTAGCCTTTACAAAGGCATCATCAGCTAAAAACTCATCACATGCTTATTTTATTATTAGGTCTAGCTCTATTCTTTCCATCTGTCCTACTGTTAAGTCTAACTCAGGTTCTTTTGGTGGCTCTGGCACCTGTTCATTTATCTCATCATAGGTTATAAAAGTTTTACCTAGAGCTCCCAACTATTGTACCTGGTCTGTGACCTCTTCATCATCCATGATATTCAGAGGTGATTGGGATGGAGAATAATCCCCTTCAAAATGTTCAAGCCTCTCTTCTAGATTTCATTTCTTTGGAGGAGGTGGGGAATCAAGAACATCCTTAGCCTTTGGAGCTTGAGGTGAGTCTGGAAACTCTAAAACTTCTTTATGCTTTTCCACCTGTTGTGATGTAAAAGGGATATCCTATTTTTTCTTTCTTGGTTTTTTATTGTCAAGTTCTGGGACTACCACATTGTAACCAGTTCTCTTCTGTACCATATACTTGCCTGGGGAAAATACCTTTGCAAATGTAGTTTTGTTCAATATTGATTGAGCCTTCTCTGGGTTCTCATTTATGGCTTTCTCCTTTTTCTCATTTAGGGTTTGATAAATACCTTGAAAACAATCCATGAGAGTGTCTATCTTCTTCCCCATAGGATTGGTGCTCTTTAGTGGATCATATCCTTTGTCAAATTGTTGGACAAAATTCAAAGTCTTTTTGTATACCAACCATTTTTCCTTTCTAATCTCTTGGTCCTGTATATCAGGGATATTTCTGATGATATCCTTAGGAAAGTTGAAAATGTGATCTATAAATGAACACTTGACCTTCTTTTTGAACATTTCATTATAACAACCCTCCGGGTCTGCTATCTGAGCAATTGTAGTAGCCATATGATACGGTGCTAGGATTTGATCCATACGAAGCCATTCACCTTTTGTAATTATAAAATGATGGGCCATTGTAACATTTGGGAATAGAGTTCCTCTGCCTTTATCTGTAAGGGTGTTCTTTTCAATCTCCCCCAATTGTCTAATGAATTCTGCAATACCAATCTTGAGGGGTATTTGATATGGCAATATGAATGGTGCCCCCCTAAAACCATATAATCTAATAATAGTAGAAACAAGATAAAAGATGAAATCCCCCCAATTATGTATAATTTTGTGGTCCTTGGCAAACCGTTTTGGCCTCACAAGTGCGGCCAAGGCCTTTGGGATTCTTAGGCTGTGATTGACAAAAAATAGCCTTAATCTAGTTGCAAAGCATCTATCAAAATTAATGAAACTACTATCTTTCTTGTCCTATGTCATGCTGATGTTCCACAATTGGACTGGCATGTCTTCACCATCCCTCTATTTTAACAAATCCATCTCCTTCTCAAAATAAGTAGCACCCTTAAACAAGAACATATACATCATGAAAGAGTACCAGCAAAATGGCTTATCAACTTTTTTTGTTTGGATTCCTACTAATCCATTATGAATTAAGTTAGCAATGAAAGGGGCAAAGTCAAATGTAACTGACAAGTATGGATGTAAAATTTGGACCATCATATACATCAAATGTATTGGCATTCTCTCTTCAACATCTTCCCCAAAGATTTGACATAGTGACCAGTATGCACCTCTTGCTCTCAAGTCAAAATAATCTATTTTGAAGGGCTCCTATGTACTTGGTCCCATGATAATCATTTTCCCAATCTTGTCACAAAATTCCTTCACAGGACCATTTCTGAGATAATTCCTTTGTGCATCATACACTTGCCTCAACTCCTCAAAATCAATTTGTTCTAGGTCATTGGAGGGTTCACTTAGCTTAAAAACCATCCTGATTTCTTCAGCAGAGATTTTCATTAACAGGTTTCCTCTACCATCCCTAATTTCCTTAGTAATCGAGTCACAATTCTTTGCAACTTGAATCATCAGATCTACATATTTGAAGACGTCAGGCACCACAAGCTTTCCTAGGTCAAATTGCCCTATATTGTTGGTAGGAGGAGGGGCATTTCTCTAGCTAAACCCTACTTTGAACAATGTTAAACCAATGATATCAAAACCACCACTTGCATTGAGTGTACCAATCTTAGCATCCCTAATATAATTTCCCGTGTCATATAAACCATCCGCTACCTTTACACTAGAGCTTTTCGGTGTTAATTGCTTGGCTTTGACCAAATCAGTTGTTGAATCAAGTAATAACTCTAACAAATCTTCATGTAAACTCCTATCATTGTATTCAACCTTACTAGACAAACCCTTTCTTGGCGGCATTCTAGGGTTTGAGATTCTTTATAATTGGTGTAAAGAAAATACAACACAATTATGATGCTATTTATTGGGATAAAAATTGCGTAAATATTCACCAACCTTTTTTAGAAATTTCTCAGGCAACGAGAACCAGTTCTACAAATTTCCTCGCCTAGGCTTGTGCAAACTTTATCTCTTTATATTTATAAAGACATGCAAATCTTTGATATATTTGCAATAAAATACAAATTTTTCAGCAGTTCACTCCACATGATCTACCCATTACTTCTCTGAGTAATTGAACTGTCACAATTCAACGAAAAATTCAATTTCGCACCAATTTTGCTTCAAGTTTGAATTTGGGGCATTGATCCTTCTTAGACCAAGATCTGAATGTTGTCGCATGATTGCTAGGCTTGGAAATATTCCTTGTGAACATATGATAACTGTCTGATCAAGATGCATCGACGGTAAACCTTTTAATGAATCACATAGGTCCCACATGACATGTTGGATTTATCACTACCCTTAGATCTTGCATCTAACGGTCGGTATTCATTTTCTTTTATGACTAGTCATAAAGTAAGGCACAGTGGCCTTGATACCATATCGATGGCGCTCACATGATCGTAAAGGTTCAAAAGATTCCTTGTGAGCATACAAAAACTGTTAGATCTTTTCTCCGCTGTTGATAACTTAAGGAATTAGCCCCACTTGGCTTGACCAATCAGAAACATCCATGTCATAACTTCTGACAAGCGGACATGCTATTTTTCTTACCGAGCGCCAGTCCTAATGACATTTTCCACATCAAGAAATACCTTTGATCAATCAAAAAGGCCCATGTGTATACACCTGGCAGTGGGCCCAACTTTTGCAAGCACCTGGGAATAAAGTAAGATTGAAGGCTGTCACATGATCGCAAGGGCCCTAAAGATTCCTTGCGAACATACGATGACCATTATTTTTTGCAAAATTGCCAGTCTAGCAGAATCCTTAAAGACTGGGCCCATGCGCTAGCTTGTAAACAAGATCAATGCCTGTCACATGATCGCAAGGACCTTAAAGATTCCATGTGATCTTGTGACAATCGTTGGATCTAGAAAAGATTCCAAATTCATATATGATGTCGAAACATTAGGAAATAAAGTACTTAAGACTTACGAGTTTTTAAGAAATATCACCAGGCTTTAGACTTAGGAAAATTAAAAGGGGCCTAGGTAATATGAAATGTTAAGAATTTGAAATGTTTAGGATTTTTAAGTGATCTTGCATAAAGTAATGCTCAAATAGAATATAAAAGAGCGACCTAGGGTTTTCTCTTAAAAGAAAAGGCATTTAGAGTTTTTCATGCCTAGTTTTTTCAATTAGAGCTTCCTGGATTTAGATGAGAACTTTGGTATTTTTGCAAAGTTTTTTCTATGTTTTTTGTAGCAAAATTTCTCAGTTTTAACACAACTAGCACATATCTCAATTTGTAGAAAATGGAAGAATGGGAGAATGGGAGAATGACAGGTTAGCGCATGTGTCTACTCTCTAAGGTTTCTGTAGGACTAGCATTGTGCAAAGATTCAATGGTTGTCGTGTGTTTGCAAGGAAACTTTTTAGATCTATCGATCATGCGACCACCGTCGATCTTACTTTATTACCAGGTGTTTGAAAAGGGTTATCTCCAACTCTCCAAATGTGTTCTCTAACTGGCAGACTATTTTGAGATTCACCGACTAAACTCTTTTCCAGATCTCTAAATTAGTCCTTCACCACTGTGTTCATCTACCGCACAGGCGACCAGGTGCCATGTTGTTAATTCTATCCTTCTCATCTCGCAGTTTCCTGCAAAGTATAATAATCTAATGCCACATCGGTAAATGAGTGACTCGTCAGAACACACTCGAACTGCCACTACCTCGTACTTCTATCACTTCCAATGAATTCATCAGCACTGCAGAAAGTAAAATGGAAGGAAGTACCAGTGGTAACAAATTTGTCAGCGCTGCAGAAAGTAAAATAGACAGCAACGAAGAAATAAGCAACGCGTGTCTTGTAAACTGCGAACCTAACTCCGGTTGCTGGCGAGTTAATTAATAGCTTTGCAGTCGGTTTACACAACAGAAATGTTACAATTTCTAGTTTTTCCAAAATCCGTGGACGATCTCGATCATTTCAATCATCTTGCATGTGTATGGCATGCTCAATGGTCGTCGATCGAATTAACCCAGGTCAATGCGTTTCATATAAGAAACACCTTCGGCGTAATTAATATTTATTCAAAACCATTTTAAAGTTACTTTCTCATACATCGATGAAAGGAGTAATATAATGTTATAGTTTAATCCATTTAAAATTTATCTGATCTATTTATATATACGAATTGAGAAAAACATTTAAAAAGTATATAAATCAATGCAAGATTTAAAGTCCGAGCATTTCTTGAGCTTAAGCGACTACATCATATGACCACCACCATGAACAAGAGTCCCCAAATTGTGATCAGTGAGAATCATTCACCTGAGATGAAGCTTCTTCAAGCAGAGGCAGGAAAATGAAATATGCTCAATTCAAGACTTAGCATACCCCCCAGTCAGGGGGCAACAAATTGTACATAGCAGCTCTGGGCTTGCCCTTCACAGTGAGCGACTCGAGGCATTTAAACCTGCGCATGAGATCTGCAGCACTGATCGAGTAGCAGAAGGCCATGGTCACATGCTTGCGCGTGAGGGCATCTACTTCATATAATTTCTTACACACCAGAGACACAGTGCGCCGATCCATAGGCTCCTTCAAGTGCGCCATCACGCACTCCAGCTCCTTGCCGCTTATTCCCTCCGTCCTCGCCCTCGCCATGGCTTCTTTGCAATTGCATATACTCACTGCCTATACTCGTCAACCCATTGACATCTTCTCAATGAGTATACTCATACCCATCGCCATTGAAGGCATCTCCTCAGCGTCATAAACTAATAATACATTTTATCTTTAGTCCTCTATTTTTCCCTTTTTCTTAAAGTTTTTCAGGAGCTCAAACTGCACTATAAATTCTTTTTTTCCCTTCCCCTGATAAAAGTTTTCTCGGATATCATAGAAAGTTGCCATTTCGTTCGTGGCCGTCGATCGCGTCCATCGGACGATCGGAAGTGCATCTTGTAGTCGATGTCACTTGATGAATGTTTCCGTCGTTATGACAGGAGCCCGTGCAATCTGGATCGTCCGTCACTTTTTGATGGTAGTCATTTTTGTTTGCAACTGTTTCAACGTCAGATACAAATTTTTGCTTAACCCTTTTATAAGAAAACGCCTACAACGTAATTAATTGCACAAATTGAGAAGTTGCAGTTATTGAAAATCTAGCAAATCTAGCCAGATACTGTTAGAATAAATTAAATGCCCACCAATATTGAGGGCACAAAGCAGCCAACCAAGGACGGTCTCAAGCTACAAAATCTTATTGTCAATCCAGATACGATAAAAATCACAGACAAAAATCAATAAACATTAAACAATAAACAATAATTGTCAATAATTAAAAAACTATTCAATTATAATATGTAAAATTTAGTATCATTATTTCTACTATATTTGAAATTTAATCCAAAAATACGTGCAAGCATCCAAAATATTGGTCAGACAATAAGATAGGAGGCGATCAACTATAAGCGCGCACATTATTGTGGTCCCGAAGCAATAATATACAACACTCGTAGACTAGATAGAAATCCAAGTACTTATCGTTGGACAATATGTGGGTTACGTTTACATTGTTTGGTTATTAAATATTACAAGTGGATTGAACTGGAAATGTCTACGTTTACATTGTTTGGTTATTAACTAGCACTTGCACCGAAAGGAGGTGCAAGGGATGCGTCGATAGGCATTTAAATGGAAAGCATAAGTGAAGCATTACGTAATACAAGTGTGTGTTTAAAAGTGTAAATGAGAAGGCAACATGATCAAAGCATATCAAATCAGTGGGTAGGTATACCCAACATACAAAGCATGACAACATATGAATATTATATAGGGAGCTTCTATTACTACATTCAATATCCAACATGCTTCTTTGAAACCGTCAAAGCTAATTCAAAATACTAGGTATGCCCAACAAGCCCCCAAAATCTATGAGACATTTGTAGTAAGATTTGTACCACTCACCTAAAGTGAAATCATAATAAAAAATGAAAAACATACAAGATCACAAAAACTCATTACAAATAGAGGGAAAGCGTAATCTTTAAAAAGCAATGCAAGGATCATATATTGGGCTCGAAATGGGAACATGTACAATAAGATGAGCGCACTTTTCTTTGACCTTGGATCTATCCCAACACTTAGGGTGAGCCTGCACAATTTAGAAGTCATAATTAATACTATTGTTTATGAAACATCTTAAAATATATTTAATGTTATTTAAACTTGAATGTATTACTAAAAGAATAAATAAATTTAGTTTTTCTTCTATTTCTATATAGAAATTTGTTACTTATAAATTCTTAAAAGGAAAATACCTAAGCAAAATAATGAAGAATACTATCTTACAAATAAGTGTCTACATCATATTGACATGATACCCTTTAATATTAAAGTTTAAACTAAAAGATTTGTTAAAATATTAGTTAACTTAAAATATTAGTTAATGAATTTTTATTTAAAGCTTCAAGAGGTTAAATCTCATTTATAATTTTTTTTGTATAGCTTCGTATACTTTGTAAGTTATAAGTTATTATTGTTTATTTGAATATTAGATATTTTATATAATATATTAATCATTATTTAAAATAGCCTTCAATTACTTATATCTTTATAAAGAATAGTAAAAATTTTGGGAGCACAAGAATTGGTAAAAAATTTTAAGTTATAAATATATAGTTTATTGATATCATAATTTTTATGTAATATAGATTTACTAAATTTTCATATTAATATTTATATAGTATATCTAATGTTTAACTTTAATGATTTGAAAATATGATTTATTATATATAGTTTTCTAAAATTATATATAATAGTATTAAACTATTATTAATGTTTAACTTTAATGATTTGAAAATATGATTTATTATATATAGTTTTCTAAAATTATATATAATATATATTAAACTATTATTAATATTATTTTTTTCTAAAATGAAAAATTATAATTATCATTTTAGTTTATGAAATATATTTTTTTTAACAGATAAAGTCGGTAGCTATAATATGAGGAATAGTAAAAATTTTGGGAGCACAAGGGTTGGTAAATTTTTTTAAGTAATATATATATATATATATATATATATATATATATATATATATATATATATATATATATATATATATATATATATATATATATATATATATATATATATATATATATATATATATATATATATATATATATATATATATATATATATATATATATAGTTTATTGATATCATAATTTTTATATAATTTAGATTTACTAATTTTTCATATTAATATTTATACAATATATCTCATGTTTAACTTTAATGATTTAAGAATATGATTTATTATATATGTTCTTCTAAAATTATATATAATATATATTAAATTATTATTAATATATTTATTTTTTATTTTCTAAAATCAAAAATTATAATTGACCTTATGTTGATTGATTAGAAACCATGTCCAGTTAAGTTCATATTCAAACACAATAGGAAAACAACCTTATCATCTTTCTATAATAAAAAAAAAAAACATAGAACCTTAAAGATAAATCACCATACCTAAAATTTAAACAATTGACACATTTCCAATCACATTTGTTTTACACTTACTAAAAATTTGTAATTACATTTTAATTTTATTTAAAGATTTAAGAATATGATTCCATTTCACTTATTCAATATCATAATATAAATACATATTATTTTAGAATATTTAAGATAAAATATAAAACTATTTAGAATATTTTAAAATCATAGAATATATGAATGTTTCTAAAAATATAAAATATATTAATATAGGTTTTTAAAATAGTTTATGTTTTCTTATATGAATTAGAAATTTAGTAAATTTTATTTTTTAAATTTATATTCTTATTTTTCATAAAATTAAAAATAATAGACATTGAAGTTAAAAAATTAAAAAATAAACATATAAATATGAATAAAAATTAATATAAAATTAACCATTAATATATCATATTTATTATTTTATTAACCTGACTTTTAAAATTAGTAAAAAATAATAAATTAAAAATTAAAATAATTTAAATTTATCTACACTAAACTTATAATTTAAATCTCCCAAATACTAACTACTAAATAACACTTGTTAAATTCAGAAGTTTATGATTCATGTTCAAAATTTTAAGATTGGAGAGCTACAATCGGAAAACTCACGCATGCAAAACGTTTTCAATCGCGGGTAACCATTTTCAATTGCATTTCACATCGCCTGACATCCGTGACTGTCTAATTAGGCAAACCTGACTCGGATAATGGATTACAGCTGCACAGTCAAAGAGGCCGTGAAGAATGATTCAGAGCGTACACTCACTGCTGAACAGTGAACAGTAAACTGAAATGTCGATGGCGCTTTCATTTTCATTTTGGGTACCAAATGAATAGTTTGCAATCAAATCAAATTATTTGAACTCTCCCCTGTTACACGCTAAAAGACTAGCCGTACGAAATAAGGAAGTAAGGTTGAATGAATGGACGGTCCCTTCCGACGGAAATCCGGCGAGCATAGTGTAAGACAAATCCGACATGCGTGAGAAGTTTCCAGCGTGGCCGTACACAAGCTTCTTCAAAGGGGAAGCCTATCGGCTAAATATTACAAGTGGATTGAAGTGGAAATGTCTACGTTTACATTGTTTGGTTATTAAATATTACAAGTGGATTGAACTGGAAATGTCTATGCAGGCACCAAAAGATGCCTGACAAGAAAACATTCAAAGCATGTGGAGTTGGTGGACATGTGTCGGTGAGAAGTGCAGGTGTAGGTATAGGAAGTTTCGAGGAAGGCACGGTCAAAATTATAGCGTCACTAACTTTCCGAAGTTGGTATTATCAAAGTAGTATGGTCAAACAATGCATCCTAAGTTTCATTGGTTGTGGAAAGATTGAAGCAGCAGCTTTACCAGGTTTTTAGCTGCCCAGTTTTTCTCATCGATGCCATTTCCAGTTTGTGCAAAATATTGAGGTACGTCAGTGTCATTGTTGCAGTAAGATTTTCCTGGATACAAGATATTCTTTGTTGTGGCTAATTTCATTAAGCTGAGAGATTTCTAGAATTGCAGCAGTGATGAGAAGAGCTTGTGTAAACAAAAACTAATGATTTAATTTGATGTCCTTATTGGCTGTTTGTTTATTGCACTTGTATGTTTCATAAATTGTGTATTCTTATGTGTGAGAACTGTAATCACTCCCACTTTGCATGACGAAAGCTGCATGCGTAATAGTTCTTTGTCTGAGATAGGGCTAGGTGTTCTAAATATAGATTTTGAATGAGTTTTGTAATTGGTGTATGATAAGTTTTCAAATTAGGGTAAGTAGATTTTTACAATTTATGATAACAATTCTAAGCTGTTATTTGGATTTGATTTTGTAAATATTTTTATATCAAGTTTCAGAACATTCTGTGATTTATAATTAGGATAAATGATAGAAAACAAAAGGATTCTGATGATAAATCACGAAATGTGATCTGAAACTTTGATATAAAAATATTTACACAATCGAATCTAGAAAACATGAGCTTATTGTTTCCAAATCTTCTAAAATTTATCTTCTGCTTCTAAAACCTTTATATAGAAAAACAATTTCTAGTGAGGTCTAATCTCCGATCAGTTGAGTCTTGGTCTTATGATCGAAAAATTCTGTAGTCAATTTTCTTTGAATGAATAAATATACAATTATATGTTAACAGTTTATTACTGTAAGGCAATATTTCTGTGTTTTTAAATTTTCTTCATTATCTTGCAAAATATTCAAGCATCCCACATATTTGTGTATCAATGAGTTGGAAGTGATTGACATATTTGTATTTCTTACGTAAGCTTTACATAAGATTTTTGACATGTACACTAATAGTTGTCGCCTTTACTACGTTAGGATGGGGATTACCTTGACTCTTGCTAAAATTATTTCTATGGAATCTCCTGCACTATTATTTCAACCAATACTAAAGTTTAAAGGTTTTCACCTGCCTTTTCCTACAGCAATAAGGCAAGGCTATATCCAAACAAGAGAAGAGAGTACTAAGAATGGCAGAACTTTTCAGAACTGCCCGGAACTGCTGCCTTCAAATTTTATGCCATAAAATCTGAGATAATAAAAAATTGTAGAGTAGTTGTTGTTATCGAGTCAGTCGTACCAGGTTAGGTATCGGTTATCTAATTCAGTTTTAGTTAAGAATGTATATACCTTATGTGGAAAAAAAAAATCTGTCTCTATATTTGTTTTTCTATGTTGATGATCTGCATATCATCATAACATTTTATTTGTTGTTAATGAATGTTTAATACCTACAATTGGTATCAGAACAGAGGGATAGAAAGAAGTCTGGAGATGAAAGGAGGAGAAATCTATTGCAAAAGGAGAGTTTGAAAGAGGTCAATAAAAATTTACAGTAAAAAAGGTGAAAGATTTCATTTTCTTTTGGCGATTTCAATTTATCAAAATTTATTTCTGGTATATGATATAAAAGAAGCAGCACATATATATATCCAAGAAATAGTCAATTTGTGCAATTTGTTTCAAAGTTTGTTTGAAACAAGGTTATTGATATTGCTGGAGAATAGTTATAGGGAAAAACACTATTTTGCATAGTTTCTTTGAGATGGCGAACTTAGTTGGAACATCAAGAGTAATGATTCTCATTTTTTATGGAACAAATTTTCCTTATTAGAGTATAAGAATGCAGACTTTGTTAAAACTTAAACAAAATGAACAAAAAGATTATGAAGCACTATTTTTAATTCAAGGTGCATTACGTCAATGAATATTTCCTAGAATAATAAGTGGTGCTGGGAATTCTAAAGATGCATGGAGTATTCTTGTTAATCCATATCAGGGTGTTCATACAGCTAAATTGCAAATACTAAGGAAATTTTTTGAAAATATTAAAATTAGTCAAAATAAATCTATTAATGAAGTTTTAACAAAAGTTTAAGAGATGATAAATCATATAAGAATCTTAGGGGATGATATAAGTAATCAACATGTGATTAAAAAAATTCTAAGAAGTTTGTCTTCCAAATTTGATAACGTTGCTTCTACAACTCAAACTTCAAAAGATCTTACATCTATGAAAATTGATGAGTTGAGTGACATTTTATTAATAGCAAAGAAAGATTCAAAAGTAGTCAAGAACCTTTAGAACAAGCATTTGCATCCAAGGCAAACATAAGAGGAAAAAATCATAATTTTTCTAAGGGTACTCACAAGTCTTATAATGGAACTAGTTTCAAATTTGGACATAGAGGTGAGTCTAGTCACAACTCTAGAGGTAGAGGCTGTGATAGAGGAAGAGGTTCTGGTTTTCAAGGAAGAAATAAAAATTTCAGAAGTAGAAGTAGAGATGCTAGTAGAGACAAAAGTCACGTTCAATGTGTCCGTTGTAAAAAATTTGGTCATTACGAGTCTAAATGTTGGCATAAACAATCCGCTAATAATACTATAAAAGATAAACAAAATCTGTTTCTTTCTTTTATGAATAGTTGTTCTAATGAGGAGACTTTGTGCTATATTGATTCTGGCTACTCCTAGCATATGACTTCTAATGAAAGTTTGTTTGTCAATTTAGATGAAGAATATAATAGTTCAGTGGTGTTGGGGGACGATAATTCTCATAAGTCTAAAGGAATAGAAACCATTGAAGTAACAAATGAAAATGGAAAAATTAAACATATTTGTAATACTTTGTTAGTTCCTGCTTTTAAAAGGAATTTGTTATCAGTTGGTCAGATGCTTGAATAAAATTACCAAGTTTTTTTTCACAGGAATTAACGTATAATGAAGGATAAGTCACAAAAATATGCTATGTTTGTCCGAGCACAAATGATAGGTGATCGCATGTTTCCCCTTCATTTCCCTTCAAGAAAACGGGTGTTACGTACTGCACAAGTGCATGATAGTCAGTTATGGTATCAAAGATATGGACATCTAAATTTGGGTGGTCAACTTTTTCTTAAAAAGAAAGATATGGTTGAAGGACTATCATTCCTTAAGAATGAAAGCAAAATTTGTTATATGTTTATGTTGAAAACAACATAGAAACACTTTCTTGATTGGCATATCTAGAAGAGAACAAAAACCCCTTGAAGTTGGTCATATTGATTTATGTGGTCCTATGGCCACACCCTCACTAAATAATTCCTTGTAATTTCTCACCTTTATTGATGATTTTTCTCATAAAACTTAGATATATTGTTTGGCTGATAAATCATAAGTCTTTGATAAATTTGTTGAGTTCAAATGATTTGTTGAAAAACAAAGTGGTCACTTCCTTAAAGTCATTAGATTAGATAGTTGGGGAGATTATAGGTAAAATATGTTTTTGGATTTTCATAGAGGACATCGGATTCAACAGTAGTTTACCACTTGCTACAATCTACACCAAAATGGAGTTGCTGGGTGGAAAAATAGAACTATTATGAAATGGCTCATAGCATGATGAAAGAAAAGAAGTTAGATAAGAGTTTCTGGTAAGAGGCAGTTTAAACCATAGTTTATTTGTTAAATAGGAGCCCTATAAAAGTAGTTCTTGGCACGACTCTTGAGCAGGCTTGGTCTAGTCGAGACCATCTGTTGCTCATTTTAAGGTGTTTGGTTTTGCTTCTTATGCTTGTATTCCTAAATAAATAAATAAAGTTGGGTGAAAAAAGTATCGAATGCATTTTTGTCAGGTATAGTTCTGAACAAAAAGATTACAAATTATATGATCCTATCAGTTAGAAAATCTTTATAAGTAGAGATGTTATCTTTGATGAAAAAGCACAATAGAATCTTAATGAAAAGGCTCAGAATATTCAGATTGATTAGAAGAGATCTATCCCCCTTCATAATGATTTAGGTGAAGATGAATCTCATTTTCTTGTGTCTCATTTCTTGTGTCTGATGAATCTGAAGTCGACAATCAAGAACCTTCATCCTCAAATGTGGAAGCCTAAAAAATATCAAAAATATCAACGATGAACTAAGAAAAACCATCATCTATCTCTTATGTTCGATACTAATTTTGATAAAATGACTACCACATCTCATAGGCAAGTTAACTATGCTCTCACGGCTCATGTAACATGAATAATAATCAGCCTAAAGATTTTATTTAAGAGAGTACAATGATCTCTCTGGGATAGTAGATCCTTGTGATCCAGCAGTTATAAAGGATTTGAATTTAGGGGTTAATAGTTTGGGTTGCACCAGTACCTAAAGATCTCGAAGGGAGAAATAAAAGACTCATCAAGAAGGGAGATAGCTTCCTCCTCCTGGTGGAGTCTTGAACATTAATACAGATGGATCTTTCCAAGTAAATCTAGGGAATTCTAGTATTGGGGCTATTGGTAGAGGCAGTAATAGTGATGATGTATACTTATTCTCTACTTATAAAGGGAAATAGTCTAATAATTTGATGGAGGCTCTTACTGCAAGGATTGTGGTTGAGAGAGGTTATTCCCTTGGTTGGAAGAGCATTCTCTATGAGTTTTATTCTTAGATTGTGGTTAAAAATCAATGAGAAGTCAGATCTTAAATATGACTATAATAAGGAATTATCACCAAAAACTGTTTTAAAGAAAAAAAAAAAAGATTAGGAAAAGTATAATTAAAAAGAAAATTTCTTCAAAAAATAATGACTAGAAATAGCACTAGAAGATCAAGTTATAAGAGAAGCACACTATCCTTATAATCTTTTTTCCACGGAGAAGTTTATAAGTACTCGTAGAATGGGCTTAGTTCAAGTAGTAAAAAAATAGATGTTCATGATAGCAAGTTAGTCAAAGTATGCAGAAAATAAAGTAAGTTTATTGAAATGGGAATAATAATGGAAATTTGACTTGCCATAGAAGTCTAGTGTTTCCGTTTCTTTGGGGCTTGGGGAATCTTAACTAAAGTTTGTTAGTAGACGGAAGCAATTTACCAATAGGAATTCATAAAACAAGGTAATAAGTTTTCCTAAACTATTATAGAAGTAATCCGCAACCTATGCCACAAAGAGGGAAATACTTGTGTGCAGTGGATGCCTCAATATGTTATCGAATAAATCTTGAAGCTAGTAAACTCCAGTTTTCTCTTGTTATAACAAAGAAACAATAAAACACCTGATTATCAATACGAAAGGATTCTTGTCGGGTCATTTATGTCAATTTGTCAATGATTTGGATGGCAATCTAGATTTATTGTGTTTTTGACAGAAATGTTTCATTAAAGACAACCCATAGCTCAAACCTTAAGGAAATTGATTAGCTTGGTGGTGATGGCTACGGAGGAGGCCCAAACAATTCTCAAGAGAATTCCAAGTAGGAGGTCAAAAGGTAGATACAAAGAATGTGAAAAGAGTTAATAAGCCATGTAGGGGAGAGATGCCACCACAAAAGATGACAACTTAAGCACGGCGCCCAAAGATTGGAGGCAAAGAGGAGGAACAAGGAGATAAGGAAGGGAGAACTGCTAAGGCCGAAGCCATGAACAAAGTATAGGATTGAAAAGGAAGGTAGCGTGGTGAAGGGGAGATTACAAAGTTGTTTAAGCTTTGAGACTTTATGAATGATTTCTACTGTGTTACAATCTAGTATTAATTTATAAACGGGGAGTCTTCATTATTTCTATATGTTGTTAAGAAGAGGGAGCATTAAAAGAGGAGGAAACTTTTAAATAAAAGGCATGTTGTCATTACCATGGTTGTTGGGAGTATCTCATTAAATATTCTACAAACTTACATTCTAAAGAAAATTTAGATACCGATTTTGAAGTAATATTATACATTCATAAACAACAAATAAAATGTTATGATGATTTGTAGATCATTAACATAGAAAAACAAATATAGAGACTTAGAAAAAATAATCTTCTACATAAAGTTTATTTATACATTTTTAAACTAAAACTAAATTAGATAACTGATACCTAATTTGATATAATTGACTCATTAACAATGATTAATCTATAATATTTATTATATTTCATTCTCCCCCATAATAAATATTGTAAAAATAAAAAAATATTCCTTATCCCTTTTCTCCCCCATAATGAACATTGGGAAGAACACCAAGTAAACTTTGAAGTACTTGGAAGTGATCACCACCAAGGGGCTTTTTGAAGATATCAATAACTTATGTTGTAGTGGGAAAATATACCAATTCAATTACGCCTTCTTGAACCAACTCATGAACATAGTGATGTTGAATGTCAATGTGTTTAGTTTTTCCTTTAAAAAATGGATTTTTACTCATCTAAATTGTACTTTGATTATCACAATATAACATAGTGGGACCAGTCCAAAGATGTTACAGATCCTGTAACATTCTACACAACCAAATAGCCTGACAAGCAACAAATGTACCAACTTTGTATTCATCGTCTATAGTAGAAATAATTCATCCTCTATAGTAGAAAGAGATATAGTAGGTTGTTTCCTTGATTTCTAGAAAACGACTACAAAACCAAAACTAAATGCATAACAAAAAGTAGAATTTTGATCATCTATAGAGCCCAACCAATCAAAATTAGTATACCAAACCAATTTACACTCCTTAGAATGTTGAGAAGAAAGACCAGAATGTATTTTTCATTTAATATATCTGAGTGTCCTTCTAGTTGCACCCAAATGTGTTTCCTTAGGCTCAAACATGAACCTCGAAACCAAACTGACTGCATATGTAATATCTAGTCTAGTAGTGGTCAAATAAAGAAAACTTCCTACAAACTATCTATAAAGAGTGGCATTTACACAAAGAGAATCATCGGAAGTAGATAGCTTAATGCCAACCTCCATAGGTGCACTCACAGGATTGGAATCCTACATAGGAAACCTTTTAAGAAGACCTAAAATATACTTCTATTGGGACAAACATATACAATCTATATGTTGCCAAAATTCAAGACAAAGAAAGTAATACATCTCCCCTAAATCAATCATTTCAAATTCTAAAACAATTTTTTTCTAAATTCATAAAAAAGAGAAGAATTATTTCTGGTGTATATGAGATCATCCACATAGAGAACAACAATGAGAGCATCCATACAAAAATGGTTGATATAAAGATTAGGATCAGAAGGAATTTTTACATAACCTTTTTGCAAAAGAAAAGAGTCAATTCTAGACCACCATGCTCGAGGTGCTTGTTTTACATCATATAAATTCTTTTGCAACCTATAATCGAAATTTTCTTTAGATGGAACTTCAAAACCTTGAGGATAAGAAACACAAACATCCTCATTGAATCACCATTTAAAAAGGAACTTTTAACATCTGTTTGATAAGTACTCCATCCATTTTGAGGAGCCAAAGATTGAACTAACCAAACAATATCCACTGTAGCTATA
Source organism: Chamaecyparis obtusa (assembly GCA_027943335.1). NCBI lineage: Eukaryota > Viridiplantae > Streptophyta > Pinopsida > Cupressales > Cupressaceae > Chamaecyparis > Chamaecyparis obtusa. The sequence goes on from BSBK01008448.1 coordinate 79,480, forward strand.
GGAGCAAAATTTTATGTATAATCAACACCTTCTTGTTGAGTCTAACATTTTTCAACTGTTCTAGCTTTGTATTTAACAATATTCTCATCATATTTATATTTAGTTTTATAAATCCACTTTGTACCAACAACATCCTTACCAAGAAACCTCCACCAATATCCAAGTGTCATTTCATTCAATGGATGTCATTTCACTCTTCATGTGCCTATAAGCTACTCTTCTTTATATTGAACAACCTGAAGGATTTGTTGATCAAAACAATAGACACATGGTTTGCAAATTGAACAAGGCACTCTATGGATTGAAGCAAGCCCCCAAAGCATGGTATGAGAGGTTGCATAATTACTTGATACAGATTGGATTCACAAGGACAAATGAGACCAACAATCTGTATATGAAAGATGAAGAAGGTAAATGAATCTTGCTAGCTAAAATTTTTGTAGATGATATCATATTTGGAGGACAAGATGCCCTCTGTAAGAAATTTTCAAATGAGATGAAAATAAAGTTTGAAATGAGTATGTTTGGTGAGATCAAGTTCTTTGTTGGACTGCAAGTCTATCAGATGGATAAAGGTATTTTCATTACACAGTCTAAGTATATTAAAGAGATACTGAAAACCTTTGGAATGGAGGATTCAAGACCAGTGAGTACTCCCTTGGCTACTGGACAAAAATTATCTAAAAATGACGACACTGCTGAAGTGAACCAAACTTTGTATAGATCTATGATTGGAAAGCCGCAATATATTATTCATAATAGACCATATATTGCTTTAGCAGTTGGGATTGTGGCAAGATTCAATGCCAATCCTAAGGAAATTCATATGATGGCTATGAAAAGAATAATGAGATACTTGAAAGGGATAGAAGACTATGGACTGTACTACAAGAAGCATGAGATATTTGAACTGAGAGTTTATACTAATGCTGATTGGGCATGAAATGTGGATGAAAGAAAAAGTACTAGTGGTGGAGCTTTCTTTCTTGGACAGAGATTAGTTTCTTGGACAAGAAAGAAACAAAATTGCATTTCCCAATCTATAGCTGAAGCCGAGTATGTAGCTGCTGCAGTGAACTGTTCAAACCTGATATGGATAAAGCAGTTGTCGATAGGCATGAAAGAGGAAATCATTGAATTAGTTGTCATATACTGTGAAAACACAAGTGCTATCAACATATCTAAGAACCCAGTGATGCACACAAAGACTAAACACATTGCTATCAAGTATCACTACTTGAGAGAATTGGTACAAGATAAAGAAGTGAGAATGGAATATGTGAATACAAAGGAACAACTAGCAGACATATTCACAAAAGCCTTACCAAAGGAGGCACATGATTATCTAAGAAGTCAATTAGGGGTTCTTCCCCTAACTGAGGCTGCCTAGTCAAGCTAGGAGCACTATATCAAATGTGTTGCACAAAAGATCTAACAAATTGATGCAGAAAAGGTCACACTTTAGGAGTAGCCTAGAGTTGTGAAAACAATAGAAAAGTTATAAAATTCATAAGCAAGATGACAGAGGGAGAAACAATGTTACTGTACTAACAAGATGATATCTACATATGAAAGATGTAATTTTTAGTTGCTGCTTTGGCATTTTTGTCAAAGAGGGAGACAAGTCAGATGAAAACACATAAAAAATCAAGAATGAGGGAGATTCAGAGGAAGATTGACACGATCACAAAAAGCTAGGAGAGTGGTTAGTAGAGCAATTCAGAATCAGAATGAAGCTAAGGATATTACAGATGTTTCTGATGCAAAGACAAGTTTTGGATTGGTTGGTGAACATGTGCTATTCATATGGTGTTTCCATCAATGCCAAAGAGGGGGATTGTTGGAAATTGCAATTGAAGCAATTGTTGTATTGTCATTAATGTCAAACCTTAACTGGTAAGACTATTTCTATCTAAGAAAGTACTATATCTGTAAAGGATAAAATATGGATGGGGTCCTAGAACAATGGTTTGCACATAAAAGAGACCTTAAAACCAATATTTTACACTTACATTTGAATTGTATTGATATGGAAAGCCAATGTAGATGATTAATATTGAAATGAAGAGATAAAGGTACTTACCTCCGAAAAAAAACCTACTAAAAACCTTGTCAAACAATCTCAAAAACTACTGATTTTCCCGATCTTGAATCGAAACTGTGAGATCTACAAAACCCAGAAATCTTTTCCAATTCTAAGGGAGGTTGAGTTTGACCCTCATAAAATGTCAAATACTACATTTTTATTTTGAAGCCCGATCCTAATTCTGTTCGCAGATCCCAGAAGTTCGGTGAAAAGGGTATCCAAATTCGCTCTCAGATCTGAAATTCCACACTTGTACCTACAAGAAAAATGGTTTTTTTGTTTGTTTGGGGGGGTTTGCCTTGGTCAAACCCTGGTTTGGAATCAACCTTAATATTGAAATTGAAATGGATAATGCTAGCAAGTAGTAGAAGTAGATCTAACAATGAAGCTATGACGTTTAATAGATATGCAATTGTATTTTAAATGTAATCAAGTATGTTAATATGAAAGCTTGAACATAACATCAAACCTCCATGATTGTATGCTTGGAATCCACTTTGAGGGAAGGATGAATAGATCTTGAAGATGAACAAAGGATCTTGAAGGGAGATCACACCATCATGATGGCTAGATCTAGGGTTTGAATGATGAATCTTGAATGCTTGAACCAAATCCCTTCAAAGGCTTGAATGCTTGAATGCTTGAATCCTTAATCTTCAATGGAGAATTTGGATGGAGAGGAGAACTTGAATGCTTCCTTGAAAATTCTTGGGAGATGCTTGCTTGACCTTGCTTGAAAGATTGAGTGCTAGATGCATGAATGAGATGGACAAAATGAGAGAGGAAGGCTTCTTTTTATAGTGATCTAGGGCACAATCCTCTAGAGGGGCCACCTTTGAGAATTAAATCCCAATTAGGTCATCACTTTTAGAAAATATACCTAGATTAAATGCAATTAGAGGATTTACCATTCCAAAACTCGAAATGGCCAACCCAGAGACGGGAAAATAAATATCCCGAAAGCCCGATGCTCGGAAATCAAGAAAATTGGAAATTTGAAGGAGGGGGGAAAAATTGAGGTTGGACCTGACCTAGTCAGGTTCGAGCTCGATCCTGACCTAGTCAGGATCAACCTTGAATTTGACCGTGGGCCCAGATTCAGTCAGAACCAGGTCAGGAGGTCCTGTGGATGCCCATAAATCTAGAAATGATACCAGAATAGGACATAATGCTAGGGACAGGCATAAAATCCTATGATTACTGTGATGAAGGCTAGGAGGACCTATTTCTAAATCTTACCTAGAAAATAGAGCCATGGAAGAGGGAAATTAAGGAGAATCCTCGGGATCCTAACCCTAATTTCACCTAGACTGAAGCAGGAAATAAGTGGAAAGCGGGGAGAAAGACAGATCAAAGAAAAGATCAATCCAAGGCATTCAAGATGGCCCCAAACCACTTACTCAAAGGGATAAATGCTCTTAACATGGAAGTGCTTCCATTTTAAGATGATACATTAAGCCCCCACTTTAGCCAGAGTATGGACTCGATGCAAACTTTTGGTAAAGGAGAAGAAAGAGAAGATCCAAGTGGATTCACAAAGAGATAAAATAACACTTAGCTAAGGACACGAGCCCCCAAGCTAAGGATTCTAACTCAACATACATGCACAAGGGTGCCAAAAGAACAAGGGTTAATACTAAACAACCCAAATCAATTAGCATAAGAAACCTCGCTAAGAAATATTTCTCATACTAATATCATATTTGGAAAGCTATCATAAAAGAATAAATGATTACATAAGAAAGACAACAACAACACTATAAATAACATAGCTTCATGATCTAGTCCTACTAGCATGAAAGCGAAAAGAGAGAGAGGGAAAAGAGTGATTACCTCGCCTAGTAAGATGCCCACCTTACCATGAATCACCTTGGAGGGAGAGCCCAACAGGTTCACCCATAAACTGTTCTTGTAATTGTAATGCGTCTTCTAATGGCTTCTAGAATCCTCATAGATCCACCTTCTTGTATCACTATGAATATGAAATGCGTGTCTCCTCAGGATTTAGCAACTTATGTGCATTACCCTCGAAAGATTTAGCATATAGGTGCGTGTCTTTTTAGGATTTAGCAACTTATGTGCGTTACCTTCCAAGATTTAGCATATTTGAAATAGGAAATGTGTGTCCTTTTAGGATTTAGCAACTTATGTGCGTTACCTTTAGAGGATTTAGCATATTTGAAAAATTTGAAAAATGCGTGTCTCCTCAGGATTTAGCAACTTATGTGCATTACCTTCAGAAGATTTAGAAACTTATGTGCATTACCTTCCAAGATTTAGTATGTAAAAATAAAAAACTATAGTACAAAGGAGACCGTATATATGCTCCCCTCCTTAATATGACAAAAACATACTATTTTGACATGTTAAGGAAAAGAAAGAACAAGGATAAAGCCTTCTTCAACATCAAGACAATATCCACAAACAACAGCCAGTCCAAGCCAAGAAGGTCACAACTCCTATGAGGCCATGGAAGGGACAAATGTAAAGAGATATCATGCAAGAAGTGAAAAGAAAGTAACCCTTATGAGGGATAGCACACTATGCAGTTTCCAAGGTGAGAGATATATCAACCATGGAAACTCAATGTCAAACAACGAAATAGGTTGTGATCAAGGACAAAGATCCTTAATACAAACCAAAATTTTCATGTATGATTGAATGTCACATAATCGATAGATACTGATTACCCAAGGAAAGAGGTGAATCTCGGAAAGACAGAAGGAAATGGCATCCTTGCCCCCCAAGTGTAGGACAAAGATGGAAGAGGATACCTACTTCAAAATGTAGGGAGATATCCTATTGACAACAATGTACACCATATCTTGAGCGAGGGATATTTACCCCTACATCCAAGAATATAGATAATTGTGAAAAGGATATGTCACTCATGGAAAAAGATCCTCAAATGAAAGAGATCTTATCAACAAGACCCCCATCATAGAAGAGTGCTTTAGATAAAATATCATCTTTCAAAGGCGGGAACAAAAGATTCAATCATCAAGCCCCCTGCAAAGAAGAGGAAGAGGAATCTTTGGAATGAGGGAAACAACTCTAACACCAAAGCAAGGGTAAGAGTTTATAAAGAACATAATTTGCAACATAGAGAAGAAGCGATGACTTAGGACAACAACTTCTCATATAAGAAGGTTATCCATAGTCAAAATATCTGTCAATATGATGAAATAATATTACAATATAAAAAAATACCACTAAGCTAAGGAAAGTGGTTCCCTAGACAAAGAGAGAAAAGGAAGAACCTTGCCCCCCAGGGATGAAAGGCAAGGGATACCTTTGCAAAACATATGTCCTAGAAAAGATATCTTGAATAATAAAAGAGAGCAATGGATGAAAATCTATCATAATACAAACCATCGAGATAAATGAAAGAATAACCAATTAAGCTCAAAGAAGGAACATAATGGATTCTAAAAGACAAGAAGAAATATATCTCTTGCCCCCCAATGAGGGGTAAAATTATGAATAAATCTCAAAGGAGAAGTTTCTTTTCTGTCATCTTTATGGATTAGATAATATGGAGAAGGTACTTTGAAGAATCTTTTCACATCTACATCATGAACCATAGTTTGAACCTCAACATAAGTGTGGGAAGAACTAGGAATATCAGATGGAGAATTAGGAATATGAATATTAGGAATCGGATTAGGAAAGATAGGATTAGGATTAGAAAGATTAGGAACTAGATTAGGAAGGATACAATTAGGATTAGGAAGTTTAGGAATACTAGGAAAAGTGTAGGAAGTGATATGAATGGAAGAAACCACCAGAGGAACACTTGGAACCACAGTTGGAAAAGGGTTTGAATAGATATAAGTAATATTATGGTAAAAATGCTGTGAGGTAGGATCGCGATTTTCCATAAGGTCACCACTAAGAGGAAGAGCATTAAGGGAATTCATATCTTTCTCTGCTAATGCCTCTTCACTAGAAAGAATCCTAAATGAAGATGAAGGATTTATAATGTCATCTTCTTTTGCATAAGGGAAGTGTTTTTTAGAGAATATGTCATCCTTTTGTATAAAAAATTCTTCACAAGGAGGGGATAAATCAATGTATTTATCCAAGGGTTCATCCCAAAAAGTAGAATTATCCACAATGGCTTCATGAGGAAGAGAGTAATCAATATCCAAATTGAAAGGTTCATCCCAAATAGGAGGATTATCCACAATGATTTCATGAGGAAGAGAGTAATCAATATCCAAATTCAAACGTTCATCCCAAATAGGAGGAAGAGAGTAATCAACATCCAAATTCAAAGGTTCATCCCAAATAGGAGGATTATCCATATTCACAGGTTCATACCAAATAGGAGGATTATCATCCCTATCCATAAAGCACATTGCAGGAGTGTCATAAGTCATTAAAGCTTGATCACTAAAGGGGAAAGAAAGTAAATTGTATTGTAAAATAGGTTCAAAGAAAAGGCATATATTAGGAGAAGAATTAACATCAATCCCTAACTCATCTTTGTAAAGGTGAATTGAAGAGGTTGTAGAGGAAGATGAAATAGGAATAGGATTAATGGAGATCTCATTCGAACAATTTTCATCCTCAGTTCCATATACCTCATTAAGGGATCTATCCTTTTGAACAACAAAAGCCTCATCAAAGTACTCAAAACAAGAATCATACATGTTGAATACTAAAAGCATGAAAATGTAAATGTTTTTGTATTTTTAAAGAAATTTTGCAATTTTTTTAGATTTTTGAAATATAAATGCAAGAGCATAAAATAAATCTAATCTTAAGGCAAGAAAACAAATGATCTAACACCAAAAAGAAAGAGAGTAAGTATGTCAGGTTCACCAAAATGAATAATGAAGGTGAACACACAAGGGAATATAAAGGAAGATCTAACACAATAGAGCATCTAAATTCACAAAATAAAGGAGGGTAAGTGTGTCGGGTTCACCAAAATGTAGAGGATAAAATATGGATGGGGTCCTAGAACAATGGTTTGCACATAAAAGAGACCCCAAAACCAATATTTTACACTTACATTTGAATTGTATTGATATAGAAAGCCAATGTAGATGATTAATATTGAAATGAAGAGATAAAGGTACTTACCTCCAAAAAAGAACCTTCTGAAAACCTTGTCAAACAATCTCATAAATTATTGATTTTCACAATCTTAAATTGAAACTGCAAGATCTACAAAACCCATAAATCTTTTCCAATTCTAAGGGAGGTTGAGTTTGACCCTCATAAAATGTCAAATACTACATTTTTATTTTGAAGCCCGATCCTAATTCTGTTCGCAGATCCCAGAAGTTCGGTGAAAAGGGTATCCAAATTCGCTCTCAGATCTGAAATTCCACACTTGTACCTACAAGAAAAATGGTTTTTTTGTTTGTTTGGGGGGGTTTGCCTTAGTCAAACCCTGGTTTGGAATCAACCTTAATATTGAAATTGAAATGGATAATGCTAGCAAGTAGTAGAAGTAGATCTAACAATGAAGCTATGACGTTTAATAGATATGCAATTGTATTTTAAATGTAATCAAGTATGTTAATATGAAAGCTTGAACATAACATCAAACCTCCATGATTGTATGCTTGGAATCCACTTTGAGGGAAGGATGAATAGATCTTGAAGATGAACAAAGGATCTTGAAGGAAGATCACACCATCATGATGGCTAGATCTAGGGTTTGATTGATGAATCTTGAATGCTTGAACCAAATCCCTTCAAAGGCTTGAATGCTTGAATCTTTAATCTTCAATGGAGAACTTGGATGGAGAGGAGAACTTGATTGCTTCCTTGAAAATTATTGGGAGATGCTTTCTTGACCTTGCTTGAAAGATTGAGTGCTAGATGCATGAATGAGATGGACAAAATGAGAGAGGAAGGCTTCCTTTTATAGTGATCTAGGGCACAATCCTCTAGAGGGGCCACCTTGGAGAATTAAATCTCAATTAGGTCCTTACCTTTAAAAAATATACCTAGATTAAATGCAATTAGATAATTTACCAATCCGAAACCTGAAATGGCCGACCCAGAGGCGGGAAAACAAATATCCCGAAAGCCCGATGCCCAAAAATCAAAGAAATTGGAAATTTGAAGGAGGGGGGAAAATCGAGGCTGGACCTGACCTATTTAGGTTCGAGCTCTATCCTAACCGAGTCAGGATCAACCTCAAATTTGACCGTGGGCCTAGATTCAGTTAGAACCAGGTCAGGAGGTCTCGGGGATGCCCAGAAACCTAGAAATGATACCAGAACAGGACATAATGCCAGGGACAGGCATAAAATCCTATGATTACTATGATGAAGGCTAGGAGGACCTATTTCTAAATCCTACCTAGAAAATAGAGCCATGGAAGAGGGAAATTAAGGAGAATCCTCGGGATCCTAACCCTAATTTCACCTAGAATGAAGCAGGAAAGAAGTGGAAAGCGGGAAGAAAGACAGATCAAAGAAAAGATCAATCCAAGGCATTCAAGATGGCCCCAAACCACTTACTCGGAGGGCTAAATGCTCTTAACATGGAAGTGCTTCCATTTTAAGATGATACAATATCTATTGGTTGATGAGAAGGATTAGGTCAAGGTTGGTAACAATAGCACCTAGGGAAAAGGTTGAGTTATCTTGATACTTCAATGAGTACTTGATTATATGGCACAATGATGAGACAATGTATTGTTTATCTAAGCAAGAAGGAAGACTGAACAAGTAGGCTTAACCGAGAAAAAATGAAGAAATCTTGTTTAAGCCGAGTGATGTTAGTGTTGACCGAGTCAGTATATGCCGAATAAATTTAGTGTTGACTGAACGTCAGTGTATTGCCGAGTGAAACAATTTTGAAGAGTTGACCGAGTTTCGCAGTGATGATCGAGGAGTTGAACACAACATTGACCAAGCATCAGTAATTTACATTTGAGGAAGAATTTAGATTCCAAGCCGACATAGTTGAATTCTTGGGTTATGTAAATCGTGTTGACTTTATTAATTGATTGTATGGAAGCATTTAATGCACAATAAACCATTTTATTGTGATTCAAATAAGGAGATTTACGATATTTCTAGAAGGATGGATGAAGAACATAATGTTGGAAGAATTTGATGAATCTGACCTAACCCAAAGATCTATGGAGGAGATTAAGCGAAAAAAGAGAAAATCTATCTGTTGAAGAGATATAAGGAAACTTGAGAGAAAGGTTGAGATATGAAGAGTATGAAGAGGATGTTGGAGTTGTTGTTAGTGACTCATTAATCAGAAAGGCTGAAGGTGAAGAGTTGCGATTTCTGGAAGGGATTTCTGAGCAGATCAGTGATGGGAATGGAAATGGAACTTAGTCAGTAAGCCAGCATACATAAGTGTACTAAATTGGATCTTTTATTTGCAAAGTGAGTTGTATATTTTTCAGATCAATACTACTATTACTTTCTAACCATTGTATCAATCAAAATCCTTTAATCAAGGTTGACCTAACAGTCATTGTATAAATCTTTTGAACAAGGTTGCATTCTAATGGAATGTATTTAAGTCCTTTAACAAGGCGTGCACTCCCAATAGGGTGGTTGAAATCCTTTAATAGGGTCACACCTAACAGTGTGTTTGTAAAACTTTAATAGGGTTGGATTTTGACATAGCTCACTTCAGAAGAGTGAAAATATTAGTAACATGTTACAAAGTGGTTTTTCCCAAATTGAGTTTGCACTATAAATCCCGATGTTAATACTTGTGTGAATGTTTTTGTGTGAACATTTCTATGTTTTACAAGTTAAATACTATTGGATAGTGGATTGCACTATTTTATGTTTCTGGTATACATTCAGTAGTGACCGAGTTGTTTTGGTTATCATATCTGAATTTGTTGAAGTGTTTTAAAGTTTTTTTATTACACATGGACCTGAGAACAACTGATTCACCCCCCTCTCTATTGTTCTAAATCATATTAACACCCCTAACCATGCATATGTCTATCTATCTTGACATAACCCATTTCCATAGAGAATTTTCCTTTTGGGTCAATGTCCCAACAAAGGATACCTACTCACCATGATCTTAGAAAGATCTAGGTCATCCTCAAGTAAGACTCCCATGATCCAATCCCGAGGATCCTTCTAGCAAGTCACTTCCAATTAACTTTTATGTTTAAAAAATTTAAAATTCTCTACCTTATTATGGTCATCTTTAGTCAAAATATTGCAAAGAAATTAAAGATGAGGAAATTCAAAAGGAATAGATGGGTAACCATCCCAAGGGTTGGGCCAAAAAGGAGCTTCAAAGGCCCTATTACAAATTTTAAAAGGGCCCTCATTGATAAATTATACTCCCTTTTTAAGCATGTCCCAAATAATAGATCCCCTTCTTTTAAGGATAGGTCTAGGAACATTATAACCAAACACACCTTAAAGTTACTTGTGAGTCAAAATTTTGGCCCACTCTTGATCTTGACTGAAGCCCAAGGCCACTTGCTTGCTTTTGCCTATAAACTAGTTCCCACTTGACCAATCTCTAAGTTTTTAAGAGAGAATATTACTAAACAATATAAATCAATGGAAAATGGTATCCAAATCCTTAACAAAACTAGATGGAACAACTTGCACAAAAAAATTGTAAATGGGAAGAGATTGTACCACTATCTTCAAAAGAATCACTCTCCTAGACAAATAAAACCATATGTAAGTCCAACTACTAACCTTCTTTCAAAAATTATCTATAATTCAGCACAAAACTTCTCTACAATGGGGATCCACAACTAGAGGAATCCTAAGATAAAACAATGAAAGAGAACTAATATAAAAATTGTGATTCCACATGATCCTACTCTGAATAAGATGAGGTATTTTAAAAGGGATAATAAAATATTTATATTCATTAATCTTTTGGCCTGAATCCCACAAGTAATTGTCCAAGGCTCTCCTAAGATTTAATGCCTCATTCATTTTGGTCTTTCTCATAAAGGCATTATCAACCACAAATTTAAGATCAAAGTAAGAAGGTAAATAATTAGTCTAGGTCTATCCCTAAATAACCCTTTTGTTACCTAATATTTGATAAAATGTCCTAGCCTTTAAGCCATGATAATTAATAAATAGGGTGAAAGAGGGTCTCCTTGCTAAAGAACGTGAGAAGAAATGAATAACTTTGAGAGTTCCTCATTGATCAAAATAGAAAGGGGCTAGAAGTAATAAAGGTCATAACCTAGTTAACCCACTTAGCCCCGTAACCAAAAGGAAAGATATTTTTTTGTAAGAATTGATGAACTACAACTGATTTAGAACCTGAATGAAGAATCTGTGATTAAAGATCACTGAGGAGTTGCTGATTAGATATGTAAGATGATTAAATCAATATTATGTTGTCATTGATGTCAACTAGCTTGACAATACTTATCTTGTAAGTTACTATACTGAAACATCTAAAGAAAGGTGAAAGAGATGAAGAACAAAAGTATCTACATGAGGAAGATGTATATGTTAGATGAGGATAAGGAATACACTGAGTAACTTGTTGATGAGTCTATGACTTGATGATATTGACTTTATTATGTTGCATTCATCTATGATGAAGAATAGAGCTAAAAGACACAAAGTAGTGTTGTCGGTAAATGAAGCATTCCAGTATACACCAACAGAGTGTAGTGTATATTGAGCGTAGTGTTAACCGAGCTTGTGTTCACCGACCCATTTTTTTGTTAACCAAGCATAACAAAAAGGAATTAAATGATTAGTTTAGCCAATAAATTGATGAGCTGGAAAGTGTATGAAATCTAGGTAACAGATAAGGTTTGTTATGAAGATCGACAACTAACATAATTCAAGGAAGATCTAATGGAGCAAATTGAAATGTGTTATTGACACATCAGCCAAACAAGGTTAAAGTGAAAAAATCAATGAATGAGATTAAGCGGCAAAATCTGATGGACAAAAAGAAAAATGATTTACTCATCTATATAAGAGACATTGGTTTCATTGTTGAAACTATGCCGGAAGAAGATACTGTAAAATTATCGCGTGAACAAGTTTTCATGCATTCTGATCATACTGGTTAGTGACAACCAAATTGTAGAACAATTACCGAGCTATAGAGAGTAATTACCGATGGACATTAAGTTGATATAGTGTTGAATCTGAAGTGATATATTGATCAGAAAGATTTGTATGAGCTGAATATTGATCTATAAACTGTAATTGAAGTTGTATCAAGGCAGATCATCTACTGTTACATATTTAACCATTGTACACAGTCAAATCTCTTAACCGAGTGGACTAAGAAGGTCTTTTTATGTTTCATTCATAGAGTGAACATTGTTAGCCTATCAACCCCAGAGTGAGTGCTGGTTGGACGATAACTTCTAGTTTAAAATCCTCTAACATGGTCACACCTAACAGTGTGTTTGTAAGCTTTAATAGGGTTGGGTCTTCACTGACCTCACTTTAGAAGAGTGAACATTTTTGGGTTGCTGGGCCCAGGTAGTTTTCTCCTTCATAGGGTTTCCACGTTAAATCTCGTGTTATGTGTTGATTGTGATATTTGTTTGTTATCATAATTTGCATATTGCATGTTAGATTTGATCAATAACTACTATAAGTTTTAGACTAACAATTGGTAAAAGCACAGAAAGTGAACGTATTTTATGTTTACCGAGTAGCAGAAATTGAAGAATTTGTTTTGGATTATACATTTTGTTTTGGGACACTGGATAATTGATTCAACCCCCCTCTCAGTTATTCTAACAATTGGTATCAGAGCAGTGGTTGCTTAGAATAGATTTTTAAGGACTCCAACACAAAGATCTCAAGATGTATAAGAGGGAAGTGCCAAAGCTGAACAAAGAGAACGTTGTAGTATGGCAAAGCCGGATGAAGTTGCACATATCTGGAATTGGGAATTCCACACTAGAACTAATGTAGAATGGCTACATTGAACTGACACCTGGTCCCTTAACCCTTGATCAACTGAAAGACATGCATGAACACAATATTACTATGATGGAACTTGCTGCTGCCTATACCGATGCCAAATTTGAAGACATTAAGGGATGCGCTACTGCCAAAGCCATGTGGGATAAACTGACTCTAATATACAATGGGGATTTGAATGTTAAAAGAGCCAGAGCAGAAAGCCTAAGAGGTCAATTTGATGATATGAAGATGACAGAAGGTGAGAACATTGTGCAATACTCAAATAGACTAAAAGAGATAGTACATGCTATTAGAGCATCAGATGGAATTATTGAGGATGAAACAGTGATAAGAAAGATTCTCAGAACTTTACTACCAGTTTATGCAATTAGGATCTCTGCAATTCATGAAACAAGAGCTACATCCAACCTTTTTCTTGACACACTGATTGGTAAGCTTACAACCTTTGAATTGAATAACTTTGAAAATAGTGTTGTACCTTCTGTTGAATCTGCTTTCATGTCTTCTTTGAAGATTGGTAAATCTAGTAGCAGGAATAATGATAGTGATAGTAATGCCGATGATGAACTTGATGAGCTTGAAGCTCTTATGGCCAGAAGGTTACCCAAAGGTAAAGGAAGGTATAGAGGTAAGCTACCTTTGGCATGCTTTAATTGTAAATAATTTGGACACATCATTGCTAGATGTCCGAATAAGAAAGATGATGATAGATCCAAAGACCGATCCGAAGGAAGCTATGGGAGAAGAGTCAACAAAGGTTACTAACACAACAGAGATAACCGAGATAGCTATGACAAAGGGAAAAAGGTATATTACATAGCCGAAGATATTGAATCTGAATCTAATACTGATGATGATGTAGAAGTAGTATTTGTTGCTATGAAAGATGACTCAGAGGAAGAAGAAAAATATGAAGAAACAACACTGATCTCTAAAGTAAGCAGAAATGATACATGGATCATAGATAGTGGCTGTACACATCATATGACTGGTGATGTAGAGAAATTTGACCTACTTGATGAATACGATGGAGGATCTGTTAGGATGGGAAATGATGCACCCTGTATGGTAAGAGGTAAAGGTTCACTGATGATTAATGATAGAATAAAATGTGAAATTGCATACTGGGTAGATGGACAAAACTATAATTTGTTAAGTGTGGCAAAGATGAATAATTTAGGCCACCGACTTTCTTTTGAGAGAAAAAAGGTAAAAATATATGACGATGGAGGAAGACTTGTCAGAATCGGTACACAATCCAGAGGTAATCTATTTTATCTTGATATTGATCAGTCTTCTTGTTTATTAATGAAGGATGAAGATGTATGGTTGTGGCATAAAAGGTTATGCCATGTGAACTTTGATAACATGATCAAGATTGGTAAGAAGAAAAGAGTTAGAGGGTTGCCTAACTTGTCAAAACCTGATCATGCTATGTGTCATGAATGTCATAAATGTAAGATGACTAAGTCTAGTTTTAAAAGAAAAGACTACTCAACAAAGAAGATACTTGAGTTGGTTCATATCGACCTTTGTGGTCCTATGAGAACTCAAAGTTATTATGGTGATAGATACTTTATTCTTTTTGTTGATGACTATACTAGACTGATGATAGTTATGTTCTTAAAAGCAAAATTTGAAGCATTTAAGATGTAAGTGGTATAAGGTAAAGGTAGAAAAAGAGATTGGAAAAGAATTAAAATGCTTAAGATCTGATAGAGGAGGTGAATTTATCTCTGATGAATTTACTAATTTCTATAATGAGCATGGTATCAAAAGACAGGTCTTTGCACCGAGGACATCTCAGTAGAATGGGATTGTTGAAAGAAGGAACATGTCAATAATTGACTATGCAAGAACACTAATGCTACAAAAGAATATTTCTTAGAGATATTGGAGAGAAGCTGTCAGTACAGCTGTATATGTGCTTAACTGAGTACAACTGAAGAAGGACACCAACTAGACACCCTATGAGCTATGGTTTGGACACAAACTGACTGTAAGTTATTTCAAGATTTTTGGAAGCAAATGTTTTATTTTGAAAGATGAGAGAAATGGGAAATTTGATTCAAAAGGTGATGAAGGAATATTCTTAGGATATTCCACTAAGAGTAAAGCATATAAATGTCTGAATAAGGTTACAAATAAGATAATTGAAAGTACTAATGTCCGTGTTGATGAGTTTCATGACAATAATACAAAGGAAAGTAGAAAGGAACTAGAAGACTATGGTAGATTCACTTACATTGAACATTCTGATTATCTATTGAAGTCACAACCTATGATAACCGGTCAGTAGGAAAATAACCTCAAGGAATAGGAAAGGGAAACTGATGAACAAGATGGAGCTACCGAGCAAGCACATGAACCTGAACAGGATGAACAAGAAAGAAGAAACTGAATACTGGCTAGTTTTTTTAGAAGACATCATCCTAAGACACAAATTATTGGAGACACACAAGCTGGCATGTAGACAAGAAGTACAACAAGACAAGGTACATGTCTAGTTTGTGAATTTGAACCAAAAAATGTGGAAGTTGCATCAGAGAATGAGGAATGGGTTAATGCAATGAAAGAGGAAATAGAACAAATAGAGAAGAAAAAAACCTGGTCCTTAGTACCCTGACCTAAAGATAAAAATTTTATCGGTACTAAGTGGATATTCAGGAACAAACTAAATGAAAATGGTGAGGTGACAAGAAATAAAGCTAGATTGGTATGCAAGGGATATGCACATGAAGAAGGCATTGATTATGGTGAGACATTTGCACCTGTTGCTAGATTGGAAGGAGTTAGAATGCTACTTTCATATGCTGCACACAAGAAATTTAAAATTTATCAAATGGATGTGAAGTCAGCATTTCTGAATGGTATACTTGAAGAAGAGGTCTACATAGAAAAACCTGAAGGATTCGTTGATCCAAACATCAAAGACATGGTATGTAGATTACATAAAGCTTTATATGGTTTGAAGCAAGCACTGAGAGCCTGGTATGAAAGGCTTCATGCTTACTTGTTATGTATTGGATTTGTTAGAACTAGTGAGAACAACAATTTGTACATGAAAGGTGATACTGATGACACTATTATTATTGCTGAGATATTTGTCGATGATATTATTTTTGGAGGTCAAGATCATGTATATAAATCTTTTACTGATGAGATGAGAAAAGAGTTTGAGATGTCTATGTTCGGAGAGATTAAATTCTTTCTAGGACTACAAGTGATTCAACAGAATGATGGGATATTCATCTCACAATCTAAATACATAAAGGAAGTCTTGGAGACATTTGGCATGGAAGATGCTAAACTTGTGGGAACACCAATGGCTACTGGATGTAAACTAACAAAGGAAGATGAAACTACAGAGGTAAACCAGACACTTTACCGATCCATTATTGGTAAGCTAATGTATGTAGTTCACAGTAGACTAGATATAGCACATGCTGTGGGAATAGTTGCTAGATTTTCTGCTAACCCTAGAGAATCACATATGATTGCTACTAAAAGAATCCTAAGATACCTGAAAAAGATAGAGGATTATGGATTATGGTATCCTAAGGAAGGTAAGTTTGAACTAAAGGTCTATACCGATGCTGAATGGGCTGGAAATGTGGATGACAGAAAAAGCACCACCAGAGGAGCATTCTTCTTTGGTGAAAGACTTGTAACCTGGACAAGTAAAAAGAAGGCTTGTATTCTCAGTCTACAACTGAAGCAGAGTATGTTGCTGCTGCTACTAATTGCTCAAATATTGCATATATCAAGTAAGTGTTGGAAGGAATGAATGAGGTAATCACTAACCCGGTGATTATATACTGTGACAACACCAGTGCTATTAATATTTCAAAGAATCCAATAATGCACTCTAAGACAAAGCATATATCAATTAAGTATCACTAATTAAGAGAACAAGTGCAAGAGAAGCAAGTGAAATTAGAATTTGTTATATCTAAAGAACAACTTGCAGATATTTTTACAAAGCCTCTACCGAAGGACACATTTGAATACTTGAGGACTAGACTTGGGGTCTGTCCCCTATCTACCGGTCACTAATGTGATCTGGATGTTGCATCAACTTAATCTTATCAGAAGATCACACATGTTGATGCAACATAGTTCACACTTTGGATAATGTTCAAGGTTGTGATTAAGTTTGAAGAACTGAAATAGATTGGTATATCAGTATACAGAGATACAAAGACTCTATTAGACAACATAGAGTTACTTAGCTACTACAGAGCTGATTATTTATTTGTTTATTTGGCATTGTTGTCAAAGGGAGAGATAAATAATATGAATGAAAAGTTAAACATGCACCGATGAGAACTACCTAAGGGAGAGATAATCTGATAGAAACATAACATTGAAGATCAATTACAAAAAATAGAAGCAGGAACCTGAGAGCTTAAAAAATCATATCTACAGAATGACAAAGCTGTATTTTATAATGTTGTTTAGTAACGTAGTGATTAAACATATTAATCTAGGGAGAGCTTGTACAACATTTGTTCATAGATTTGTAGAATACTTGTTTGGTATGTGTATGGTACACTTCATATTACTTGAGTTGCCATCAATGCCAAAGGGAGAGATTGATGAACTACAACTGATTTAGAACCTGAATGAAGAATCTGTGATTAAAGATCACTGAGGAGTTGCTAATTAGATATGTAAGATGTTTAAATCAGTATTATGTTGTCATTGATGTCAATTAGCTTGACAATACTTATCTTATAAGTTACTATACCGAAACATCTGAAGAAAGGTGAAAGAGATGAAGAATAGAAGTATCTACATGAGGAAGATGTATATGTTAGATGAGGATAAGGAATACACTGAGTAACTTGTTGATGAGTCTATGACTTGATGATATTGACTTTATTATGTTGCATTCATTTATGATGAAGAATATAGCTAAAAGACACAAAGCAGTGTTGTCGGTAAATGAAGCATTCCAGTATACACTGACGAAGTGTAGTGTATACCAAGCGCAGTGTTAACCAAGCTTGTGTTCACCGAAACATTTCTTTGTTAACCGAGTAGAATAGAAAGGAATTAAATGATTAGTTTAGCCGATAAATTGATGAGTTGGAAAGTGTATGAAATCTAGGTAACAGATAAGGTTTGTTATGAAGATCAACGGCTAACATAATTCAAGAAATATCTAATGGAGCAGATTGAAACATGTTACTGACACATCAACCAAAGAAGGTTAAAGTGGCAAAATCAATGAATGAGATTAAGCGGCAAAATCTGATGGACAAAAAGAAAAATGATTTACTTGTCTATATAAGAGACATTGGTTTCATTGTTGAAACTATGTCAAAAGAAGAAGATACTGCAGAATTATTGCATGAACAAGTTTTCATGCATTCTGATCATACTGGTTAGCGAGAACCAAACTACAGAATAATTACCGAGCTACAGAGAGTAATTACTGACAGACAGTAAGTTGATATAGTGTTGAATTTGAAGTGATATATTGATCAGAAAGATTTGTATGAGCTGAATATTGATCTGTAAACTATAATTGAAGTTGTATCAAGGAAGATCATCTACTGTTACATATTTAACCATTGTACACAATCAAATCTCTTAACCGAGTGGACTAAGAAAGTCTTTTTTATGTTTCATTCATAGAGTGAACATTGTTATCCTGTCAACCCCAAAGTGACTACTAGTTTAAAAAATCCTCTAACAAGGTCACACCGAACAGTGTGTTTGTAAGCTTTAACAGGGTTGGGTCTTCACCGACCTCACTTCAGAAGAGTGAACATTTTTGGGTTGCTGGGCCCAGGTGGTTTTTCCCTTCACATGGTTTCCACGTTAAATCTCTTGTGTTATGTGTTGATTGTGATATTTGTTTGTTATCATACTTTGCATATTGCATGTTAGATTTGATTGGTAACTACTATAAGTTTTAAACTGACAATCGGTAAAAGCATAGACAGTGAAAGTATTTTATGTTTAACGAGTAGCAGAAATTGAAGAATTTGTTTTGGATTATACATTTTGTTTTGGGACACTGGATAACTGATTCACCCCCCCTCTCAGTTATTCTAACAAGAATATCCAACTGACTCTCTCATAAACCTTCACCATATCAATTTTTATGAACATATTCCTTTTCATTATAGGTTTTCTTATAGTGAACAACTTCCATTGCAATCACAAATCCATCTAAAATTTGTCTACTACTGTTACCCATAATTGTGAAATCACCCAGTTTTAAAATTTAAAATTATTATAATTTAATGTTACTTCACCCTCTTAAGAAGAGGTATGTATATAGATGAAAAAAGGTGAATAAATTTTTAAATTACAACCATGTCTGGTCCCTCAAAAATCTAGTTGTAGATGTAATTTCTTTACCGTGGTGAAAGATCTTTGAAGATGTCCCTTGCATGAATGATCAGTTGTGAAAAGTTTGATTGCATAAGGAATTTGTAAGTAACTCTATACATGATTATGTCGCACAAGTACAAAGTGTTGTAACTATTATTCCTTAGAGATCAGATTACTGAGAGGGGGGGTGAATTAGTAATCTACCAAATATCTAACTTTTCAACTTCTTGAACTTATTATATATAGCATTAGCAATATTAATGTAATAGCAGAAAATGAAAACTATAAACACATAAGCACATCCACAAAATAATGGAACACTTCGCACAAAGATTTTTTGCATGGAAACCCAATTTGGGAAAAACCAAGCGTGGGGATTAGTACCCACTAAATCATGCACTCTCCTTAAGTACAACATGTGAAAATATTAAACCTATTAGAAGTTTACAATGACACTGTTAGGTGCCACACATTTAAGGGATTTTTGTTAGGCCTGTTAGGACCTTTACCCTGCTAGGATTATCCTTGTTAGAAGACTTTAGATTGAAGC
Source organism: Chamaecyparis obtusa (assembly GCA_027943335.1). Taxonomy (NCBI): domain Eukaryota; kingdom Viridiplantae; phylum Streptophyta; class Pinopsida; order Cupressales; family Cupressaceae; genus Chamaecyparis; species Chamaecyparis obtusa. The sequence goes on from BSBK01008448.1 coordinate 99,362, forward strand.
TAATGTGCCACTTTGTGAAAGGATTTACAATAGGGACCTATTAGTATCCACATGGTTAAGGTGTTTTGATTGCAACAAATGTTAGGGAATAATAGATAGAATGATATGTTATAATAACACTGCCTTATCTTGATCAGTCCTCTAAAGTACAAAATCTCTTCTTAACACACTTTACTTTTCCCTAGCTTTATCACACCTTCATACACACATCCACTATCCATGATCAACAACAATTATTCTTTCATCCTTATCACATAAATATTGTTCATAAAACCCTTGGTCTTTCACCACTGTAAACTTCCCCTAAATGGTTTACCATTTGACTTTCAAAGTTATTTCTCAAACATAACATGCCAATACACACATCTCAATACAAAAAACAATTTTCCTATATGGTATTGGACAATACACTAATTTACATAGAATTTTGTGTCAAGAGGTCAAACATGTTTTGACCAAACACATGCTTCCACTTGAATTTTCTCCACATGCTAGCATCAAAAAATGTGATGTCATATCATCACCTCTAATCATTGGGACATGCCACCACATTGTAATTAGCACAACTTAATTTCCTTCTACTTCCATACTGATCACCAATTCAAGATCTACCATTATTAGCTCAAGAATATAAGCTCTTTATCTTGAAACTACTTTAGTAACTATAATACCAAATCACATGTCATACAAATAAGTTGCAGTAACAACAATAGCTTCTAAATAATTTTGAAAAAACCTTTTCTTATGACCATGCCACATACATCATCATAGATTTGACAAACTAATCAAATTACCTATCACTTGCCAGTAGTTGTTCTAGCAATCACAGTGTCAATTTGCATTAGATTATAACTTTCTTACCGGTCTACACCAATAATAGTGGTCATACATTTGACATCTAGAGGCATAACTAAGTCTCTCATAAAGATTGCAGTCATTGAATCACATCGCAACACTCAAATCATCAAATTATCACTCCTTGGCTTTAACCTATTATTCATGTCTACAAGACAACCTTTTAAACAAATATAACTCACCACATACATAAGATAAAAGTATGCGGTCATGGATATATCATCGAGATCCATCACTTAAGCTTGTGTCATAATTACACACTCCATCTCATACCATAGTATGGGATTCAACCTCTTTAAAATAACTCATCATAAGATGAACATTGTCAACCCAAAATTGGTAAGTTGACATCAATGACAAACTTATAAATGATCATCTTGTCATCATACTTACATGAAACACATTACATAACATACTCATATGATCTCTGCATTAGTTACATCAGTTGTTCCAACAATCTCCACCTATGGCATTGATGGAAACACCAATAATACAAATAAAATAACTTCTCTTCTCTGATCCTGATCTATTCATCCTCTTTACATGTTCTAAGAAGACTCTTCTCCCTTTACTTATACTTTTCCTCCTTTGGTTCTTTAAGTGATTCTTCTCCCCCTTTTGGATACTTACCCCCTTTAAAAATAATGCCAAAGGTGCAACATTCCTCAAAATACAACTACTATGTCTGTCTTCATCACCTTTTGACTGCTCTTTCTATACAAAATGTTTCTTCAATGTTAGAAGATCATCCTTCAAGTTCTTCAATAGATTCTCTAGTAAAAATAATGTATCCATTCAGCAACAATACTTACTCTAATGCACTAAATAGTCACATATTCGTTATAACTAAGTCTACCTCAGTGGTCACCATGACTTCTTCTTATGTCTCATATTTCTTCTTCTCCTAGAGAACCTCAGAGATATCACAAACATGAATAATAAACTAACCACCTTTTTGTAAGGCTTTGTGAATAGGTTTACCTTAAAAAATATGCACTACTATTTCTTGTCTACTTTTAATCTGCACAACATCAGTTATGCATGTGTTCACCCTTTTCTTCAACACTTCTTGTTACACCAACTATGAGTACCTACAATGATTCCTTACTGATATGTATAATTATCAATCGATTAATCATCATTACTTGAAGAATTCCTGACATTATCGATACCTCAATTGATTCCTCTCATGCATGGAGAACATAAATGTCACCAAATGTGACCTTATCATCACCACATTTCTACCTTTTCCTCAGTGTATAATTTTTTTTTTTCATCAGTGGTAGTTCATCTCTAACATCATGCACTGATTGAGTCTCACAAGTTGACAAACTTAACAACCTCTTCTATATCTAGAACATTGGTATGGTTTGACTAATATAGAGACATATGAATTTGACCACGTAACTCAAATAATAATTAAATTATTCATGAAAAAAAAAGTAACATCTCATCCATACATTTATTGACTCCAACTGAGATATTCCATTTACTAACCTTATTTAACCTCTTGTCAACAGAAATGAAACATATTTAAATAACCTGTAACAATCTTCTCAATAGGGGAACCAACAACATTGGACTTCTTCCTATGTGGACTTCAAATTGTGTTGGTATTAATCATATTCAGTTCACTCTTATCCTCATCCTTATCTATTTGTTCTTTATCCTTTTCCCCCTTTCTAGTAGCCTTCATCGGTTAACATGATCTCTTGCTCTAGGAGGACTCAAGTGCATCAACCATAAAAATATTTCTTTTGGTTTCTGCTAGAAAGTTCAGTGGTAAAATGACTTTTTGCATCTTAACTATTGCACTTATTTCTTGTCTATCTATAGGTAGGAGCTTTAACAAGTTGTTGAAGATATCACTTCAACCTCTTAATCATTAACACCCGCATCACCAGATATGTATGCATGGACTGCTGAATACTTATATTTTTCTCTTGCTTCTATAAATCCCTTCAATAAGGTGAGTTCCTTAACTTGTTTAAGTTACCGCTTGAGCATTACTAAGCACTATTCAACATTTCAAATCTTATTTGTGATAGGTAATACTCGGTAAAATACAATAAAAAATTTCATTACATCACAGTACTTCATATCTCAATGGATCATAATGCATATATGTGTAGATAAAAATTAATATGCATTCTTATTGGGGGTTTGAGATTGATCTGACCTTAGTTTCTCCCTCTAAGAGAAAATCAACGTAGTTTGCTAATTAATTCTCCATGCTTGATGTTTTGGAGCACTCTATCAATTCAAAAGAATTGAGTTCACCTTTCTTAGCCTATATTGCCTTCATTTTCTTCCTAATTTCATTGACATCTACTAGCTCCTTACCTTTATCATTATCAGACTTATTCACTAATTGGTTTCCTTGATTCCTTTATTTTCAAAATCTTGCAATGTGTCCAATGTTATGACAATGGAAACATTCAATCTTTGTGGATCTACAATATGTAGAACTACCTCTATTTTCTGTCAATCTGCAGTTAACAACCACATGCCCATACTGGTGGAAATACAAACATTGAATATTCCACTGGTTCTAATTCAAAGAAGATCTTTGGTGGTACAAAAATGATCCCTAATTATTCATCTTAGTCCTGCACTCACTAGCTCTGTAACCATACTTCTTATAGTTATGACAATGAGCATTAAAAGCATTAGGTTTATTCCGACAAGCCCTAGAAATGTGACCTTCTTCATGATATATTGAACATGTAGGGATAATAGGTCTAAACTTACATTCTCTTGCAACATGTCCTCCTTTATGAAAGTTTAAAAAAAAAAGAAGCTTATAACCTTTATTACCGCGACTTTTCTTGTTCAGCTTTGGAGGAGACTTTTCATCTTGATTAGACTTCTTAGATTCAGATGATTCATTAGTTTTAAAAGTAGTCCAATCGGTATAGCCTAGATCATCTGATTCATTTATTATTCTTTGACTATTTAGCTGTTCATCATGTTTCTCAAAACTCTCATTGAATTTCTTCAACAATTTTTTTACATCATCAAGTTCTTTTTGCAATCTCTCCTTCTCTCTGCATAGGCCTTCATTCTCTCTTACCAAATCTTCGTTACTTATCATCACATCATTGATATCACCTCTTAGGTGTTGAATTTTGTCTCTGGTCTCATGAAGACATTCTTGCAAGATACCAAATTCTTATTCAGATCTTGAAAGTTTATCCACTTTTTCTTTTAGAGAATCTTCTGACATCTTCTTATCTTCTTCTACAACTTTCCTAGCTTCCATTTCTTAACACAACTTAGTGGAAAAAGCTTCCATTTCCCTCCTAAGATATTTCGTATTCTTGAAGAGTTTTTCATTCTCTCTAAAAAAGGCTTCTATGGCTGTTTTAGATTCCTCAGACTCACTATCTTTAGATAGTTGATCAATGTAATCCTAGCTTTCACACAATTTATTTGTAAACTATCTTCTTTTTGCAAGTGACTTCTTCATCTTTTCTTTTAACTCATTTATCACCTTGTTTGCATTCACAAGTTTCTTCTCATACCCATCTTCAATTTCTCCATGTTGTCTTCTATATCTCAAACCATCAATATCTCTCTCAAGGATCTTACCCAACCAGTTAGGCTTCTTCAAGGTAACTTAGGTCTGATAGAAATTGTTAGTCCTAAGAGATCAAATTACTAAGAGTGGGGTAAATTTTATTCTAACAAATATCCAAATTCTCAACTCCTTAAACTTATTAAAACATTCAAAAGATTAACTTAATTATAGAAAATAAAAACTTAAAATAATTAAGTACATCCACAAAATAGTAGAACACTTGACACAAATAGTTTTTCTCGTGGAAACATAATATGGAAAAAACAACCTACACAGTGATTAGTAACCACTAAATTGTGTGCTCTTATGAAGTACGCCTTGTGAGGAGCTTAACCTTGTTAGGAGTTTATAACAACACTATTAGGTGCTACCAAATTAATGAATTCTCCTTAGGCCTATTAGGACCATTATCCTATTAGGAGTAGCCTTGTTAGAGAAATTTAGACACAAGCTAATGTGCCACCCTGTTAAAGGATTTATAATAGTTGAACCTATTAGGATCCATTCTGTTAAGGGATTTTGATTGTCGCAACTGCTAAAGAAAAATAGATAGAATTATCTATTAAAATAGGATTGCATCTACTTAATCAGATAAACTGAAATAGACAATCTCTTTTTAATACACTTTTCTCTACCCTAGCTAAATCACACCTTCATATGCACATTGAATATCCATGATCAACAAAAAATATTCTTTCATCCTTATCTCATAAATATTGTTCATTAAACCCTAGGCCTTCCACTGCCTTAAACTTCCACTAAATGGTTTACCGTTTCACATTCAAAATTCCCACTCCAACATGACACACCAATAAATATATCTCAATGCACAAACAATTTTCCTCTTCCATGTCAGCCAATACATTGATTTACATAGAATTTTGTGTCAAGGGGTCAAACACATTCTAACCAAACACATGCTTCCAATAGAATCTTATCCACATAATAGAATCAAACCATGTGATGCTAGATCATCACCTCTGATAATTTGGATATGTCACCACATTGTGACTGACATAAATTAATTTACCACCTCTTCCATACCGATCACCAATTCAAGATCTACCATCGGTAGCTCATGATCTTAATCTCTTTATTCTGAAACTAGTTTAGTGAAAATAACACCTACTCATCTTACGTACAAATAAGTTGTCATAGAAATGATATCTTCTAAATATTGTTGAAAACCTTCTCCTATGGCCACACAACATACACCATCATAGATTTGGTGAACCATTCAAATCAGCTATTGCATGTCACTAACTATTCTAGTAGTTTCTCTGTCAACCTTCATCTCATCATGACTTGGTTACAAGTCTACATCAATAATAGAGTGGTCATATATTTTACATCCAAAGATATGTACCTATGTCTCTCATAAAGATCTCAACTATTGAATCGCATCGCAACTCTCTGGATCATAAAATTATCAATCCTTAGCTTCAACCTATTCTTCTTGTCTACCTAACAATCTTAAAACAAAGATAACTCACCACATACATAATATGAACTTATGTTGTCATGGATTTATCATCCAGATACATCACTTACACTTCCTTCATAATCGCACACTCCAGCTCATATCATAGTGTGTGATTCAACCTCTTGAACATAACTCATCATAACAAGAATACTATAAACAAAAAACTACTATGTTGACATCAATGAAAAACTCATAATTGATTATCCTATCATCATACTTGCATCAAAGACATGATATAACATACTCATCTCATCTTTTCATCAGTTACATCAGTTATACCAACAATCTCCCCCTTTTGCATTAATGGTAACAACAAATAAAAACACCAAAACCACCAAGAAAATAACTTCTCCTCTTTATCGCCTTTACTCGTTCTGATTAGAATCTTCTCCCTTGACTGATAATTTTCCTCCTTTGGTTCTTTAAGTGATTCTTCTCCCCCATTCAGATACTTCTCCCCTTTTGACAACAATGCCAAAGAAGAAACATGCCTTAGAATTTATCTATTGTGTTTGTCTTCATCACTAGCTGACTACTCCTATACAAACATTTCTTCATTGTTGAGAACTATAAGTGTGGACAACATCCATATCCAAGTCAACTGTTGCGTCTGAGAGTGAATCCCATTCAAACTCATGAGAGTCTGTTTCTGAATTATTGTTGGGGCCTCGTGATGTAGAAGCCTCAAGATTTGGAAGAGTTTCCTCTCCTCTAGCAATTTTCTCAATCACAAAATTATTTGAATTATCACCATCCATTGCAGCTAGGATGGAGACACTATCCATAGCCAATCTTGCATTCATATAGTCACTATCTATCGCAGCTAGGATAGGAGGACTGTCAATTGTTAAATCTCTGGAATCTCCCCATAGGAGATTTGTTGAAGGTACCCAATCATCTGTTATGTCTTGTTGATTTGTCAAATCTGGTACATATTCTGTGTCATCTTCACTATCCCGCCTATCAGGAATGGGGATAGTGCACTTGTTATTGTTCAGAAAACCTAGGCCAACCAGTTTCTTAGACTTACGTCCAAAAAGATCATGATTAAGTGGTTCGGCTCTAGCATCTAACCTGTGACTAAGAGGGCCATATCCTGGATAACCCATCTTCTTGACAAAAGTATATCCTCTCCCATAGGACTTAGGAGAAGGGGAGAAATTTTCATTGTGCTGGTACTTCTCCTCTTTGTATATCCAATCTCGAATAGCTACTTCCTCTTTTTCATCTTGTATTGTTACTGAGGATTCAACAAACTTGTCAAATAGTGTCATTGCTGAAGAAGACGGTTTCATCTCTTGTGAAGGCTTTCCATAGGACCTAGGGGAAACAGGCATCTTTGCAAAAGAGTCAAGTTGAAACCCCCCCATGCCAAGGTCTACTGATTTAAACTTGTTTTGACAGTCTGTTAAAGTTGCTTGATAATCCTCTGCTTCTCGGTTAAGAGGGACATGAACATTAGCTAAGATTGAATTAACTGATAAGGTGTTATCCCCTGGTATGCAAATTTCTACTCCATTGTAGGGGAACTTAACACAATGGTGGTAGGTAGATGGCACTGCTTGCATGTCGTGAATCCATGGTCTACCCAATAAAATGTTGTATGCAAGGGGTCCAGTATCAACAATTTGGAACAAGATATCTTTTTCAACTGGGCCAATCCTGACAGGAAGGACAGCTAACCCCTTAGAACTTCGTTCTGCCTCATCATAGGCCTTTATAGTGATCTTCTTTTTAGTGTCAATCACCTCCTCTGAATAGCCCAAAGTTTTTAACAAACTTAAAGTACAAATATTTAGCTCAGCACCCCCATCTATCAACACGCGCCTGACACGGGTTTTATGAATCATTACTTCAATGTGAAGAGCAAGATTGTGTGGATGGCTTAGGGATTTGTCATCATCTTCTGAGAAAGAGAGGTAATGTGGGCTGGTAATGTGATTCACCATACCTTGAAACTGGTCGATATCTATGTTGTTGGGGACATTTGCTATGTGCAAAGCATCCTCAAGGATCTGCTTATGTCTAGGGGACAACTCTAGAAGCTTCAAGATTGAGATCTGTGCTGGAGTTTTCTGTAACTGATCGACAAGATTGTAGTTTGGTTTGGGAGTAGTGGCGGACTTATTGACATTCTTGGATGCCACTTGCTTGGGTGTATTGGATGGACCTGAACTATGACCTCTAAGAACAATAGGGCCTTGACTCCTAGTAACAACATTAAGGTCTTGAGAAGATAACCTAGAATGAGGACCCCTCAGCACCACAACAGGTTCTTTGTCAAAGACAGGGGGAGAGTCATAACCATGCGGGTCCTTACTCCTCATCATATTAACCTTGGGCTCCACTACTTCAAGCATGTTTATCACATTTTCTGCCACTGTGTAAGTGTAGTTTATTGCAGCCTTGCCATCCTTTGGTTTAGAGGTTTCCCCCTTGTCATACTTAGGCAACGGCTCTTTAAATGCTTTGTGATCAGCATTGGTGTTCAGTCCATCTACCTTAAGCTTTCCATTCTCAATGAGATCTTGGATAATGTGCTTGAGTTTCCAACAATTCTCAATGATATGCCCAATGCCATTATGAAACGTGCAGAAAGCCTTCTCATCCCACCAATGTGGCTTAATGTCAGGGATGTAATGTTTTGCAGGATCCTGAGGATGTGCCAAGTTGTTAGCAATGAGAGTTTTGAGAACATCCTCATATGAGTCACCCAATTTGGTAAATTGTCGCTTCTCCTTTTTGGGCCTCTCGGGATATCTTGGTTTGCTCTCTTGTTGAGGAGGTGTATTGAGCTTCATAGCTTGAACTGCACTAGACAAGTGAAGGACACCTTGATCTTTAGGTTGGGGAGAGTCTACAACTCCGTCATTGACAACTTGTTTGTTCTTGTTCCAATTGTTGTTCTTCCCTTTATCCTTGTTGTTGTGTTGACCATTGTTGCCATTGTTGCTATGTTTGGTCAAAATGCCTTGTTCTTTTAGAACATCCTCAATGCGGCATGCAGTTTCAATCATGGTATCAAAGGAATTGAAGACTATCTTTTTGATCTCATATCTCATTTCAGGCACCAAATTACTGACAAGTATGTCAATCTTTTCATCCTCATGGATCATCCTAGGATACCGAGAGCACTGTCTCCGCCACCTTTGCAAGAAGGTAACAAATGGTTCCCCCTGATTTTGTTTCAAGTTGCATAGGTCCAACATAGTAACAGATCTTGACAGATTATATGCAAAGTGTTGGACGAATCTATGAACAAGTTCTCTAAATGTCTTGACAGGGGGAGTGAGGTTAGTGAACCACTCCATTGCTTGTCCCTTGAGGCTTCTAGGGAATAACCTCATCAAATAGGAGTCATCCTGATGGAATTCAAAGCTCATAGTATAGAACTGGCGCACATGGTCGTGTGGATCACCATTGCCATCATATTTATCATATTGAGGGAATTCCACCCTCCTTGGAAAATCCTTCATACTCACACTCTTGTCGAATGGATTAGGACAAATCGAGTCTAGTGAGAATGAGGTTTTAGGTTGCATCATTTTCTCCATCATTTGCTTCATTTGGCGGATTTCTTCCTCTTGAGAGGGATTTTGCTTTTGTATTTTGTTGTCCACATCAAAATTATAAGGGACTCTGGCGCCCTTGTTGATTAAACTTTCCAAGAATTTATCTTTGTTTTGTTCCAAATACCTATCCACATACTGTTGGAAGATAGGCTCTTGTTGCATTCGCATAAAGTCTTGAGTATTAAGGTCATAATGTGAGGTACCACCTCCATGTTGGGAACCATGATGCACATGTTGGGAGTGTGGTCTTGAGTTTCTGGGAGGGGTTTGCCTCCTATAGTGAGCATATTGAGAGGCCCTTCTTCCTCTAGGACTAGGAGATCTAGAAGGGGTTCTTGACCGCCTTCTACTTCTTGGTGTTCTGGAAGGGGTGGAGGGAGGAGAACTATTATTTCCACTGTTAGCACCCCTGTTGTTGAATTGAGTGTTTAATTGTTGGGCTAACAACCTATCTTGCTCCTCTTGGAATGCTTTTCTCTCTATGTCCAACAAGGCTCGTTGTTCCTCTTCTAGAAGCCTAAGTTTTTCTTCTTTTGCAGCTCATTCATTTTTTGCAGCCTGTTTTTCCCGCTCAATTCTTTTTAGCCTCTCACTTGTATGCCTTGAGGTTGTTCGAAGTGGAGAGTTTGGTCTTGAATGTTTGTACAAATCATTGGTATACGTTGCATTAACATGAGTATCACCAGGTTCACTGTCTTGGTCCTCATGTTGTGACCATTGTTCAGGGTGATCTCGTCTCTCATGCCTTTCGGCTCTTTGATGTGCATCTAGGTACCTAGTGTTGATGAGGGGTGAACTAGGTTGAGCATCATGAGAGGAATTACCAAACAAAATTTTGTCTCTGTGTCTTTCATAGATATCATCAAGGGTTTGATCCATAGCTTCCCTCTCTCGCCGAGTCATGGTATAAGTCATATCCATACCTGAGTGGGAAGGTGCTGAGGGGGTACTCAAATCACTAAAATGGCTGTTTGGGTCAAACCAGGTTTCAGACTTACTCCTAGGCGACTGGTCAAATATTGGTTCCTTTTCCGTTCTCTTTTGACGAGTCTGAACTGGGGGTAGTTGGTTGAAGACTATTTGAGGTCGCTTGCCTTGGCTCACTTGATATCTTGTTGTTACTGACATAAGAGGGAGAGTTCAGGCAAATAGACAATTCTAGGAAACGTCAATAGTAGACTAGGATAGTAAAAGTTTTCTCTTGTCCGAGAGAAATGGTGAAATAGAACTGTTGTAAATAGGTGCAAACCAACACTGCCACAGAGGTGCTCAATTCCTGGGTGAATACCCTAGCACATATGGATCAGGAGGATGACTTACACAAATTACTGAATTTGAATGTGAGGAAAATGAGTGGACGAAGTGATTACTAGCACTCTCCAAGTGTGTTATCGAAGAGTCGAAAAATTTATCTATTTGATAGGAAAAATTCCTAATTTGCCAATCTCAAGAAAAATTTCTTATGAGATCAAGGATCACTAACTCAAAAGGTCAAGGACATAAGAACCCTAAATCCAAAACAGGTCTCTAAAATTGGGACAAGTCACCGAATCGAAGAACTCAGTATTTCAGTTTGTTGTTCATTTTCAAAGATCAAGCAAGTATATCAACGGATTTGTATCAAGCACATAAGACAGCAATTAGGGAGTTCAAGCAAGCAATTGTCTTCAAACAATGAGCAAGGGGCAAAACAACCTTGCTCATGAACAAGAATAGTGACTTAGTATGCTACTCCTTAAAGACGCTACTTGTGTATGTTCTTGAGAATGTTTTAGCAAGCACATAGAACACAACAACATCCTAGCAAGTTGTCTAGAAGGATATACATGGCTTTGCTAAAGGGCGTCCTCGATATACGCAAGGTACGTGAGGCCCAAATCTGTAGATGAGAAGAATCAGAAATCACACAACCGGGGGAGACGGTAACCCAAATCTCCTCCTTCACTTCTCAAAGGTATAAAGTTCTTTGAGGCTTAGCCAAGAGTGAAATCTAACTCATTCCCAAGAGAGGTGTCTTTGGATTCACCTCCCAATATTTATACTCCGCCGGAACAAGGGAGTTAAGGTCGTCCCTTGAGGTGATGAAATCCCCAAGCAGGCCTTCTAAAATGAAAAAGTAAGTAATTCTCTATCAAAAGGTATTGGAAAGCACCAAAGGTGGAACACTTAATGCTTACAACGAATATGAGGTGAGTCCACAAGGTGGAACACTTAACACCTCACACAAGCTACAAGCGAGTCCACAACCTAGAAAACAAGTGAGTTCCAGAAAGCACAAAAGGGTTGCCTAGTGGAACAATTAACGCTTCTTTCCTGTAGACCCCTCCCCTTTAATGTGGCGCTGACCTTGCAACCACGGGGCGGAAATGAGGGGTCGGCGGATTAGCGAGTCCAATAACCCAAGATAGCAATCTAGATCAATCACAAGTAATCTAGGACTGCTAATCAATACTACTCATAAGTGCAAGAGGGTTTGAATCATGGAATATTTAACTTTCCAAGTAAACATGAAGTGAGTCCACAAAGTGGTGCATTTAACTCTTCATGTAAACAAGGAACGAATCCATGCCCTAGAGTACTCAATGAAATGTTTTGATATTTGCAACCAAGAAATACTTAATGTTAAAAGACACGCATTCACTTAAACACAAACTTGCATGAAAACAAATCAAGGTTCATTCATTTCCCATTAAGAGCATAAAAAAAAATGTGTTCTATGAAAGCATGTAAACACTCAAGCGAAACACATGAGAGGTTCATTCTTATTTCCAAAATCCAAATATTGTAGAGATGTAACAAAATACCTCAAGTCCAACGCAACCCGCTTAGTAGATTTTACCCCCTTTTTTTTTTGTTTTAAGCATTTTCCATGAAAGAAAGAGTACCATGAAAACAACTTGTTAGACTCACAATGGTTAGCTCATTAAAAATCTGAAAATAAAACCATCATGGTTGGATTAGGCTTGGAAAGACCTTTCCAACGATATATAACACTTAAAGTTTTGATACCATTTGCAAAATTTCAAAAAAAATGGGCACTCGTTTTCCAGAGTGCTGGAATTTTCAAAAAAACTGAAAACAATAAATAAACTAGCAAAATTCAATAGGCAATACCAGGCGACATTTAATAGCTAAAACACGACATTTAAAAGCTGGCAGGCGTGATTAAAATGTGCACAGACGACAATAGAACCTGCAAAGGCGACAAAATATTTTCCAGACGCGACAACAGAACCTGCAAAAGCGACAACAGAACCTACAAAAGTGACAACAGAATGTCTGGATGCGCAAAAAGAACCTGCAGAGGCGACAAAAGAACATTCATAGGCGGCAACAGAATATCTAGACGCGCAAGCAAAATGCTCAAAAGCGTCAATAGACTGTGCAAAGGCGGAAAAAGATTTCTCACAGGCAGGCGTGAACGGAATGCTCATAGGCGTGAAAAGAATGCTCAAAGGCGTGAAAAGAATGCTCAAAGGCAGGAACAAAATGCTCACAGGCGTGAACAGATTTCCCGTAAGCGGCGTTTCTCCTATTTGCGCAAAAATGACGGAAAAGTGACGCTGAAAAATATACGAAACTTGATAAAATGTAGAGAATGAGGCTTACAGCCCCACGGTGGGCGCCAAAATGTGTACACCAAAATGTGGTACACTTCTGTGAGTCTTTGCATGCGAGGAAACCCAAGAATGAGCCCTCACAAGTCGACCCACAACTCTCTATCTGTGGAGTGCATGGTTTTTCAAGAGGCCCTCAGATACCTATGCAAGTACAACACAGAACGAGAGATTCAAAGAGGAGAAGCAAAAATGCTAATCTCCATGAATCTTGTTCTTGCAATGCAACAATGAAAACTATTCTAGATGATTGCAAAATGCAAGAAATAAACTAGTTTATTCAAATGAAATATATCTATATGCAAATCAAACTAAGATGCAATATTAAGTTATATGCTATTAAACTAGAATGCTTATAAAATCAAACTAATGTGTAATCTCAAAATGATAAAACTCAAGAAAATCTGTAGCATAAGTATGATATGAAAATTCGTGGATCTTCAACTGAGAGCGAGAGTGCTCCTTTTATAGGCAAGAGTGGAATTGAAGGCAAATTTAGAAGCAATGTGGGATAAATGGAAAAGAGGAAACAAATTTCGTTTTTAGAAGGTTTGTAGGAAGTGGAATTCTTTTTATTTTATTTCTTTTATTAATCAATTTGTTTCTTTTTCCATCACGAGAGATATTTGAGAAGATATTTTATTTATTTAATTTAAAAGAATAATATCTCTTCTAATTAAATAAAATAAAATTACATAATTTAAAGATAAATATTAATGAAATAAAATAAAACCATTTAATTAAAAATGAATTTTAATTAAATAACCTTATTTCATTTAAGGAATATTTATTTCAAATAAATAATATTATTTTATTTATTTAAAAGGGATTTATTTTTCTTAATTAATTAAATAAAATTAATGAAATATTCAAACCTTAGGAAGAATTGAGATATTTGAAATGGTTACGATTTGATCAAAGAATTTGATTTGAATATGGCAAAGCATTGATTCGGGAACTGATATTTGACAAATTGAATAAATGGGGCCCAAAGTCTAGGTGACCATTTTAGGGTGCATACAAAAAGTAGTAGACTCATGTCCAGATGTGATGTATATTTTTTTCTATTTTTTTTCTAAGTAAATAATTAATTATTATTTTTCTACTACAAATTTTCTTGAATATAAAAACTCTCGTGTCTGATCACCTTAACTTAGTCTAAACTTCATCAAATTGATCACCTTAAATCACTGGCTTCAAATATTTGATCAATGTAATCCTAGCTTTCACACAATTTATTAGTAAGTTCTCTTCTTTTTGCAAGTGACTTCTCCATATTTTCCTGTAACTCATTGATCACCTTTTTTTCATTCACAATTTGCTTCTCATACCTGTCTTCAATTTCTCCAAGTTTTCTTCTATATCTCAAACTATCCATGTCTCTCTCAAGGATCTTACCCTAGTGGTTAGGCTTCTTTAAGGTAACTTAGCTTTGATACAAATTTCTAGTCCTAAGAGGTCAAATTGTATAGAGGGGTTGAATCAGTAATCTAAAAAAATCCCAAATTTTCAACCCATTAAAATTATTACAACATTCATAAGATTAACACAATTTTAGAAAATGAGAACTTTAAACACATAAGAACATCCACAAAATAATGGAACACTTGACACAAATATTTTTCTCGTGGAAACCCAATTTGGGAAAAACTACCTATGGTGATTAGTAACCACTAAATGATGTGCTCTTTTGAAGTATGCCTTGTGAGGAGCTTAACCTTGTTATGAGTTTACAACAATAGTGTTAGGTGTTACCTGATTAAGGTATTTTCCTTAGGCTTATTAGGACCTATAGCCTATTAGGAGTATCCCTCTTAGATGAATTTAGACACAAGCTAATGTGACACCCTATTAAAGGATTTTTAATACTTGGACCTATTAGGATCTAGTCGGTTAAGGTATTTTTACTGTTGCAACTGTTACAGAACAACATATAGAATGATCTATTAAAATAGGATTTTAGCAATGTGATCAGATAAATTGAAGCACACAATTTCTTTTTAATACACTTTACTCTTCCCTAGATAAATCACACCTTAATACACAGATCAAATATCCATGATCAACAACAATTATTCCTTTATTCTTATCACAAATACTATTCATCAAAACCTAGGCCTTCCACCACCTTAAATTTCCCCTAAATGGTTTACCATTTGAGTCTCAAAATTCCCAATCATACATAACACACCAATATACACATCTCAATGCACAAAACAATTTTCCTATTCTATGTTGGCTAATACATTGATTTACATAGAATTTTGTGTCAAGGGATCAAACACATTTAGACCAAACACATGCTTCCACTAGAATCTTCTACACACAGTAGAATGAAACATTGTGATATGAGATCATCACCTCTGATCATTAGGATACATCACCACATCGTGACTAACACAACTTAATTTACCACTGCTTCCATACCGATCACCGATTCAAGATCTACCACTGGTAGATAATGATCTTAAGCTCTTTATCCTAAAACTGGTTTAGTAACAATAAAACCTACTCACCTTTCATAAAAATAAGTTAGCATAACAACCATAGCTTCTAAATGTTGTCGACAACCTTCTCCTATGACCGAGCCATGTATACAATATCATATATTTGGTGAACCAATCAAAACACCTATCACCTGTTCCTAACTATTCTAGCAATTGCACTGTCAACCTTTATCTGATCATCACTTGGTTAAAAGTCTACATAAAAAAATGGTCATTGTACATTTTACATCCAAATACATACCTATGTCTTTTATAAATATCTCAACCACTGAATCGCATCGTAACTTTCTGGATCTTCAAATCATCACTTCTTGGATTTAACTTATTCTTGTTGTCTACCTAACAACCTTCAAACACATATAACTCACCACATACATAATATGAACTTATGCATTCATGGATATATCATCTAGATACAACACTTACACTTTGTTCATGATCACACACTTCATCTAATACCATAGTGTGAGATTCAACCTCTTGAATGTAACTCATCCTAACAAGAACAATATCAACCAACAACCACTAAGTTGACATCAATGAAAAACTCATAATTGATTATTCTATCATCATACTTGCATTAAAAACATGACATAACATACTCATCTCATCTATGCATTAGTTACATCAGTTATGCCAATAATCTCCCCCTTTGGCATTGATGGAAACAACAAATAGAGACACAAAAAATGCCAAGAAATAACTTCTCTTCTTTGATCCTGATCTCTTTATCCTCTTTACTTTTTCAGATCAGAATCTTCTCCCTTGACTGATACTTCTCCTCCTTTGGTTCTTTAAGTGATTCTTCTCCCCCTTTTAGATGGTTCTCCTCATTTGACTACAATGCCAAAGAAGCAACATGCCTTATAATTCATATGTTATTTCAGTCTTCATCAACTTCTGACTACTTCTATACAAAATGTTTCTTCGATGTTAGAATATTATCCTTCCAGTTCTTCATTATATTCTCCAACAAAAATAATGTGTCCATTTAAAAACAATCCTTACTCCTCTAATTCACAAAACACTCACATATCTAGTAGAACTAAGTCTACCTTAGTAGTCACCATGATTTCTTATCTCTCAAATTCATTTTCTCGTCAAGAACCTCAGAAAAAACACAAACACTAACAAGAAACTTACCACCTTTCTGCAAGGTTCTATGACTAGGTTCACACTCACTAATAAACTGATGCCTTCTAGTAATCTCCTACAAAAATACCAAACTATTAGATTAAACAATAAATGTGACAACCTCATCACTATCAACTTCTTATTTAGTCTCTGTCACCATTTATGCCAATGCATCTCTTGTTGTCTTGAGGTTCTTTCCTTTATGCCCAAAATCACTTGTTTCTTGACCTTAGGTATCAAAATAGTATAAATCACAATCATCTCACTTAAGATCATAACATAAATATCAATAGTTCCTTAAATGACAATTTTAACATTATCATCATTATTGATACCTTAGAAAAGATGTACTAGTATATCATGTTCACCTTCAGTCTACACAACATCAATTATGCACCTATTCACCCTTTTATTCAACTCATCTTGTTACACCAACTATTAGTACCTGAAATGATTCCTCACTGATAGGTAGATCATCAATTAATCAATCACCATTACATGACCAATTCATAACAATAATGGTACCTCCATTGGTTCCTCTCAAGCATAGAGAACAAAAATGTCACCAAATATGATCTTATCATCTCCATATTTCTTCCTTTCCCGAGTGTATAAAATATGGTTCCATTTGTGGTAGTTCATCTCTAGCATCATGCACTTAATGAGTATCATCGGTTGACAAACTTAAAAACCTCTTCTATGTCTAGAACAATGGTCTAGTTTTACTAAATATAGCTTGACATAGGAATTTGACCATGTAACTCATATAAAACTTGACTCATTAATGACAAAAACAATAACATATCATCCATGCATTTATTGACTCCAACTGAGATATTCCATTTAGTAACCTTATCTAAAAGCTTGTCAACATAACTGAAACATACTCAAATTAGGTGTCATAGTCTTCTCAGTAGGGGAACCAACAACTTTGGACTTTTTCATCGCGGACATGAACTCTTTTTGGTCTTCATCTAATTCACTCCACTCTTATCCTCATCGTTATCTCTTTGTGCTTTCTCATTTTTCCTCTTTCTAGTAGCCTTCACTAGTTCAAATTAGCACTTGTTGTAGGATGACTCAGGCATATTAGCCTTAACAATCTTTCTTTTGCACTCCAATAGAAACTTCATTGATAAAATGAAATTTTGTATCTTAATTGTTGCACTTCTTTTTTGTCTATCTACTGGTAGGATCTTTAACCGGTTTGAAGATATGACTTCAACCTCTTAATCACTAACACCTTCATCTCTATATGTGCCTACATGCACTGCTGAATATGTATCTTTTTCTCTTTCTTAAATAAATCCCTTTAGTAAGGTGAGTTCCTTAACTTCTTTTAGTTACCGATTGAGCATAACTAAGTTTTATTCAACATTTCAATATTAATATTTTCGATAGGTAATATTGCATGTAATAAAACTAAAATTTTCATTACATCACATTAATTCATAACTCAATACATCATAATGCATCTCAGTATGTAGATACAACTTACCACTCATTCTTCTCGGGGGTCTCGCATTAATTTGAGCTTAATTTCTCCCCTTGAGCCAAAATAGGCTTAGTTTGTTGATGAATTATCCACACCTGATGTTGTGGAGCACTCAGTCAATTCAAAATAATTGAGTTCACCTTTCTTATCTCATATTGCATTCATCTGCTTCCTAATTTCATCGACATCAACTAGATTGTTACCTTTACCATTATCAGACTTATTCACCAATTGGTTTTCTTGATTTCTTGATTTGGAAAATCTTGCAATGTGTCCAACCTCATGACACTGGAAACATTCCATCTGAGTAGATCTCCAAGATCCATAACTACCTATGGTTTCCCCCAGTCTACAGTTAACACCCAAATGCTCATACTTGTGGCAATGTGAACATTGAACATTCCACACGTCCCGATTTACATAAAATCTATGCTAGTACACAAATGACATCTAATTGTTCATCTTAGTCCTTTACTCACTAGGTCTATGACCATACTTCTCATAGTTATAAAAATGACCATTAAACACATTAGGTTTATTCCCGCCAACCCTAGAAATATGACCTTCTTAATGAAAAATTTAATATGTAGGGGTAATAGGTTTAAAATTACAGTCTCTTGCAACATGTCCTACTTGATGACAATTAACAATAATAGGCTTAAATAACCTTTCTTACCAAAACTTCTCTTGTTCACCTTTGTAGGAGACATTTTATATTTATTAGGCTTTTTAGATTCATAGGATTCACTCTTTTGAAAATTAGTCTGACCACTATATCCTAGACTAGTTGAGTTTGATGAAGGGTGCTCCCCTTAATACCACAAACACATAACAGAAACAGAGAAACAACAACAATATGCAAGAACAGAAAATTGGCTTCTTATTATCTCCACAAATGTGGAATTACAAACTTTCAGAATTACAATATGCAAAGCCACATGGGCATTCCCTTACAATATTCTGTAGGACAAAGCCTCGAATCAATACCCAGATCTACTACCCAGAACTATTCTGAACTGCCTAAGACAATAATACAGCCTTCCTTATATAGGCAATTTCCACCGCCTGGGAAGGTTCCAGAATTTAGCCAATAAGGCCGACCAAACTTAGAATTATTTTTATTTTACATTTCATTACATCATAGTCGGCTCAAAATAAATTTTGAAACCCGAACAGAAATTTTGAAGAAAAATCATTTTCCGCCATTTCAGGTGACCCAACTTCCGAAGACCATAAGTCATCACCAGTTGACCCGATTGACTATTGTAACCCCATTTTGGAAAGGGCGCGAGGAGCTCTACAACGTTTAAATTAAGCAAGCTTCATTCAGCCCAAAATTCGACCTCATCCGGGGCCTCTAAAGCCTTCAAAACTGAGTTCAAAGTTTCTGTC
This sequence comes from Chamaecyparis obtusa, assembly GCA_027943335.1. Taxonomy (NCBI): domain Eukaryota; kingdom Viridiplantae; phylum Streptophyta; class Pinopsida; order Cupressales; family Cupressaceae; genus Chamaecyparis; species Chamaecyparis obtusa. Next base: position 118,997 of record BSBK01008448.1, read on the forward strand.
CCCTGCTGCCAATACCGAAAATCTTCAATATCTTCCAATATACACTTGATCTGGCAATGAAACTTTACTGGCAGACTTATATGACCAAAATGAACCTCCAAGAAAGAAATCAGATCATTCTGAGCACATACGAAAAATTACCAAAAATAGTAACTTTCCATAAATAGCAGCTCTGCACAAGATAGCCCTTATTGAATTCAAAAAAATAGAAATGTTTTTGGGTGATGCAAGATTGCTCTTACACCCAGGATGCTCCTGCATCAGAGTTATTGCTTCTTTTTTGTCTATTGAGCTTCTCATCAAGTTTCTCATGACTATCATTGAATTTCTTTAGCAATTCATTTTCTTTATCAAGTTATTTCTCCAATCTCTCCTTCTCTTTACATAGGCCTTCATTCTCTCTTACCAAATCTTCATTACTCATCATTAGATCATTGAGATCACCTCTTAGATCTTGTTTTTCATCTTTCCAGTATCACGATGACATTCTTGCACAGTACCAACATTTTTTTTTGATCTAGAAATTTCATCCACTTTTTCTTTTAGAGTATCTTCTTCCATATTCTTAGCTTCTACAAGTTTCATAGCTTCTAATTCTTGAGACAATTTAATGGACAAAGATTTCATTTCCCTCTTGATATCTTTCTTGTCCTTGAACATTTTTTAATTCTATTCCAACAAGGCTTCTATGGATACTTAAGATTCCTCAGACCCACTACCTTCACATAGTTATCAATGTAATATTGACTTTCACAAAATTTTTTAGTAGGTTCTTTTCTTTTTACAAGTGACTTGTTTAGATTTTCCTGTAACTCATTGATCATCTTGTTTACATTCTCAAGTTGCTTCTCATACCTATATTTGGTTTCTTCAATTTGTCTTCTATATCTCAATCCATCCATATCTATCTCAAGAATTTTACCCAACCGATTAGGATTTTTTCAGGGTACCTTATCTCTTATACCAATTGTTAGTCCTAAGAGACCAGATTACTTAGAGGGGGTGAATCAATAATCTACCAAATACCCAACTTTTTTAACTTTTTAAACATATTACAACATTCACAAGTTTAATTTAATAGAAGAAAATGAAAACTTTAAATACATAAGCACGTCCAAAAAATAATGGAACACTTGACACATAGACTTTTCTAGTGGAAACCTAATTTGGGAAAAACCACGTGTGGGGATTACTACCCACTAAATGATGTACTATTCTTAAGTACGCCCTGTGCGAAGCTTAACCCTATTAGGATTTTACAAAAACACTATTAGGTGCTATCTGGTTAAGGGATTTGTCTTAGGACCTTTACCTTATTAGGAGCAGCCTTGCTAGAGGAATTTAGACACAAGCTAATGTGTCACCTTGTTAAAGGATTTACAATAGGGACTTGTTAGGATCTAGCCATTTAAGGTATTTTGACTATTGCAACTATTAGAGAACAATAGATAGAATGATCTATTAGAATAGGAATGCCTCTGATTGATCAGATCTACTGAAGCACACAATCTCTTCTTAACACACTTTACTTTACCCTAGCTTGATCACACCTTCATACACACATCGACTATCCATGATAAGTTTTTTTAATTCTTTTATCCTTATCACATAAGTATTGTTCATCAAGCCCTAGGCTTTCCACCGCCTTAAACTTCCCCTAAATTGTTTACCATTCGACTTTCAAACTTCCTACTCGAACATAACACGACAATACATGCATCTTGGTGCACAAAATAATTTTTCTATACCGCGTTGGCAAAAACACTAATTGACATAGAATTTTGTGTCAAGGGCCAAACACATTTTGACAAAATACATGCTTCCACTAGAATCTTCTCCACATGCTAGCATCGAACAATGTGATATCAAATCATGACCTTTGATCATTGGGAGATGTCACCACATCATGACTAACACAAATTAATTTACCATTTCTTCCATGCCAATCCCCAATTCAAGATCTACCACCAGTTGCTCAAGAAAATAAGCTCTTTATATTGAAACCACTTCAGTAATAGTAATACACACTCACCTATCATACAAATAAGTTGTGGTACAAATCATATCTTCTAAATACTATTGACTACCTTCTCTTGTGACTGCGCCACATACAGCATTATAGATTTGATAAACAAATCAGATCACCTACTTGTCACTAACTATTCTTGCAATTGCATTGTCAACCTTCATCTAATCATAACTTTTTTACCGATATACAAAAATAGTAGAGGTCATACAGTTGACATCCTAAGACATACCTAAGTCTCTCATAAATATCACAACCACTGAATCGTATTGCAACTCTCTGAATCATCAAATCATCACTCCTTAGCTTCAACTTGTTCTTCTTGTCTATCTAACAACCTTCAAACAATTATAACTCGGCACATACATAAGATAAACTTATGTGGTCATGGATATATCATCTAGATACATCACTTAAGCTTCCTTCACAATCGCACACTCCATCACGTACCATAGTGCGGGATTCAAACTCTTTAACATAACTCATCATAATAGAAACACAGTCAACCAACCACTAAGTTGATATCAATGAAAAACTCATAACTGATCATCCTATCATCATACTTGCATCAAACACATGACATAACATTAGTCATATGGTCTTTGTATCAGTTACATCAATTAAGCCAATAATAACATGAGTTAATACGAAGTGTGGACTCGATCAACAATGTTAAGAACATTTGATAAAAATTTAAGTCTGCATAAGTCGAGAGATCAGAGCTTTCAAGAATGTTCAAAATGAAGTGGTTGGGCTGTGTATATTGTTCCATAGTTCTTATTTCCCCTGACTTGCCGATGGTGTATAGAGTCGGGAAATGCAAGAGTTCCTAATTTGTTCAATAGCTCGACATGGTTCTAGTTTTATCCACGGACCGACAACCACTATAAAGGGCGATTTGGAAATGAAATTTAAGTCTAGCACGATATTGGAGAGTCAGACCATTTGGGAAGTACAGAAGTTCTGGTGTTCCAACTTGCTCTGACTAGCCGACACACTTAAAATCAGCAGTTTATGTACTTGCCAAGACGTCTGATAGGTATTGACATATTTTTGTATCGGGACATTGCCTTTTTGTTGTCGCAAAGGGAATATACTCATCCTGATTACAATTAATGCTCACATGCCTGTGTCAATCTTGTTGATTTTGTGAATATCAATTTGGTTCTTTGAATAATGGCGATAATATACTTCAATAGTTCCAGCGCCCTCTTGGGATGTTGATAATAGTTGACCCTTAAATGAAGCCGCAGATCATCTTAGGAGTCAATCAACTATTGGGTATGTGAAGTCTAATGGTCATGACTTTTCACCTTCTCCAATCTCTTCTCTTCAGTTATAGTTGTATAAGTTTTTATAAATGGCTGTGTACATGCTATGGATAATGTATTTTATAAGTAAAATATTAATAAAGAAGTTTCCCTGCGCTAAGAGTGGATGTAGGAAAATTTATCGAACAACTATAAACATTGTGTTATGCATTTTGTCTATTCTTTCTTCCCTTGTGTTAAATATGTTTCCTAGTTTTATCTGCTCAATTTATAACTTACAATTGGTATCAGAACCAGTTTGGCTTGAGCAGAGATGAAAGAAAAAAATGATAATGCTGATTTTGTTATTGAACAATTTCTTGAAAATTTAAATTCCGCTGAAGAAGAGGATGCTGAAACAAGTGAGAATGAACTTGAGGAATTTGAGGCCAAGACTCAAGAGGATTACCAAAAGGAAAAAATTGTGCAGACCAACTGTTTTGTATGGAGCAAAAGTTGGAGGTTTTGTATCCTCTCCCACACCTTCAAACCTAGGAGTTGGGTATCACTATGGTGGTTCTTGGTTAGCGCAGATAGAGTGTTCCATTTCTGGAAGCAGTAATTCAAGTGCAAGGGAGAAAGAGCCTGCTAGAGATTTACCTATAGGGGACAAATTAAAGACCACGATTGAGGGACAGAGAATGACGCTCTGTGCGATTGGTAAAGTGGATGGTGGCAGGGAGATGCTCCCAATCATACGGAAGACATTTCTTACTCACGACAGTATAGCAATGGCCCACAATATGTAAGGCAATTTGGCTATATCCACAGTTTCTGGGGCAGTATGGAAATGATTTAGAGAAGTTTCACAGTGGTGTAGAGTCTTTGAATCAGTTTGACCGTGATCCCCTATCAAAGAAGACCACAGCTTCACCGACTCCAAAGAAGGTTTCTACAAAGCCAAAGTAAATGCTTAAGGCCGACGATTGTGCCACTGCCGTGAAAATAGCAGTGAAGGAAGAGCCGAAGCACGTTGAAGATAAGTTTGAATTTAAACCTGGCCTTCCAAAGAAAGATGAGAAAATTGTTTTTTCTTGTGACTTCTTTGCACGACAGGCATCTCTAACTGTCTTCGGTCAGCTCCAGGTTGAAACCTATACATGTGTTTTAAGTAGTGTTTATACATTTGGGCCAACATTCTGGGCTGAAAATTCTCATAAATCAAGGCATCTTGCAGAATTTTGGATGGTTAAACCTGAAATTGTATTTGCAGATTTGGAAGATGACATGAACCGTGCAGAAGATTATGTGAAATTCCTTTGTCAGCGGTTGCTTTATAACTGCTTTGATAATATGAAATTTATAAAAGAAAGTATTGACAAGACTACCATAGATCATCTTTGCAAAGTAGTTTCAACTCCATTTGAACGTATTACCTACACAGTGACTGTTCAACTCTTAGGCCCCGTTTGTTTGTTGGAAGATGACAGGAATATGAAGATGATAATTCAATTTTGACCCATATCCACTGTTTGGAACCCTCAAAGTCAAAATCGGGTTATCATCTCAAAACCTGAATATGGGCCGAAAATGAGAATATGTATCTTCCAGCCAAAGAGGTGGAATATGCTTTGATAACCCGATTTTGGCCGATTATAAACCCAATTTAATGAACGGTCGGGTCCGGCATCTAATTTGTCGAGGGTTCCAGGGATTCGAACCGTGGAATGGCAATCTCCAGTCCAAAATAAATGCAGCCAAAGCGGACGAGATCGGAACGCAGACAAATGGGGCCTAAAATTACCAAATCCGTCTGCAATAGTTTAATTTCGTAGACAAAGCCGGGCATTCCGAGCATGAAATGTGAAGGCGTTTTTATGGTGTGATGGTGGGAGACGGAAATACATTTTGGATTTAGATTCTTCCTCTCAAGTAACATATATAAAGTTCCTTATAAATCCTGTGACCAAATCCGTCTGATACCTAACAAATCTGGTGTCTACGGAGCTGTCTCTAAGGAGCTGTTACAGATTTTAGCAGCCGTTACAGACATTGTTGATCTTATCGGATTAGGGAAAAAATGATAACCTGATTCTGTTAAAGGCCCCGTTTGTTTGCGGAATTGGAATTTGAGTCAAAACCTGATTATCTCAAAATCAACCAAACGGTCCAAAACATCTTCCGAATATACAAAATTGAAATTCAAAAAACCTGATTTTGAGATAATCAGGTTTTGACTCAAATTCCAATTCCGCAAACAAACGGGGCCTTAGAGAAGAAGGTTACATGCAGTAAATTTGACCAGGTAGAATGGGGTGCTGCTAAAAAGTTGACCCCGAGTGGGCCTCCTTTAGTTTTCTATGGAGCACCTAATTATGGTGGCCCCAAGTTCTCTAAAGGAAATGATGGGTCTGTTGAAATAAATTAATTCACCAACTAACATTGTTGGCATAGGAAAAATACATGTTCACAGCCGACCACAACCGACTATAGCCGCCAATGCCAACTAAGCTCATTAATATTACAACAAACTATTTTCTAGTGTCTTCTGTGTAATTTATTTTATATTTTCCTATAAATAGAATGTTTGGGCCTGGTATTGCAGTGCTCAATTATGCATAAGAGCTGTGTTATATTTTAGTGTCTGTGTTCTGGTTTTTCTCATGGTATCAGAGCCATGAGTGATGAATGGTGAGTGATGTTCTGAAGGTGAGCTGAAGATTGGAGCAGAAGGATTTGGGGAGATTTTTGTTTGAGAGCAGACCAAGTTAGAGAGAAGCCCACATTGGAGAGGATAAATTATTTGGAGTAGGCAAGACAAAAGTGTTGAAGACACTCTTGGGAGAAGGAGAAAATTTTTCTGACTGTTCCAGATCAGATTTGAGTCTGTGAAAGGTACGTATTGAAGGATAAAAGGACTCACTACTGTGTGGGACAGTATTACATATTGTTTTTATATTGAACTCTTTCTTTTTTGTTGTGGTATTGAAATAAGTGTTGAACTATTGACTGTTCTTGTTATTCAGAAGTTGTTAATGATCTTTTGCTTATTTCAAATTGCTGAAAAGGGATCTTTTATGTGAGATTGTGAGTTTGGTAATATGGTAGTAAAGTGTATGGGAAAGTCATTTATTCTTGTGAGTGTCTTATGAAAGATTTGTGTGAAAGTTAAGAATAGTTGAAAGTGGTAAGTTTTAGTTGAAGTGAAGAGTTTGATAAATCTCTTTTAATCTTTGTAAGTCATAAGGTTTTTGAAGTCCTTGTTTGTTTGGTTTATAAGAAGGCCAACATCAAGGCACAATATTTGTGAGAGGTTTGGTGTTTGTGTGTTTGGGAATGTTATTGTGTGTTTTTAATATGGCTGCCTCTGAGAGCTCTAATATTATGGTTAGTTAAAAATTAGATGGCTCTAATTATGCTAGTTGGAAATGTGAGATGGAGTTAATTTTACAAATGAAAGGTTTATGGGAAATAGCAACAAAAGATAAACCTACAGATCAAAGCAAACATGAAAAATGGGATAAAATAGATTTGAATGCACGTGCTACACTTTTATGACAAATTAGTTGGCCTCATGTCCAACATTTAAAAACAACAAAGGAAATATGGGAAACTTTGACAACAATGTATGAAAGAACTAGCAAAGTTAAAAGTGATGGACATTAAGTGGCAGTTAACTCATTTGAAAATGAAAGGAGGAGATAGCATGAATGATCATATTACTAAATTGAAAAACTTAAGAAATGAACTTGCAATGATGAAGCTTGAATATAAAGACTTTGAAATTATAGATTTTTTAATTGAAAGTCTTCCAAATGAGTACAATAATTTCATTCGTACATTGGAACTAACTGGAAAATTTGAAAATATCAAACTAGAGGAAGTGTATGGTGCTTTGTTGAATGAACAAGAAAGGCTTAAAAAGTTTACAAGCGAGTCTAGCAAGAGTCGAGCATTTATAGCTAGAGGAAGATATAAGAATTATAATCAAGGTAGATCATATCAAAACCAAAGAACTAATCAAGGGAATCAATATAGAAATAATCAAAGGCAATGGAATCAACCAAGAGATAATCACAATAGACAAAGTTATCAAAGGCCACAAAATGAATGGAGAAATTACAAAAATAATTTTAAAGGAGAAAGTGCTATCATATGTTATAACTGCACGGACAAGGACATAAAAATGATCGATGTTTTAAGAAATCACAAAGGAGATTTAATCAAAGAAGGCAATCAAATTTTGTTCAAGAAGAGGCTGATCATCATATAATGATAGGTTCTTTAGCTACTCAAGGTGATTCAAGTAATGCATGGTATATTGATTCAAGAGCTAGCCAAAATATGACTTACAACAAAAATGTCTTTAACTCTTTAGAGGAGACAAAAGGTGCCAAAGTATTTCTTGGTGATGACACTTCACATAATATTGAAGGAATGGGCACGATTTAAATGAAAGGAAATAATGGTAAACAATTGGAAATAACTAATGTGAATCTTGTACCTAAGTTGGCCAAAAATCTTCTTTCAGTGAGTCAAATAACTCAACATGGTTATAAGGTGGAGTTTTAATTAGATAAGTGTTTAATCAAGAATATTAATGATGGATACAAGATCGTGGCCACAGGAGTTGAGAATGATGGAATATACAAATTTCTAGTATCTGTTGATAACAAAGCTTATATTATTACAAGGTCATCCTTAAGTGAGTATTGGCATCAAAGATATGGTCACTTAAACTATCAAAGGTTGGCTATGCTTTCAAAGATGGATATGGTTGATGGAATACCATGGATAAAGGTAAACACAAATGTGTGTGAGGGATGTATAGTTGGTAAACAACATAGAGACAATTTTGAAAGGTCTACATGGAGGGAAAGTAAAAGCCTTGAACTTATCCATAGTGATTTGTGTGGTACCATGAATCCCACATCAAAGGGAGGAGCTAGGTACATTTTGACATTCATTGATGATTTTTCAAGAAAAGTTTGGGTTTACTTCCGAAAGAAAAAGGATGAGGTATTTAACAAATTTGAAATGTTTAAAGCTCTGGTGGAAAATGAAAGTGGAAATAAGATCAAGCGATTAAGAATAGATAATGGTGGAGAATATATAAACAATAGGTTCAAATCATTTTGTGAGTACCATGGGATCAAAAGAGAAATGACTATTAGATATACCCCTCAACAAAATGGTGTTGTTGAAAGGAAGAATAGGACTTTAGTAGAAATGGCACGTTGTATGATACAATCCAAGGATCTTCCTTTGTTTCTATGGGCTGAGGCTGTTAATACTACATCTCATGTTTTAAATAGATCTCCCACAAGTTGTTTGCAAAAAAATACTCCTGAAGAAGCATGGAGTGGAAGGAAACAAAATGTTAAGTATTTTAGAGTGTTTGGATGTGAAGCATATGCTCATATACCTGATGAGATTAGAGAAAAGAAATTTGATAAGAAAAGTGTTAAGTGCATCTTTGTGGGCTATGATGATCAGAGGAAAGGATATAGGTTGTATGATCCTAATGTGGAAGATGTGTTGACAAGTAGGGATGTTAGGTTCAATGAAGGGTTTGATGATATGGAAAAATCCTCTCCTATTTCACAAGTGGCCATAGATAATCATGAATCTTCAAATAATTTTGACATTGGTGAAAGTTCCAAGGAAATCTCTAATATAGTTGAGGAATCTAGTCCTCCCCTAAAGACCAAGAGTATTCAAGATATTTATCAAAGGACTCAACAGATTAATTATGCTTTAATGACCACCATAATGAAGACCAATGATCCTCAAACATATGATGAGGCTAAAGGAAAATCTGAATGGGAACAAGCTATGCAAAGTGAGTATGATTCTTTGATAAAGAATAAAACTTGGGAATTGGTGGACTTACATAAGGGTAAGAATGTGGTTAACAATAAATGGGTATATAAAACTAAGTTTAAGTCAGATGGGAGCATTGAAAAATACAAATTGAAAAATACAAGGCAAGACTAGTGGCCAAAGGGTGTTCACAAAAAGAGGGAATTGATTACACAGAAAAATTTGCCCTAGTAGCAAAGATTAGTACTGTCAGGACTATTATAGCATTGGCAGAACATTTCAAGTGGCCTCTTCACCAAATGGATGTTAAAAATGCATTTTTGAATGGTGAAATTGATGAAGAAATCTATATGACTTAGCGTCAAGGATTTAAAATTCCATGACAAGAACACTTAGTTTGAAAATTAAGGAAGTCTTTATGTGGTTTGAAACAAGCTCCAAGGGCTTGGTATGCTAAAATTGATAAATATTTCCAAACTCAAGGCTTCCATAATAGTCGTTATGATCCAAATTTGTATGTGAGGGATTTTGATGATGGTGGCATCATAATTATTGTACTTTATGTTGATGATGTTATCATTACAGGGCATAACATGAATCAAATAAGTGACATAAATTTAAAATTGCAAGATACTTTTGAGATGACAGATCTTGGTTTTCTACATTACTTTCTTGGCATTCAAGTATGGCAGAAGGATGACAGTATTTATCTCTCTCAAACCAAGTATGCTCTAGACAGATTGAAAAAGTTCAGAATGGAAGATTGTCAGAGTGTTCCTACTCCAGTTTCTCCAGGACTAAAGCTAAGAAAAGATATGGAAGGTGAAGATGTCAATCCTACCTTATACAGGAAATTGGTTGGTAGTCTTGTGTACTTGACCCACACTCAACTAGATATTTCTTTTGCAGTCAGTGTTGTTTCCAGATTTTTGAGTTCTCCTAAGGTCCCACATTGGCTAGCAACTAAATGAATATTAAGATATGTGCAAGGGACTTTGACAATGGGTATCTATTATTCATCTCATGGAGATCTTTCACTTATTGGTTATACAGATTCAGATTGAGCAGGATGTGCAGATGACTGTAAATTAACTACAGGCTATGTTGTCTATCTCAGTTCTGGTCCCATTTCATGGTGTCGCAAAAAACAATCTACTATTGCTCTATCTACTACAGAGGCTGAATATACATCAGCAAATGAAGTAGCTAAAGAAATTACTTGGATACGGGCTATTCTATCAATCCTCAAGCAACATCATGCAGGGCTTGCTTTACTTCATTGTGACAATCAAAGTGCCATCTCCTTGTCCAAGAATCCAGTGCTTCATGCTCATACAAAACATATTGAGGTCTATCATCATTATATCAGGCATCTTATCCAGCAACAGGTGATTCATCTCCAATATTGCAAGACAAAGGACCAGATTGCTGATATATTCACCAAGGCATTGTGTGAAATGAAGTTTGTATTTATTAGACATCTTTTAGGCTTACGAAAAGTCGCTTGACTGTCTCATGGTTATCATTCAGGGGGGATTCTAGTGAATTCCAACCATTCTATTTAGAGAATAATGCATGATGATTGTAAATGGGTACCTAACAAGGCTTTAGGCCAGGACCCATCATTCCTAGATTATGAAGGGATAGTCAGATCTAGTTAGTGTAATTAATTTCTAGGGGGGATGTTGAAATAAATTAATTCACCAATTAACATTGTTGGCACATGAAAAATACATGTTCACAGCCGACCACAACCGACTACAGCCGCCAATGCCAACTAAGCTCATTAATATTACAACAAACTATTTTCTAGAGTCTTCTGTGTAATTTATTGTATATTTTCCTATAAATAGAATGTCTAGGCCTGGTATTGCAATGCTCAATTTTGTAGAAGAGCTGTGTTATATTTTAGTGTTTGTGTTCTGGTTTTTCTCAGGGCGGACTTAATTTTTTGAATGGCATACTCAATTTTATTCCATTTCATTGGGAGCCAGAGGAGCAGGAGGGTCCCAGTGGAGGTCTTCAGATTATGGTCCTGATATGTGGGACAATTATTCACATGGAGATTTTAGGAATGGTCATTTAGCTGAAGGGAAAGTAAGCTCACGAAGAGGTATTATTAGTAGCTCAAATGATGATAGTTTTCTAAGGGAGGAGCATCAAGATGGGGAACAAGTTGTCAACCGAAGGGGTTGGGAGACGGGTTTTGGATCTATCCAAGAGGGTCCTTCTACAAGAAGTGTTTGGCAGGTTGTAAAGACCAAAATTTCCATCAAAAGTAAAACATGTCACAAAAATAAATATGCTCAAGTCGACAAAATAAAACTGATAGATTACCGTAACTTTTCCCATATTCGACCTTAAGTGTCGTTTATACAATAATTTCAAAGGTTTACAACTTAATACATTCGACCATTCGGTCGTCAAGTACAAACTTGAAAAATGAAATAATACATCATTATTACAAAGTTTCGACCTTCTGTCGAATTTCAAACATATACATTAAACCAACAATAACTTTCTTTTATCCCAAACCGTCGTATAACGATAACTAGGCACCACACTGTAACAGTCCCTATCTCCTAAGCCTCGAGACAGCATGTCCACCTGCAAATCCTGAGATGGGAGTGTGGCCCAGGCACTTTTTCCGCCCAACCATGGAGTGGTTAGCTCCCTCGGGGCTTACCCTAAAATGGAAGCGCACCGACCCTGCTCGAGAAGGATAGCTTCCTGGCACTGATGGATCGGAAGATTATGGTGTAATTGTGAATCTATCTACTTATCCTTCTTTAGACTAAGCATAAATCCCATTCACAGGGTGGCAGAGAGAAATAACAACAGCTAGCCAAACATATAAATGATACATATGTGAAATAAGCTTTGGCCAAAGCAACCTTTTCAAATATCAGTTATACTGACAGGTAAATAAAGTATACCCTTCGCCGTCCATTCCACATTACACACCATAACCTAAAGAAAATTTCACCCCCTATTTGCCAATTATAAAATTGCTTTTTCCAATAATTCACTCTGAAAAGAAAAAAATAAAATAAAAAGTATAACATTCCATGAATACATGCGGCAAATTATTTATTTACGAAATTATTTGCCATCAAACTTCCTTCTTGCAAGATATTCTTACAAGAAATAAAGAAAAAGAAAGAGTAAATAAGAGATTCGATCCGCTATAAAGAAAAGAACTGTTTGATTCTATCTGGCATTAGATTCCAGAATTCCATATTTCCAAACCAAACAAAGACATGTTCAGATTTTGTACTTCAAAAATAAAGAAGATAATTTTTAGCGAATAGTTCATTCTATCTAATATTTAATTCCAGAATTCTATATTTCAAAACAAAACATAGACATGTTCAGATTTTGTATTTCAAAAATAAAAGAATATGATTTTCCTTTTTACAAAATATGCTTAGTTACCATGGTTCGGCTCCCCCCCCCTCCGAACTGGACCTAGTTCGAACTGGTTCGAGGTTCGGGTCCCGTTCGCCTGTGGGTGCGGGCAGGGTCCGAATTTTCGAACCCAGTTCGAACTTCGGGTCTAGAAGTTCGAACCCGGGTGGACCAAGGCGTGACCGGGCCAACTGTGGGCGAACTGGGACGAATTTGGGGACCCGCACGTCACTTAAGTTGCGGAATGTTCAGAATTTAATTTTTTTTTTGGCGTCCAAAACCCTAAAAGGTTGTTATGAAAGCTTAATTTGTGCTTTTCATTATCATTTGTTGTGTGCAAGAAGGCTATTTGACTTCAGCAAGAGCAAAAGAGCAAGTTTGTGATTGTGCAAGGAGGAGTTGGAAGATTCTTCAAGACTGGTTTGTGAGCTTTCTTCAAGAGTTTGTGCCTCATACATACACCTTTGCAAGCTCACAATGAGTAGAGGTAAGTTATTGTTTCATTTGTTTTTGTTTATGTTTAAGTTTTTTAGTTTTTTCATTTATCTTTCATTCTCCATAAGATATTAGCCATTTTTTCAATAATTTTTCATTCTCTTGCTTTTAAACTTTAAAGTTTTAAGTTTTATATTGAATAATGAATATGTATACAAATTGAAATTTCTTCCCATAGGAAAAGGAACTACAATGGCATCTACCTCATCCTCGGTAGGCAATACTGAACAAAGAATAGAACCCCACTCTGATTCTCCTTTGTGGAAACATGTTGACATTATAAGAGCCCTTCCTGGAGGTGGTGCATTCCGTTGGAAATGCAGGGGTTGTGATGTAGAAAGAAATAGCTCATATTTTCGTGTAGTAGGCCATTTGTGTGGATACTCTGGTAGAGGAGTCAAGAAATGCCCTGGAAAAAGAGGTGTACCTGTACCCAATGAAATTGTATTGAAGTATATTCAAGAGCATGAGGCAGCAGAAGAGAGAGAAGAACGTAGGCAAATAGCAGCTGATGGCATTTGCAATAGAGGTAAAAATAAAAAAAAAGCAAGGGTAACACAACCCCCCACAGATGTTGTGATAGAAGACCACCCATTTTTTACCCGTGAGCCTGAAAAAGAACCCCTTGGCCTTCCACACAAAAGAAAGGGACCTCTAGAAACTGCATTTCAAAATAAAAGTCGGGAAATTGCGGACATTGATGTGGGAAGATGCTTGTTTGCAAATGGGCTGTCTTTTAATGTTGCTCGCTCTCCATATTGGAAACAAATGTTGAGAAGTGCCAATAAAGCTCCAACAGGGTATGATGGCCCCGGTTTTGAGAAAATACGAACCACCTTGTTGGATAATGAGGTCAAGTGGATTGATGATCAATTGAAGCCCATAAAAGATTCATGGATCGAGACAGGGGTAACAATTGTTTCAGATGGGTGGAAAGATGCTAAAAACCGTCCCTTGATCAATGTCCTAGCAGTGTCCCCTAAAGGGGCAATGTTTTTGAAAGCGGTGGATTGTGAGGGGCAAGTAAAAGATGGACAATTTATTGCTAATATTCTCATCTCTGCCATTGAACAAGTGGGTGCTAGTAATGTTGTCCAAGTCATAACAGACAATGCAAAGAATTGTAGAGCTGCTGGTTTGTTGGTTGAAGAGCGCTATTCTCATATCTTTTGGACACCTTGTGCAGTCCATTCACTCAATCTTATGCTACAAAAGATTGGGAAAACAATTGAGTGGATCAAACAGGTGTATGCAGAGGCTGAGGACATTCAGATGTTCATCACAAACCATCACATGACTCAAGGAATATTCAGAATGTTCTCACGTTTGGAGTTACTGAAGGTAAGTGAATTTTAAAAAAAAATTAGTATCTTACAATTTCTGATTTTTATTTTTTTTATTGTGTAATGTGTATTCTTTTATAAAGCATGTATCTAATAGTTGTATTTTTTGCTCTAATTTATGTTACAGGTTGCTGAAACTCGTTTTGCATCAAATATAATCGTCTTGAGACGACTTGTGCAAGTGAAAGAGCCACTTTGCAATATGGTAATCAGCAACAATTGGGCTATATGGAAGCAAAGCAACACTAAGAGGGCAGCTTCAATAAAGAGCAGGATATTGGATGACTTATGGTGGGAACGTGTGGAATATATCATTAAGTTCACCGAGCCCATTATGAGCATGCTTAGGTACGCTGACATGGATAGGCCTTGCCTTGGAGAGATCTATGATGGCATAGACTCAACGCTTGAGAAGATCAAACAAATTGTAAATGAAAAAGAGCAAGATCCCGAAGAGACCTTCTTCAAACAATTGCAAACAATTATTGTAGAACGGTGGAACAAAATGACCACACCTCTACATTTGCTTGCCTATGCATTGACGCCCAAATATTATAGCAACCAATATCTTGATCTACCAGGAAGGCTACCACCCTATAGAGATTTAGAAGTGTCTGATGGATACAAGGCAGCATTTGAAAGACTCTTTCCTGATGATGATTTGAGAGATATGATTACGGATGAGTTCATAGAGTTTGTGAATGCAAGAGGTCTAAGTAATGATGCTCTTCGTCATCGGTTTAGGAAGGATGCTCATAGTTGGTGGTACCTCCATGGCCAAATATTCCAAACATTGCAGCCCCTTGCAATAAAAGTCATATCACAAGTAAGTTTTATTTTTAATTTACTTGATCTTCATGACTAGCAAGTAATTTTTATAATATCATTTTAACTGCTTACCTTGTCTTGTCTTCATAGGTTGCTAGTTCATCTGCATCAGAAAGAAATTGGAGCACATATTCTTTCATCCACTCAGTGAAGCGCAATAGATTGCAATCAAAAAGAGCAGAGAACTTGGTATTTGTGCATTACAACTTGCGCCTTCTCTCACACAAGACTAAAGAATACAAGGAAGGGGCCACGAAGAGGTGGGATGTAGATGCAGAGGTTGCGGACTTGGATGCTTCCACTTCTCGGCTTTCATTAGATGGTTTTGCAGATTTGACGCCAATACTATTGTTGCTGCTGCTGATCCCATTGGCCTTAACTCTATTGCTGAGTCAACTAATGTTGAAGATGAAGATGAAGATGAAGATGAAGATGAAGATGACGAGGAAGAGGAAGAGGAAGATGAATACTGATTTTTAATTCATTAGTTGAACTTGAAAGTTTGAAACAATGATATTATAATTTATTGATACTTGAACAGTTGAACTTGATGTTATGATAGTTTTAGTTTTAATGTTTTGAATCTTTGATGTTGAACTTGAAGTATATGATGATATGATCACGATTCATGATGCTATGATTATAAGTTTATGGTGTTTTTGTTGTTTAAATGTTGTTTTTATGATACTATGTGACATTCTAATTTTAACTCATGCTTCTAGGCTTCATAAATATGTATATATATATATTTTTAAAAATCTTTCATATATTATCGAACCCGTACCCAAACCCCTTTTCAAAATTTTCTCGAACTTCGAACCGGTTCTTCGAACCCGAACTTCGAATCCGAACTCGAACCGGTAACTTAGAAAATATACTAAAATCTGGATTAAGTGAAAAGTTTATTTGCAAAACATGAACTTTCTAAAAAAAACTATTATTAGCAGCCGTATTTAAAAGACTGATTTTCTTGTTGTTCTGCTGTTAACTAAGTTTATAATTCAGAATTCTATTGGCACATGATTTAATATTTACCTCTTAAAGAAAAATCTGTCAAGTGGTAATATATGAATCAGGAAAAACTAATCTAAATCTGCCTTTAACAGATTAAATCTAAAAAAAAATGTTGTGATTTGCAAGGAAGTATGCCCAATGAAGGTATGTTAATGATCATTGACATAAGGAAAACAAAAGTAAAATTTACATACAATATAACAACCAAAACCTTCTACGCAGGAATATTATCAGTTTAATTTCAATTCACTTTGTGACTGCTTACTTCTAAGTCAACACTCCCACTCAAACCAGCAATAACAATGTAGTGTGACAAGACTAAATGAGACGTTTCTAACACTTGTGAATCTTGGAATCAAAGCCATCTGTGATAAAATAATCTGTGGAAAATAATTTTGTGCTAAGGACTTCCAACAAAAAGAGATAACGACAATGATACTAGATTTGGTTTTAAATTCTTTTTAACAAATTTAATAGACCAATCCACTATCCCACTGCGTTATACATATCTCAGAAGTCGGGGAAAAAGAAAACATAAATCTGATTCCTTCATATAACTCACATGCAACAGACATCAAGTAAATAGATAAATCAATCAGTACATTTCGCATCTACAGTTTAGCATGCAAAGAATAGACATCCAGAAAATAAAGTCCAAAACAAATTAAACTTCCTACCATCAAACCAGTACGCAAGGAAGTAAACCAAAGATCAATGCACAAAGTTTTTAAAGAACAGATAAGTGAAGAGTCCTTTTTTTTTTTGAACTTTTACTTCTACGCAAGAAAAGAGCCTGGTCAAACTATGCAGATGGCGTAGAAGTTGGAGACGCCTCTTTTCTCCTTCCCCTTGACGTTTTCCTCTTGCACTGGTTGGTTGGCTGTACCTCTTTAGAGTGTTGTCTCTTGGCTGCCTAAGCCACTTCGCTCTCCCCACTGTATCTCCTTATTCCCTCTCTGCAGTCTACCAAAAAAACTCTTTTTATTCTCTTCTATTTTTCTCTTTCCTTTTTTTTTCTAAAGTGCATGCGTCCCCCCTTTTTCTTAACTTGGCTACTTGCCTTAATAAATCCTCCTGCACTCCTCATTACTGGCGTGTTTTCTTCCACCTCACTGCCGTCCTCTCCATAATTTTCTGCTTGATTCCAGCGCTGCTTAAACATAGCAGAACTTACCTCTTCCTTTGCCACTCAACTGCAATGACTCATGGAGGTAAACTCCAGTCATGTGCTTCTAGAATGCGATAGTTAGTTAGATTTAAATTTAATTTAAATTCTGCTAAAACACAATAATCTTGTTGACATTAAATGATCATTTTTTAATCTTGTGATTCTTTAGTAAGTTTTCTACGGGGCTAGATTTTACCCGTGTGGCACCGGCACTCAGGATGAGTCCGGACTACGCCTGACACAAAAAACTACCCAAGCTTCAACACCTGCAAACACTTTGTCAATACACAATACTTCTGCACAGCGGAATAAACTTATATCAATCACATTGAACACAGATTTGGGGTAAACAAAGTAGCTTTATTGATTCAACAAAAGGCCCCTGGCCCGGTCTACATCAATTTCAACTATGTCGTTGATCACTACCCGAGTACTTCCCAAAGCACTCTATACAAGTTCCCACCCCTAGGTCTGCATCCACTCTTGGAACACTGGTACACAACTGTTGCACCTCACCTCCCTGGCTGTAGCTCCGCACGAGGATTCCAAACCCCCAACACCCTATGTCGTTGGAACCCGCCGACGCAACCTTGCTCGATGTGAGCTTAGCTGACTTACTCGGAACAAGACCCAAGCCCCGCCCTGATCGGGGGACCCAAGTCACTTCTAATAACCTACACAACTCTGCTGTTTCACTCCACACTGCTTTGCACTACTCTGAACTCCTGCTCTTTGAATGCTGTTTTGTGCCTCCTTGGATTTCTCCACCATGACACTTTGCTTGTGCGAATAAAAGCACACAATGTCGAACGTTCGTCTTGAACGGTTAGCCTACTCTTATTCAGCTATATAAGTTATTAGTATGAGTCTGACACTGCAGTAGAAAGTAACCACCTGATGACCACCTCCCAAAATCCACAATCTCAGACCTGGAAGCCCGGATACCATATCCAGGTGCAGTTTCTCCCCTTCGGAATCAGCAACCCCTTACATCCTCCCCCACTCTAAAACAAGCGACATCCTCGACGCCAGCAACATTGACCATACAATGCTGCGGAGGCACCCAGTGCCTTACTGAATGTTTAAAGAGGCAAGTTAGAGTCCCGTTCAAGGAACTCCAATACCTTGGCTTCATACTTCCACATGTTCTCAGCTCGCTCCCAAGATGCTTCATCTTGAGTCTGGCCTGCCAGTGAACCAAGAATTCCTTCCACTTCTTGTTACCAAATCCCCGCTCTCTTACAGCTATCACTTCCTGCACCTCCAAACCTGGTCTGTCTTTGACAAAGGCAGGTCCATGAGTAGGGACGTTCCTGTTGCTATCCTTTGCATTAGAATGATACGGATGGAGTTGACTGACATGGAACACGTTGTGAACCCTCATGTGGGCTGGCAACTTTAGCTTATATGCAACCTTCCCAATTTTTTCAATCACTGAGAACGGACCATCAAACCGACGTCCTAATGCTGCACTCATGCCCTTCGGCGGTTTAAACTGAACTGGGTCCATCTTCAAAAAGACCCTGTCACCAACTTTGAAATCAACATTGGTCCTCCCTGAGTCGGCGTAGTGCTTCATTCGTTCAACAGCCTTGACCAAGTTATGTCTTGCGAGATCCACCTGATCATGCCACTCCTGCAACCTTTTCCTTGCATCTGGACATTCTCCCAAATATCCACTCATAACTGTGTGAGGAGTCAGTGGTTGCTGGCTTGTTGCCAACTCAAAAGGTGAGAACTGACTCGATGCACTTTTTTGCATGTTGTAGCTAAGCTGAGCGGAATCCAACAGCCTTGGCCAATTGGATTGGTCCGACCAAACAAAGTGCCTGAGATAGTCTTCCAGAATCTCATTGATCCTTTCAGTTTGTCCGTCTGTCTCCAGATGGTGACTTGTTGACATGAGTAACCTTGTTCCGATCAGCTTAAACAACTCTTTCCAAAAATTACTGGTAAAACGGGCATCCCGATCACTGATGATACTCAATGGTACACCCCAATACCTCACCACATTCCGGAAAAAGTAGTCAGCAGCATCCTCCGCCTTGCACGGTGCCTTGCACGGTACAAAAGTGGCATACTTGGAGAATCTGTCCACCACAACCATGATACTTGTATACCCGTCCACATCAGGCAACCCTGTGATAAAATCCATACTTACACTTGCCCATGGTCTTACTGGCACGGGTAGGGGCTGTAACAATCCTCCTGGAGGCCTTGTTACCGCCTTGTCTTGTTGACAAATGAGACAACTCCTGACATACTCATCCACATTTCTTCTCATATTCTGCCAGTAGAAGCCCCGTTCAAGTAATGCGAGGGTTCTTTTCTGTCCTAGGTGACCTGCCCACACAGTGTCATGACATTCGTGTAGAACCTCCTTTCTCACATTCTTCCATTTTGGAAGGTAGACTCGGTCCTCGGTAAAGACCAATAACCCATCCTTGATATTGAACTTGCGAGTCCTACCCTCGTGTGCTTGCTTATACAGCTCCGTTGCCTGAGGGTCCATCTGGTAGCCTTCCTTGATGGACTCCAATACTTCGTTGGATAATGTAACGCGGCTAGCCCCCGGCTAAACCTCGCACTCCTCTTCCACTGCAGCTAACTGCCCTTTTCTGCTTAGAGCATCCGCTACCACATTCTTCTTTCCTGGGTTGTAGAGGTTCTCAAAGTCAAATTCTGCCAGGAATTCTTGCCACCTGGCTTGCTTCGGTGTCAACTTGGCTTGAGTCTTGAAATACGTTGAGGAGACATTGTCTGTCTTCACGATGAACTGCGTCCCCAAGAGATAGTGTCTCCAAGTTCTGAGACAATGTATGATACCAGTCATTTCTTTCTCATGGGCAGGATAATTCTTTTCCCTGTCCTGCAACTTTCTCGACTCGTATGCAACTGGGTGACCATCTTGCATTAACACCCCTCCCATTGCATAATCCGAAGCATCACTCTGGACTTCAAACAGCCGGGTGAAATCAGGCAACGCCAACACCGGTGACGATGTGAGTTTCTCCTTGAGTCGCTCAAATGCCACTTGACACTTATTTGACCACTTCCATTTTCTGTCCTTTTTCAAGAGATCTGTCAAGGGGGCAGCAAGCTTGGAATACCCCTCAACAAACTTCCTGTAGTAGTTTGCCAGACCAAGAAACTGTCTTACTTCGTGCACACTCTGCAATGGCTCCCAATCCCTGATTGCCTGCAGTTTCTCTGGCTCTGGATGAATTAGACCTTTACCCACGATATGACCCAAGAAGTGCACCTCTTCTTGAGCAAAGGAACATTTTTCTTTCTTCACAAATAACTTATGTTCCTTGAGCAGCTCGAACACTTCTGCTAAATGTTGCTTGTGTTCCTCCATACTTTTGCTGTAGACTAAGATGTCATCCAAATACACCACCACAGACTTATCCAATAATGGCCGAAACACATCATTCATGAGTGTGCAAAATGTTGCTGGCGCATTGCATAGCCCAAAGGGCATCACCATGAATTCGTATGACCCATACCTTGTCACACATGCAACTTTCTCTTCATCCCTTGGAGCAATCCTTACCTGATAGTAGCCCTGCTTCAAATCAAGCTTTCTGAACACCCTTGCTCTTGACAATCGATCAAAATAATCTGCTATGAGGGATAGGGGATACTTGTTCTTGATAGTTAACTTATTTAGAGCCCTGAAGTTGATGCATAACCTCAATGTTCCGTCCTTCTTTTGGAACAACACGGGCGCTCCATATGGAGAACGGGATGGTCTGACATATCCCGCCTCAAGCAATTCCTCCAACTGCTTCTTAAGTTCAACCATCTCTGGACCAGACAACCAATATGGTGCCTGGGCGGGAGGCCTTGCCCCCATAACTAACTCAATTTTATGATCTATGGCCCTTCTTTGGGGAAGTTGAGCAGGCAACTTTCCTGGCATCAAGTCCTTGTATTCTGCAATGACCTCTTCTACTTCTATTGGGATTGGTGTCTCCTTAACTCCTTCTAATTCATCCCAACCCCCAAGTAGTGCTGCCAAGAACATTGGCTCCTTTGAACCCTTCTTGGACGCCTTTTTCATGCTCAGCGCGGAGATCCCTGGGGCCTTCCCAGACTGACGTCTTTCTGTAGTCTTCACCATGCATGACAGTTGGTATCAGAGCCCAGTGCTTGATACGCCAAGCTTGCACACAGTAGTAGTGAAGTTAGGTAGTAATGGCAGAAGAGACATCAGTGGAGCAGACAGACTCTGAGTCTAGAGGCCACCCATCAATGGCCAATGTCAATACAAGACCTAGAGTTACACTGAGGCTTGATGACAGAGTCAACGACTTGGAAAGTCGAATGGAGTCCATAGAGGACATACATGCAGCTCATCGGATAACTAGGTTGGAGCTAGAGCTAAAGGACATGATATCCGAGATTGCAAGAATACACACAGAGGGCCAAATGCAAGGTCAAGAGCACAACTCACTGTCAGAAGATCACGCTTTATTGGCAGAAGATCATAGGAAGTTGAAAGGAGAGTATCAGGTGTTGTCAGGAGAGTATCAGACGCTGGTGTTCTTTTCTTCTTCTTTTTTATCCAACACAAAGTTAAGACAGTGAAATAACAAAAATTTGATTAAAAATAAAAATAGAGTATAATTATAATCACACTAATATTTCTATCTTTAAGATTTAATAGACACACACAATTTACCAAAATTTTTAAAACATAATAATTAGTTTCTACGTGACGTAAATAAAATAATCTACGTGGTGTGTGGTTTAGCCATAATTTTCTGATCACATTCTTATAGAGGAGCTAGACTCCCCTACCTTGGTCAAACCCCCATCTTCTGTCCTGTCCAAAATAGAGCACTCAAATCTTACATCAGTAGGTTAGTTCCCAAATTCCATAAATAAATCAACTTGAACAAACATTTGTCATGAGAATAATTAATCATCAGAAATAAAAATGATATTTAATAACATTTAATCCATTCTTGCATGATAATCGTTAATTACATTCAATTTATCATTTAACGAAAATATAAATTCATACATACACATTTTATTTATTCATCAAATGAAACATATCTAGTAATGCTTAATAAACCGACTTAGGTCGTCTATCAGCCACCAAGTCAAAAGTCAACAAAAGCTGCCAATTATTTAAAATAGTTATAATGTTTGAAAAATCGATTATGACACAGGCTTCAAAAGATGAAGCAACTCTTGCTGCAATCAGAGTAGCTGGAGAACATGCCCAGACATGTAGGGGTTCCTCAAGAGTGGCTTTTCTTGAATCAGATTGGGAAGTACCACAATACAATAATCCTAGACAAGGGAAGTTCTGGTCTGCATGGAACTATGCAATAGAAAGATTTCATGCAGGGGATATTGATTTAGCTTATGGTGAGGTACTCATTATAGTAGATGAGCTCTTGCTGATAAGGCTGATAAGTAAATCAGATCCAGTTCTAGACCAGTTGTTCACTGGGACAACAACTGAAGCATTGCATATTGAATTTTTTGTGTTGGGTATCTTCTATGGCCTCCAATTATTGGTGCGAATGATGGGTGGTCAGGTAAAGCCTATAGAAAGACAAAAGTATGAAAAAATGGTGATTCATGTTCAGAGTGAACGCACTGTAGGTCAAGCTGATCTAGTGAATGATATATCAGAAAATTTGGGACAAAGAGGTGAATTCGGTCCCGAAAATGGTTTAATGGGTGAGTTTGCACCTATAAATGTTACAATGGAAGGTATATAATGATGTTAGATTGTTTTCAGTCTGACAAAAATTGGAGAAGATTAATTTGCAGTGTTCGTGAACAGAGCTTAGCACAATTAAAGTCTTCTCAGGGTATGGTTATAATGTAACAATAAAAATGGAAAAGCAGGGATGTGATGTTCCTGTCTATACCGATTGGATTTAAAGTGGGAGATTGTTGGATATGTGATGCCTAACGGTCACAACCTTTCACCTTCTCCCATCTCCTGAGTTGATAGTTGTATAAATTTTTATAAATAGCTGTGTACATGCCATGGAGAATGTATTTTATAAGTAAAACATTAATAAAAAGTTTTCCCTGCGCTAAGAATGGATGTAGACAAATTTGCCAAACTACTATTTAATGCGTTTTGTCTATTCTTTCTTCCACTGTGTTAAATATGT
>BSBK01008448.1:147500-370000 GCA_027943335.1 Chamaecyparis obtusa
TTTGGAAATAACTTAAAATTATTGAATGTACTTAAATAAGTAAATTTAGAGTTCATATACACACATAGTAACAAGATGATATTTTAACTAGGACATTAAATAAACTTTCTTTTTATATGGAAATAGGACAAGTTACATAGTTTATAGGAAACCAAGTTCCTTTACATTTTTGATAACTTTACAAGGCCCAAAGGCTATAAAAAGTTTAAGATTAAAAAATAGGGAAATTTTAAAATGAACTCTCATAGCCTCCTTGATTCCAAGCTAGATCCTGCATATAAACCTGTTTTCAACCATGGAAGCTCACCTTCCAACCTAGACCATTTCATGGTCACCCCCAAGCTAGAGGAACAAAGAGAAAAAAGGGGGTAAAAACAACACTTAGATACCCAAAATAACTTATGGTAAGCTAGCACACTCAAAATACCCTAAACCAAGGATATAACATAGGCTTCCAAGAAGGCTTTTACCAAAAGGTGAAAGTGGACCATGCCCATTAGGAGAAACCAAATTATGATGAAGGAGATGAAGGCCACACATGGTTAGCTTCAAAATCCTTACCAAAACTATCCTCACAACAAAACCAATGCTTCATGCCTAAAACACTCCTTATAGCCCCTAATTGCCCATAGGCAGAACTTGGTATTATGAAGAGCAAGCCATCCATGTTTATCCTTCCCACACAAAGGGAAACTCTTCACTAAAATGGGGATCCCTTAGTTACTTTCACCCTCCAAGGTTACTCTACCCTCCCAAGGGTGAGTGTGCCTTGTAACTCCCTTAACAAAGAAAACAACAATAAAATTTCCACCATAAGAAGACACTAAAAGTGGTAAAACAAAAATACATTTACTCAAGATCTTCATGAAAGTAAAACAATCATTTCATACTACAAAACATAAACCACCAAAAGAAAGTAGAGCACCAACCTATTCCAAAGCTAAAGGTAATGAATTTTGAGAAGAGCTTTCTCATTTTATCATTTTCCAAGTCCTTTCAAACTAGCATGTCTGTAAGAAAGAGAGTGGGTGATCAACCTAGGAAGACTCCTCAAACTCCCTCTAATAGGTTCCCTAACTCCACCTCTTAACTCCTATCCTAAATGCAAGGGTAAATTCTCCATTACTCCTCCAAATATCCTCTTCTCCTCATAAATGAGTTTTGAAGACTAAATGGAGTTGAGAAGATGGTTGTCCAAAAGTTCCAAACTCTTAAACTCGGATAAAGACTTAGGAGGTACTTTAGGAGGTTCATTTATGAGACTAGGGCCTTCTATTGACTAAAAATTAACCCCTAACCCCAAGTATACCAAGTAGGGTAGTTAATTTTGACCCTTACTACCCCCTAGAAGCTTCCTAGACCCTCCAAAATACCACTTTAAGTTTACATTCGGGTTTACTCTTTCTTGACTCATTTAGAAGTTTCCTCCGCCCTAGATGAGCATGGGAGCTCTACAAGGTTAACCCTCTAGTTGGTGTCATACTTATCCTAGAAAAGGGGTTAGTCATGCAAATACCTCATGCACCCATGTGTCAAGTGACACAACATAATTTCCAACCCATTCACACATAGCATGACTAACATAAAACAATTAACATAATTAAATACAATGTGTAATAATTAATTTCACAAATAAAATCACGAGACAACGAGGTTCAAGTCTCTTCACTAGACCGAACCTTGGCTTTACAATTAATAACATAGTTTGACTCTTTGTTCCTTGTATTTAATAGCATGATTAACTTCTTGCACACTCATTGCAAACATTAGTAGGTCCAATAACATAACAAGATAATAACATAAACTGGATATATCATCTAACACTCACAATTGCATAATTCTTTCTCCTAATTATCAAATCAACATTTGAGCCCACAGTTCATAATATGCAAAATAACATCTCATTTTTCACCATACATATATAATGCATTTAAATAAACTGTATCATGAAATCAACAACCTAACATAGGTGAATCAAGATCAACTATAAGCATAAAATAAGTGTTCAAGTAAACATAATCCAAAATAGAGAATGTACATAACATGGGATTCTTTGATCCCCGAAATAATAACATATGTCCAAGTATATCATAAATCAAAATATCAACTGGAAAATGTAACTATGAACAATGAGAACTATGACAGTTGGGGTAGACCTCACGTCCACCCCCTCTAGGCATGAATGTCCTCCTGGAGTTCATTGAAGAGGTAGGGATACTAAGATCTCATCTGTATTGCATCCTCCCAAGAGGCTATCACTTCATCATAGCAATTCCATTGGACCCTAACTTGGTCCAACTCTCTACTTGAAGGGCCAGGGTCCGTCGGGCTAGGATACGAACAGGTTCTATTGCCAACTGTCCATTTGAATCCACTTGCAAGGCATCCCAATCTATAACATGAGACACATGCCATAAATATAATTACTCAAAATTGAAACATGGAAGACATCGTTGATGCGTGATAGGCTAGGTGGAAAAGCTAGATGGTAGGCTACCGGTCCTATCCTCTCTATGATCTCAAAAGGTCCAACGAACCAAGGTGAAAGCTTAAAGCCCTTTCCAAAATGGATTGGAATCTTATGCAGACACGCCCTCAAAAAGACTCTAGCTTTGACCAAGTATTCTTGATCGATCCTCTTCGCATTTGCATACTTCTTTTGTCTCTCCTATGCCTCTCTAAGGGGTTTCCTAATTAAGGTCACCTACTGCTCTAGCTCCTTGACTAACCCTAGACCAATGGAAACTGTATCCTCGATCCTATCCCAACTCAATGGTGTTCTACAAGGTCTACCATAAAGGGCGTGGTAGGGTGGCATACCCAATGATGTATGATGCCCATTATTGTAGGAAAATTCAACTAGGTGTAGGTACTCCTCCCATCGGGTCTGATGATCAATAACATGCATGCAAAGCATGTCTTCTAATACCTAGTTGACCCTTTTGGTTTGACCATCTATCTCTAGATGATAGGCTGTATTAAAATTGAGCCTAGTGCCCATAGTTGTCTGTAATTATCTCCAAAATGATGATGTGAAAAGAGAATCTCAATTAGAGATGATCTTACAAGGTACGTCATGAAGTCTAAATATATCTTGCAAGAAAATGTGTGCTATAGATGGTGCGGTAAAGGTAGTACACACGGGTGAGAAATGGGCTACTTTAGTCAACTTATCAACTACCACCATTATGGTATCATGGCAACGAGATGACGTAGGAAGACCAACAATAAAATCCATAGAGATAGTGTCCCATTTCCGCTTGGGTATATCATGCAGCTGAAGAAGTCCACCTGGATGGTGGTGTTCCACCTTTACCCTCTAACACTCAAGGCACTTAGCTACCATCTTAGCAATCTGCAATCACATGCCTGGCCAATGGTAAAGCTACCTCAAATCAATATGAATCTCCTTAACTTCGGGATGTGCTGCTTAAGGGGCTCTATGGGCCTCTAGCATAATAAAATCAACCAATCCTCTGGAAGAAGGTACATAAATGTGTTCTCTATTATGTAAGAGCCCATCAGAGTCCAAGGAATAATCTGAGTACTTCCCTTCAAGGGGTCTCTAAGATCGAATCAACTCACAAATCTCTGCATACATTTCATCCTTAGGTAAGTGATGAAAGATGCAATTTCTCAAATTTATGCCAGATGACATAGAAGATAGTTCTTGTTATCTTCTACTCAAGGCATCTGCAAAAATGTTCTCCTTCCCCTTGATGTAGTGAATATCAAAGTCATACTCTCATAAGAACTCCATCCATCTTCTCTACCTAGCATTAAGGTTCGGCTGAGAGAATATATACTACAAGCTCTGATGGTCTAAATGAAGCTCAAACCAATGTCCTAAGAGGAAGTGCCACCATCACACTAAGGCATGCAATACTGCCATAAGCTCAATGTCATGGGTGGGATAGTTAAGCTCATGAGTCTTTAATTTCATGAACTCATAGGAAATAACTATATCCTGCATAATGACTGCTCCTAGTCCATCCAAAGAGGCATCAGTGCAAATCATGAAGTCTATTGAAAGATCAGGTATTGCAAGCATGGGTGTGCTAGTGAGTGCCTTCTTGAGATCTTGGAAAGCCCTCTCACACTTCTCCATCCATTCGAACTTCTTTCCCTTTCACTAAAGGGAGGTGATAGGGTGTGCTACCTGGGAAAACCCCTCAACAAACCATCTATAGTAATCGGCTAGTCCCATAAAAATCCTAACCTCAGTCATAGTGGTAGGTGTTGTCCAATTCATAATAGCCTCAATCTTGGATGGATCCACTGAGATCCCATCCCTAGATATAACATGTCCAAGGTACTTGACCTTTGGCCTGAAAAATGCACACTTCGACAAGCTGCCAAATAATTGGTTCTCTCTCAAACACTGTAATACTTGTCTTAAGTGCTCTTCATGCTCTCTCTCATCCTTTGAATAAATCAGGATATCATCAAGGAATACCACTAGAAATTTTTCAAAGAAGGTACGAAATACCCCATTAATGAGGCTCATGAATATAGCTAGAGAATTCATAAGACTGAATGGAACCATAGTGAACTCATAGTGGCCATATGTAGTACGAAATGCAGTCTTGTGAATATCACTATCCAAAATCCTGAACAATGATACCCTGATTTAAGATATATCTTGGAGAACACTCGGGAACCTTGGAGTTGATCAAACAAGTCATCAATCCTAGGAAGTGGATACCAATTCTTGATGGTGACTTTATTCAAATGGCGGTAATCCATACACAACCTAAGGGATCTATCCTTCTTCTTCATGAAGATCACTAGTGCACCCCAAGGGGACACACTAGGGTGAATATGCCCTTTCTCCAACAATTCCTCAATCTGAATCTTGAGCACATTAAGCTCATTGGTGGTCATCCTATAAGGTGGTCTAGAAACTTGTTCAGATCCTTGTACTAGATCAATGTGGAAGTCAACTTCCCTACTAGGAGGCATACCAAGAATCTATAATGGAAAGACATATGTAAACTCCTGTAGAATTCGGTGGTCATCCAATGAGGGTTCTTTGTCTTCCTCATCCTCTCTATTAGTAATGGTGATATCATATAACTGGCATCCCTTCCACATGCACCGCTTAAGCTGCATAGTGGAGGTCATATGGAGGGAGATAGATCTCTGAATCCGTGTGATCATGGTTGCAGTGTCATCATCATCAAGACATTCCACTCTCTTTTGACAAAGTCCAATTTATCTCCACGGGCATAAAGCCAATCCATGCCAAGAACTAAACTATAAGATCCAAGAGGGGAGATACAAAGATCCACTATGGTGGTTATGCTACCCATGTGAATTTGACATCCTTTAACCAAAGAGGAAATAGTTACTCTAGAACCTAAGGCTAACTCTACCTCCCATCTATCATCCTATCTAGTTTCCACTAGCCTGCAATGCTCCACTACTAATGGAGAAATAAATGAGTCAGTGGCTCCTGAATCAAATAGGATAGAGACACTACTACCTTCAATCATACCTACTACCTCAATAACTGTAGCCCAATGCTTTGCCTGATGGTTATCAACAGCTACAAAAACTCTATGGGACTTACCCATATGTCTGACTGTAGGCTCTGACATCGCTACTCATTGGCCACCTCCTTGAGGACACCCTCGTCTAATGTGACCCATGGCATCACAAGTGTACCACGGTACTCTAGTCTGAATCTGCACTCCCTAAGGCCTAGAGTACTAAGAGCCTCCTGTCTTGTTGGACCTACCATAACCACCCTTTGAGGACTGCTGAGACCGTCCAAGAAGTGTGTAAGGTTCCTGGGGTCTCTGGTCCTTTTTAGGATGCTGTGCATTCCACTACTTGGTCTTAGAGCCCCGTTGACCCTGCGGTAGCTTCTATTTCTGATTCTATTGAGGTTGTTGCTGCTGAGGTTGTGGGGTTTTAAAATTCCCTGATGAATTCTTCTGATTACCCTTCCAGGGGAGTTTTTGATATCCAGAGGACCGAGGACCTACCATAAGATCCTATCTGAACATCCTCCGCTATGACTGCTCTCCCAACTATATAGCATAAGTCTCCTAGTGGAGTCATGCATACCATGTCAGATAAGGTGTGGTTCAATCCCTTGATAAAATGATTGACCTGAAGTTTCTCATCCTTCATGTACTCTACATAAGGGAGAAGTTCAAATAATTTTCTCTCATATCGAGCCATTGAAATTCCCCACTATTGAAGATCATGAAATTCATCTATACGATGCTGCCTAAACTATTCTAACAAATATCTGGCCACCCTAAACCTTTCCAAGAAGGTTTACCAAGTGAGGGTGTCTATTTTGATGTTTCCTTTGAACTCTTCTTGTCTCCACCATGTGGAGGTCATCCCTCTCAAAAGATGAACTTCCATACGTGCCTTAAGATTACTCCCATATGGGCATAATCAAATGCATCTCCCTATGCGTAGAAGCCAATATTCGACCTCTGTACCCTCAGTAGATCCTGTAAAAGGTGGTGGATTAAGTCAAAGAAATTCTCTAATATGATCCTCTATGTCCTTGGGTTTCCTCTCAACCACCTGTGGCACTATCTCTGGTGGAGGTTCTAGTCTTTGAACAGACTCCACATCATGTTCTATCTACCTCTCAGCAAATATTAGAGGGAGACTCCTACTCTGTTCCCTAGTTGCTGATCTATGTACTTCGGCATCCTGATGTATTTCTTGCTGAGCTATAGGAGGCATCCTATCAAGGATAATATTGGCTAGATTCAGGAAGGCCAAAAGAAGGGTCTGGTTTGAATTTGGCGGTAGTTCAGGAGGGGGATTCTGATTCCCTCTAGGAACTTCTACCTCCCAGCTAACTACCTCTCGAATAGAAGGGCCATGCCTATGACCTCGTCCACATGCATGAGTCTGTCGAGTAACTAGTGGCATCCTACAAAATTACGAGTCATAGTTTAGATGTAGTGGTTTAGGATCCCAAAGTTTCTAAACCTGGCTTTGATACAAAAATGTCTTCCCTGAAAATACGAGCAAAACACAACAATAAAAAAATTTCTAACATACAATAATAGGTCAAGTTTTACTAAACATTGCAAACTAAGTTAAAGAATTGATAATAGAACATAAAATAGAGGGGCATCATGACCATGATGTCTTGGTCTTCCTCCCTCTTGATCTCAGTTTTCTATAATGAAATGGAAATCTAGAATGATATCCTAAAGGTGATGTTGACTATGGTTGATTTTACAATACTCCTAGATGATATCAGAAATACAAAGTATAAAATAATTGCCCTAAATGGCCTACCTTGAAATCTGTGCCAAGGTGTGAGATCTCTAAATGAGACTTACCTGACCAAAAACGGGTTTGCTAAAAGAGTTATATTTACCTTGACAAGTTATAATGACAATAAATAATTATTCTCATTTTACTATAGTCTCAACCCTTAAATTTATTCCTTTATTAAATGATTAAATTTTAAAGAGAAACTATGTAGTATTTTGAGATGAAGAGGAAATAAAGCCGCATAAGAATCTACAAATCAACCCCTAGTCTAAACATACTAATCCTAGAGTAATTTGGATATCAAGGGACAAATCAGAGATAATTTAATCAAGCTATGATAACTTTAATCCAATAATCCATAATTATATCAAACCCTCCAAATATATGAAATAAAGTGTTAAAGCTAATTGATTTAAAGTTTAAAGTTATCTGCTCAAAGGGAAAGATCAAATATTATTCTAAGGTCAAAATTGGCAACTAAGGGTGCAATAACTTTAGAAGTTTCCCCTAGAGCCATTAAGTCAAGGGTTCATTTATTGCAAATTCAAATCCAATTTTGAGTCAGCTTTGCCAACTAAGTTATTTCAGATAAGTTTTTGTTCGAGATTTGCCAACAATCCAGTGGTGACTATATGTTTTTCATTGATGACAACATATGGTAAGTAGCATGCATGGAAGACCTATGCAGTAAATTTTGAGTATAATTATCATGGACATGTTATCAGCATGATATCATGGATGTAAAGGTTAATTGTTAGTATAGACAGTTATGTAGCAGCTTGTGTCAGTAGTCTTCTTGAAAGAGTTACAAGTAGTGTTATGTAAGTGATTGTCCATACAATTATCATGGAGCCTTGTGCATTTGGATATGTGATGGAGACATGTTAGTGATGTTACATTCATGGATGTAGAGTCTAGTGTCTAGTAGAAGTGAAGTTATGCAGTCACTATTCACCAGTTGTAGTTTCCTGTGTTTATTTAGAATAACTGACAGAGATTATAGTGGTACAGGAGTTGCGCCTACCATTACAATATGCATTCTTGGATAAGTGATTGGAGAAGAGTTATGAATGTTTGGTTAAGAGCGCATGATGTAATTCAACTTGAGGAGAAAGTATCAGTTAATTTGGTAGTGCCGATAGTGTGTAGCGTGCGTCTACATTTATTGATTTGGATAGGTCCTAGTTTGTGTTGCGTGCTTAGTAGAGTCGACAAAGATGTTATTGGAGAGTGTTATTGTTTCTCTATTATGATTTCAAGGTGGTTCTAACAGGCTGACTTGATTATATCATTTAAAGAAAAGATACTTATAGTCGGTCATTTGTGATTGCTAGAAGTATGGCATGGAGATGATAGATTAGAGAAAAGAGTGTGAAGTACTGTGTCATCAAGAAGAGGTCTATGTGATAGAGAAGATAAACTATGCTATTCATTAGAACATATCAAGACAACAGATCTACCTCACAGTTCACCAAGATCCAGATATAGTGTGTATTTGTTATTCAGATGGTTGCAGCCTTCACCCCTTTGAGTAGTGAGCTCTCAAAAAGTGTGTCCTCACCCCTAATAGGGTCCATCATAAAAGACTTCTAATAGGGTCCGAAGTTTGACTAGGTCACTGTACTTATTGCATTGTAAAGATCAACTCCTAATAGGGTTGTAAGATCGTCTAACAAGGATCATTATACACTAGTGTAGTTTATTAGTGGGTGTCAATTCCCACTGGGGTTTTTACCTATTTGGGTTTCCTCGTAACCAAAATATTGGTGTTGTGTTCAAGTGTTCTTTCATTGTGTTTATGCTTAAAGTTTAAGTATACTTAATTGGATAAAGAATTGAAACTAGTAGATAATTGATTCACCCCGCCCCCCTCCACCCCCACACCCACTCCCCTCTTAGTTATTTCTTGGGACTATTCCTAACAATTAGTATCAGAGCCAAAGTGCCTCGAAGAGAAAGTTTAACAACTTGAGGTTGATCAGATGGCATTCTTTAGAAAAGAAAGTCCTAAGTTTGATGGAGAGAATTATCTTGACTAGAAGAACAAGATGGTGACACATTTACAATGCATTACTTTTGAAGTTTTTGAAGTGGCTATCAAAGAAGTTAAGATCCCTTCTTTAACAGATCTTGCAAAGGATGATTCTACTAACAAGCATAAGGAACCATTCCATCAGAATGCAATAGCCAAAGAAGCCCTTATTAGCGCCTTATCTGATAGTGAGTTTTCAGAGACAGAAAATAGAGACAACTTACAAGCTATGGAAGCACCTAGAAGACATGTTTGAAGGAGATACACAAGCAAAAAATGCACGTAGAAAGACATGTAAGAAAAGATACAATGCATTAGAGATGCTACCTAAAGAAGACATTAGGGCTTACAACCAAAGGATTAATGAAGCAGTTTATGGAATTAAAAACAATGGTGGAGAGACCTCAGAGGAAGACATTATGGATAAGTTGATGAATACTCTTACAGCAGAGTATGAAAACAAGATCAACATCCTTGATGAGACCATGCAGCTTACAAAATATTTCAAGAGAGAGACCTTGATCAACAAAATTTCAACTTTTGAGATTTCAAGGTTGAAGACAGAACCTAAAAATGAGACAGCCTTCAAAGCATTAGTCCATGGTAAGAAATCTGTAAACACTTCTAGTAATTTTGATTATGATGATGAAGAGAAAGCACTAGATGATTTTATTTCTATGATTGCTAAAAGAAAAAAGAAAGGAAAAAATAAATATGAAGGTCAATTTCCATTCAAATATTTTTCATGTAATAAGATAGGTCACTTTGCATCTAAGTTTCCTACAAGAGTTAAGAAGTTCAAGAATAACTACAAGCCTAAGTATACAAATGAATTTTACTATGCTGGAGATGGAGTATCAGATGATGATTCAGCTGAAGATGAAATTGGATTAATTTCTATTATGGAGAAAATGTATGATGAGATGGATCATGAAGATGAGAAAAAGGAACAAGAGCTAGCATTGATTTCGCAAGTAGACATAAGGATAGATTGGATTATAGATAGTGGTTGTTCACATCACATGACAGGTGATAAAGACAAATTTGCTCATCTAGACAAATACAAAGGTGGCATGGTTAGATTTGGAGATAACACTCCTAAACCTATCATTGGTAGAGGAGATATCACATTGGATGGAAAGAAAAACACTGATGATGTTCTCTATGTAGATGGTTTGTAGGATAACCTTCTTAGTGTTGAGAAGTTTCTTGAAAAAGGTTATTAGTTGAAGTTCAAAAACAAAAAGTGCATCATTAACAACAAGGATGGTGTTATGATTGCATCAGGTTCAAAAACTAAAGGTAATGTTTTTCACCTTAATTCAGAAGCAAGTTATTTTGTTGCTAAAGTTGATGATAGTTGGCTATGGCATAAAATACTATGTCATATCAATTTTGATAACATAGTAAAGATAAGCAATGTAAAGGTAGTAAGAGATCTACATAGCATAGCAAAGCTAGTTCATACTATTTACACATAATGTGTGATGGAAAAACATGTGAGGAATTCATTCAGAAGTAAGCATAATTCAGTAGAGAACAAGTTGGATCTGATTCATACAGACCTATGTGGACCAACTCAAACAAGATCATACTATGGTGAAAGGTATTTCATTTTATTTGTTGATGATTATACTAAATGATGTGGGTTACATTTTTAAAAGATAAGTCAGAAGCATTTGAGAAGTTTAAAATATTCAAAGCTAAGGTTGAGAATGAATTTGGACTAAAGATAAAATGTCTAAGATTGGATAGAGGAGGAGAATTCACCTCTAACATATTCTATGAGTACTGCGAAGAACATGACATAAAAATATAGTTGAGTGCACCTAGAACCCCTCAGCAGAATGGGATTGCGGAGAAAAGGAATAGGATCATCCTTGATGTAGTGTGCACCATCATGATTGAAGGAAAAATTGCACACACCTATTGGAGAGATACAGTCAATACAACAGTCTATACCATCAATAGAATACAATTGAGGCCTGGTGCGGACAAGAAACCTTATGAGATATGGTTTGGTAATGTTCCCATAATCAAATACTTTAGAATCTTTGGAAGCAAGTGCTACATCAAGAGGGATGAAGAAATAGGCAAGTTTGATGCAAGAAGCGATGAAGATATTTTCCTTGGTTACTCTACTAAAAGAAAATCTTATAGATGTTTTAATTTGAGATTGAAGAAGATCATTGAAAGTGCTCATGTTAAGATTGATGAAAAGTGTATGGTTCAAGAAAGATATCATGATTATTCATCTATGATTGAAGAAGAATCCAGTCCTTCCACTAGTGAGACAGTTGTTGAAGAGATTTTTGACAATATTAATGTATTATTCAATGACCCTTAAACAAGTGAAGAAGAAACTTAGAAGGTAGATGAGATAGTATCACCCAAAGTTCCAAAGTTTACATCTAGATATCACTCTAAGGATGACATCATTGGAGATTAGAGTAGCAAAGTCACAACAAGATCAAAAGAAAAGAGTTCAGCAAGCAATGAGGCGATATGTTTACTATCTCAGATTGAACTTTTAAGCATTGAAGATGCATGTAATGATTCAGATTGGCATGATGCTATGAAATAAGAACTAGATCAGATTATCAAGAATGATACTTGGGAACTGGTCCCAAGACCTAGTGATAAGAATGTGATTGGAACAAAATGGATATTTAGAAACAAGATGAATGAAGATGGTACAGTAGTAAGGAATAAAGCAAGGTTAGTATGTAAGGGATATGCACAAAGAGAAGGTATTGCTTATTCAGACACATTTGAACTAGTGAGCATATTAGAAGCCATTAAGTTGTTTTTAGCTTAAGCAACATTCAAAAACTTCAAAGTTAATAAGATGGATGTTAAGTCAGCATTTTTGAATAGAGAGCTAAAGGAAGAAGTATACATTGAGCAACCAGAAGGATTCACCTTATCAGACAAACCTGATATGGTATGCAGATTGAGGAAAACCCTCTATGGACTTAAACAAGCCCCTAGAGCATGGTATGAGAGACTTGATGGATATCTAACAAAAATTGGATTCAAGAAAGGAGCAGTAGATTGTAATCTATTCATAAGAGAGACATTTGAAGGTTTACTACTTGTAGCTATATTTGTTGATGACATTATCTTTGGGGGTAATGACAAACATAGTTTAGAATTTGCTAAGGAGATGCAGAACGAGTTTGAGATGAGCATGATTGGACCTATCAAATACTTTATGGGATTAAACGTGCAAAAACTAGAGAAAGGTATTTTCATAAATCAATCTAAATATCTGAAAGAGATATTGAAGAAGTTCAAGATGGATGATTGCAAGAAAGTAGGTACACTTATGATAACAGGATGCAAGCTTACAAAAGAAGATGATTCTCTAGCAGTAGATATAACATTGTACAAGTCTATGATCGGTAAACTCATATATCTTACTCAAACTAGACTTGATATTTATAATGCAGCTGGCATAGTTGGAAGATTTATAGCAGAGCCTGAACAAAGTCACCTCATGGCAGTAAAGAGAATATTCAGATATCTGCAGGGCACTATAGATTATGGACTATGGTATCCTAACTCAGATAAAGAATGTTGAGCTTCATATATATATAGATCTAGATTGGGTAGGATGCATTAATGATAGAAAGAGTACATCAGGAGGAGAAGTATTTCTTGGTGACAGAATTATCACTTAGACAAGCAAGAAGCAAAATTGTATTTCTCAGTCAACAATAGAAGAAAGTGTGTTGCAGTAGCTTTGAATTGTTCCACAATTGTTTGGATCAAGTAGATGATAAAGAATTTTAGAATTCAGATTGATTATCCTATTTCTATTCATTGTGATAACACTAGAACTGTCAACATGTTAAAGAATCATGTGATGCATGTAAAGACAAAAAATATAGAGATTAAGTATCACTTCCTTAGAGAGAAAGTGGTAGAGAAAGAATTCAAATTTGATTATGCAAGTACAAAGGAAAAACTAGCAAATATATTCACAAAGGCTTTACCAAAGGATACTTTTGAGCATCTTAGGGAAAAGCTGGGAGTAATTCCCTTCCCTAATTCTTCTTAGAGAAAGTGGAAAGAGCATCACTCCTTAGTGACTGATGGATGGTTGACTACTCTACTTCAAGAGTAGTACCAAAGCTTAAATGTTTGGTGCCCTTTGCCATTGATGTCAAAGGTGGAGTAGTATATAGTCATGAAAAATAGTATTAAAGGGGGAGCACATACATAATTAAGAAAGAGTAATATATAGCAGCAAGGGGGAGTAGTATTCAGTCATGGAAGAAGTTCAGTTGAGGAAATGGAGAATGTTGAAGAATATTGCAGCAGATGGAGGATTCATCATTGGAGGAGTTTTTATGAGGAAATGGAGAATGTTATAAAAGAATTTTTCATTTGGATTGGTGGTGTTTTTCATTCCATATGTTTCCATCAATGCCAAAGGGGGAGATTGTTGGAGATTTTCCAGCAAGCCAATGCTGACTGTATGTTTGTCATTGATGACAACATATGGTAAGTAGCATGCACGAAAGACTTATGTAGTAAGCTTTGAGTATAAGTAGCATGGACATGTTATCAGCATGATATCATGGACATGGAGGTTAATTATTAGTACAAACAGTTATGTACCAGCTTGTTTCAGTAGTGTTCTTGATAGAGTTACAGGCAATGTTCTATAAGTGATTGTTTGTATAGTTATCATGGAGCCTTGAACGTTTGGATATGTGATGGAGACATGCTATTGATGTTACATTCATGGACGCAGAGTCTAGTGTGCCGTAGAAGTGAAGTTATGTAGTCGCTATTCACCAGTTGTAGTTTCCTATGTTTATTCAGAATAGCTGATAGAGATTATAGTGGTACAGGAGTTGTGCCTATCATTACGGTATGCATGCTTGGATAAGTAATTGGAGAAGAGTTATGAATATTTGGTTAAGAGTGCATGATGTAATTCATCTTGAGGAGAAAGTATTAGTTAATTTTTTAGAGCCGATTGTGTACTGGCATGGAGATAATAGATTAGAGCAGAGAGTGCGAAGTATGATGTCACCAAGAAGAGGTCTTTGTGACAGAGAAGATAAAGTGTGCTATTCATTGGAACTGATCAAGAAAGTAGGTCTACCTCCTAGTTCACCAAGATCTAGATATAGTGTGTATTTGTTATTCAAAAGGTTGCAGCCTTCACCCCTCTGAGCAGTGAGCTCTCCACCAGTGTGTCCTCACCCCTAACAAGGTCAATCATAAAAGACTCCTAACAAGGTCTAACATTTGACCAGGTCACTGTACTTATTGCACTGTAAAGATCAACTCCTAAAAGGGTTGTAAGATCTTCTAACAAGGATCATTATACACTAGTGTAGTTTATTAGTAGGTGTCAATTCCCACCGGGGTTTTTACCTATTTGGATTTCCCCATAACCAAAATATTGGTGTTGTGTTCAAGTGTTCTTTCATTGTGTTTGTGCTGAAAGTTTAAGTATACTTAATTGGATAAAGAATTGAAACTAGCAGATAACTTATTCACCCCCCCCCTCTCAGTTATCTCTTGGGACTATTCCTAATAGTTTTGAAATCCATTTTCATGAAAATCTCTATAAATTAAAACTCATTCTATGTTTTCTATTTGAGATT
This sequence comes from Chamaecyparis obtusa, assembly GCA_027943335.1. Lineage (NCBI taxonomy): Eukaryota > Viridiplantae > Streptophyta > Pinopsida > Cupressales > Cupressaceae > Chamaecyparis > Chamaecyparis obtusa. The sequence continues at coordinate 162,420 of BSBK01008448.1, forward strand.
GCATTTTAAATATGTTTGGTTTGAAGATTGTTTTCAGAGGAAGGATGGAGGTTTCTTGAAGTTTCCATTAATGGAGTTAGGAGCTTTGCCAAGATTTCTATAATTCATTTTTTTTGTGTCTCAAATGATTTCATGTTTTCATTTACAAGTGAATGTTTAACATGAATCTACAAATTTTCTTAAAGTTATTCCTAGATTTATATATACATTAAAAATCTATATTTTGTTTTATGTTGTCTTTAAATTTTATTATCAAAGAGTTATCTATCCTCTGAATACACACACACACACACACACACACACACACACACACATACATATATATATATACACACACACACACACACACACACACACACATATACATATACATATACATATACATATGTTAGAAACTGTAATTGAAACAATTGTTGTATTGTCATTGATGTCAAACCTTAATTGGTAAGACTATTGCTACTTAGGAAAGTACTATATCTATTGTGAGAAGGGAAAGAAATGATGGTAACAATAGCACCTAAGGAAACGTTGAGTTATCTTGATATTGCAAAGTGTACTTTACTATGTTGTACAATGATGGGACAATGTATTGTTTATCTTAGTAAGATTGGAGACTAAACTGGTAGGCTTAACCGAGAAAAAATGAAGAAATCATGTTTAAGCCGAGTTATGTTAGTGTCGACTGAGTTAGTGTATGGCGAGCAAAAATCTAGTGTCGACTGAGTATTAGTAATTTGCCGAGGAAGACAGTATATGCCAAGGAAACAGTTTTAGTAGTGACTGAGCATTTTACATGAAGACTGAGTGGATGATCACAGTATTGACCGAGCATTAGCATTTTTATATTTGAAGAGAATTCAGATTTAGAGCCGACATTGTTGAATTCTTCGATTATGTAAAATGTGTTGACTTTATTTATTGATTGTATGGAAGCATTTAATATTTTGTAAAATGTTTTATTGTAAATCTTTATGAGATTTGAGATGATTCTAGAAGAGGAGACGAAGAATATGATGCAGGTAGATTCAATGAATCTGACCTAAAGATCTACGAAGGAGATTAAGCGGAAAAATATCAGTTAACCTAACAGAGAAAAGTATTAAGGGAACCTAAACAGTAGGTATGAGAATGCATGGGTGAAGTAGATGCTGGAAGAACAATAAGTTTTATTGACTGTTTAAGCAAAAAGGCTGAAGGAGAAGTGTGGTGATTGCTTGAAGAAAATTTTGGAGCAGATCAGAGATGGAGATGGCAAAGTTTCAAAGTCAATAAACTAGCATTTGTGTACAGAATTGGATTTGATATTTGCAAAGTGAGTTGTATGTTTTTAAGATCAATACTGCTGCTACTTTCTAACCATTGTAACAGTCAAAATCCTTTTAATAGAGGTTGACCTAATAGTCATATGTTAAATCCTTTAAACAAGGTTGCATTCTAATGGAGTGTATGTAAGTCCTATAACAAGCCTCACTTTTAACAGGGTGATTGAAATCCTTTAACCGGGTCACACCTGACAGTGTGTATTGTAACCTTTGATAGGGTTGGCTTTTAACCGAGCTCACTTCAGAAGAGTGAAAATAATAGTAGCATGTTACAAAGTGGTTTTTCCCGTATTGGTTTTCCACTATAAATCCTGGTGTCAATACTTGTGTGAATGTTTTGGTTTGAACATTTCTGTGTTTTACAAGTTAGTTACAGCTAGGTAGTGGACTACAGTGTTATATGTTTATATTATTGAATCAGTGATGACCGAGTTTGTTTTGGTTGCTTGATTTGATTTATGCAAAAGTTTTTGAAGTTATTTTATATATTAGGAACTGAGAACAACTAATTCACCCCCCCTCTCTGTTGTTCTAAATCATATTAACAATTGGTATCAGAGCTGTGTTGCTTATTGGTGTTTATAGAAAACAAGTTTAAAGGGACTTGAAGCAAATGATCAAGATGTATAAGAAGGAGGTACCGAAGCTAAATAAGGAGAAATTCCCTACATGGAAAAGCTTGATGAAGCTGCATCTAGCCGGTATTGGTGATTCTGCAAAGTACTACATTGAGCATGACTATGTCACACCTGCTGCACCTTTGATTGCCGAAGAAATGAGAGCTAAGCAAGAACATAATCAGGCAATGCTGGAAATTGCATCTGCCCTAAGATATTCAGAATTTGAGGATATTAAGGACTGTTCAACTGCTAAAGATATGTGGGACACTCTTGCAAAGATCTATGGTGGTGATCTATATGTACTAAAAGCTAAAGCTGAGAGTTTCAGAGGTAAGTATGATGAAATGAGAATGAATGAAGATGAAAACATTGCACAATATTGTGGTAGAATAAAAGAAGTTGTGAATGCTATTAGAGGAGAAAATAGAACTATTGATGATGAGACCATAATAGGAAAAGTGATAAGAACTCTACGTCCTATATATGCTATTAAGATCTCAACTATTCAGGAATCTAGATGTAACTCTGGAAATGTGCTTACCTTGGAAGGTTTGATTGGCAAGCTGATTGCTTTTGAACTGTCTAATTATGATAATTTCACTATTGGTAGTATTGGAAATGTTGAATCTCCTTTTAAGTCACAGTTAGTTCTAAACAAGCCTAAGAAAGAAAAAGAAAGATGCACCAATGAAAGTGAAAGCGAAAGTGAAAGTGATAGTGATACTTCTGATGAAGAACTTGAAGATCTAGAAGCTCTTATGGCTAGAAGACTAAGAAGAGGAAAAGGAAAATATAAACGTAAACTCCCTATTATATGTTTTGCATGTAATAAAGTCAGTCATATAGCAGCTAGACGTCTTGATAGGAAGGATAAAGATGAAGAAAGAAACAATAGACACAAAGAAAGAAGAGATGACAAAGGCTACCAAAGGAACAAAGACTACAAAGGAAAAGGTAAGAAATCTTGTTACATTGCTGAAGAAGAGTTTGACATTGATAGTGATGAATTTGAAATTGAGGTAGTCTATGTTGCAATGAAAGATGAATCTGATGAGGATGAGAAAACTGTATTGATTTCCTATGTGAATAAGAATGACAAATGGATTATATACAGTGGTTGTTCACATCACATGACTGGTGACAAGAGTAAGTTTGAGACCTTACATCATTATAGAGGTAAAAGTGTAACATTTGGTAATGATGCACCATGTCCTGTTAGAGGAAAAGGATTGATTAAACTAATTGATAAAATCTCTTGTGAAAATGCTTATTAGGTTCAAGGATTGAATTATAATTTGCTAAGTGTTTCTCAGCTCAACAGAACTGGTTATTGAGTGGAATTTCATCACAAGGAAGATAAGATATTCGATGCTACTGGTGAATTGATCAGAAGTGGAGAGTAAACTAGAGGTAATTTGTTCTATCTTGACCTATTTGAAGAAATATGTATGATTGCACAACTTGATGACATTTGGTTATTGCATAAGAGGCTGTGTCCTATTAACTTTGACAATCTAGTAGAGATAAGTAAGAAGAAGAAAGTGAGAGGCCTACCTAGATTGAAGAAACCTAAGAATGTGATGTGCAAAGAATGCTAGTTAGGAAAAATGACTAAGTCAAGTTTCAAGAGCAAAACCTTTACTTCTGAACACATTTTAGATTTGGTTCATACCGACCTTTGTGGACCTATGGGTATACAAAGTTACTGTGGTGCTAGATATTTTATCTTGTTTGTTGATGATCATACGAGGATGATGCATGTAATGTTTCTAAAAGAAAAATCTGATGCTTTTCAATTTTTTAAGTGGTATTTGGCCAAGGTTGAGGAGACAAGTAGGAACCTAAAATGTCTTAGATCTGACCGAGGTGGAGAATTTACATCAAATGAATTCAATCTATTTTGCAATGATAGAGGAATCAAAAGACATATGTCTGCACCTAGGACACCTCCATAGAATGGTATAGCAGAAAGAAGGAACATATCTAATTTGGACTATGCAAGGAAATTATTGATTGAAAAGAATGTGGCACATAAATACTTGAAAGAAGCTATAATTACAACTATTTACACTCTTAACTGGGTACAGATCAAGAAAGAAAGAAATGAAGCTGACAGAAAAAGAGAACCAGAAGATTACAGATCTTTTGTGTACATTGAAGAATAGAAGAGGCAAGTAACAGACTTGCACTTGATGCCGAGTCTCGGGCAAGCAATGTCGAGCGACAGGAAATGATTGCCGATCGTAAGAAAAACAATGCTGAGAGAGAACAAGAACATGCCGTGCTAAAAGATAATGCGACCGAGTATCAAGAAGAGGTTTCCGAGCATTTAGAAGCTGAATCTAAAAATCTTGGTGGGGAACCTAATGAAATATGTAAGAAGACATCACAAGCCTGAACAGATAATTGGAGATAAGGATACTAGAATTTAGACAAGAAGCAAGACCAAGGATCCAACATGCTTACTATGTGAGTTTGAACCTAAGACAACTAAAGAGGCATTAGAAAATGAAGACTGGATACAAGCAATGAATGAAGAGATTGTCTAGATTGAGAAGAATTAAACTTGGACTCTAGTGCTGAGACCTGCAGATAAGAATTTTATAGGAACAAAGTGGGTGTTTCGAAACAAGTTGAATGAAAAAGGTGAAATCACTGGAAACAAAGCTAGGCTGGTATGAAAAGGCTATGCACAAGAAGAAAGAATAGATTATGGGGAGACATTTGCCCCTGTAGCTAGATTGGAAGGAGTAAGAACTTTGCTTGCATATGCTGCTTATAAAGATTTCAAGGTATGTCAAATGGATGTCAAGTCTGCATTTTTAAATGGTATACTGGAAGAAGTTTACATTGAACAACCAGAAGGTTTTATTGATCCAAACAGAGGACACATGGTATGCAAACTGAACAAAGCATTGTATGGATTGAGACAAGCTCCCAGAGCATGGTATCAAAGGTTGCATAACTATCTGATGTAGATTGGATTTTCCAAAACAAATGACACAAGCAATCTGTACTTGAAGGATGAAGAAGGCATAGGTATTCTGTTGGCCAAATTTTTTGTTGATGACATTATTTTTGGTGGACAAGATGCATTGTGTAAAAGTTTTTGAAAAGAAATGCAAACTAAATTTGAAATGAGTATGTTTAGTGAGATCAAATTCTTTGTTGGCTTACAAGTATATCAGATGAAGAAAATAATTTTCATTACACAGTCTAAGTATGTTAATGAAATACTAAAAACTTTTGGAATGGAAGATGCTAGACCAGTAGGAACTCCTATGGTTACTGGACAAAAGTTATCTAAGAATGATGATGCTGCAAAAGTTAACTAGACTTTGTACAGATCCATGATTGGAAAATTGTAGTATGCTGTACATAGTAGACCAGATATTGCACTAGTTGTTGGGATGGTGGCAAGATTCTCTGCCAATCCTAAGGAAACACACATGATGGCGGTGAAAATAATTATGAGATATTTGAAAGGAACTACTAATTATGGGCTATACTATAAGAAGAATGACAAATTTGAACTTAGAGTATACACTGATGCTGATTGGGCAGGAAATGTAGATGATAGAAAGAGTAGTACTAGTGGAGCTTTCTTTCTTGGACAAAGATTAGTCTCTTGGACAAGCAAGAAACAAAATTGCATTTCCCAATCTACTGTCGAGGCCGAGTATGTTGCTGCTACAGTAAACTGTTCAAATTTGATATGGATAAAACAATTGTTGATAGGCATGAAAGAAGAAATCACTGAACCTATTGTTATTTTCTGTGACAACACAAGTGCTATCAATATTTCTAAGAATCCAGTGATGCACACTAAGACCAAGCATATAGCAATCAAGTATCACTATTTGAAGGAATTGGTACAAGACAAGGAAGTCCGAATGGAATATGTGAAAACAAAAGAATAATTGACAGACATATTCACTAAAGCTTTACCTAAAGAAGCTCATGAGTATTTGAGAAGTCAATTAGGGGTCCTTCCCCTAATTGAGGCTGCCTAGTCAAGCTAGGAGCACTGCATCAAATATGCTACAGCAAAATAATTGACAAATTGATGCAGGAGATTGTCACACTTTAGGACTGTCCTAGAGCTGTGAAGAAGAAGAAAACACAACAAATCAGTCATAAGCAAGATGACAGAGGGAGAAACAATGAGCTGCACATATATATCTACATTTGTTGGATGTAAGTTTTAGTCGTTGCTTTGGCATTTTTGTCAAAGAGGAAGATTGAACTAAAATGATACTATAACACATGAACTGAAGAATAGGGATGATGAACATAAATGAAAGATCAGGATAGAGGGAGATCCAAATACTTCTGACAGTCACCGAAGTGAGATTTACAGATTCTGAATCAGAATGAAGCTAAGAATATTATAAATTTTCTCTGATGGACAGATAAGTTTTTGGATTGGTTGGTAATCCATGTGTTATTCAGGTGATATCATATGGTGTTTCCATCAATGCCAAAGAGGGAGATTGTTAGAAACTGCAATTGAAACAATTGTTGTATTGTCATTGATGTCAAACCTTAACTAGTAAGACTATTGCTACTTAGGAAAGTACTGTATCTATTGTGAGAAGGGAAAGAAAGGATGGTAACAATAGCACCTAAGGAAAGGTTGAGTTATCTTGATATTGCAATGTGTACTTGACTATGTTGTACAATGATGGGACAATGTATTGTTTATCTTAGTAAGATTGAAGACTAAACTGGTAGGCTTAACCGAGCAAAAATGAAGAAATCATGTTTAAGCCAAGTTATGTTAGTGTCAACCGTGTTAGTGTATACTAAGCAAAAATTAGTGTCGACCGAGTATCAGTAATTTGCCTAGGAAGATAGTATATGTCGAGGAAACAATTTTAGTAGTGAATGAGCATTTTACATGAAGACCAAGTGGATGATCACAGTATTGATTGAGCATCAACATTTTTATATTTGAAGAGAATTCAGATTTGGAGCCAACATTGTTGAATTCTTGGATTATGTAAAATGTGTTGACTTTATTTATTGATTGTATGGAAGCATTTAATGTTTTGTAAAATGTTTTATTGTAAATCTTTATGAGATTTGAGATGATTCTAGAAGAGGAGATGAATAACATGAAGCGGGTAGATTCAATGAATTTGACCTAAAGATCTACGAAGGAGATTAAGCGGCAAAAGATAAGTTAACCTAACAGAGAAAAGTATTAAGGGAACCTAAACAATAGGTATGAGAATGCATGGGTGAAGTAGATGCTGGAAGAACAGTAAGTTTTATTCAATGTATAAGCAAAAAGGCTGAAGGAGAAGTGTGGTGATTGCTTGAAGAAAAGTTTTGAGCATATCAGAGATGGAGATGGAAAAGTTTCAAAGTTAGTCAACTAGCATTTCTGTATAGAATTGGATCTAATATTTGCAAAGTGAGTTGTATGTTTTTTAGATCAATACTGCTACTACTTTCTAACCATTGTAACAGTCAAAATCCTTTTAATAGAGGTTGACCTAATAGTCATATGTTAAATCCTTTGAACAAGGTTGCATTCTAATGGAGTGTATGTAAGTCCTATAACAAGGCTCACTTTTAACAGGGTGATTGAAATCCTTTAACCAGGTCACACTTGACAGTGTGTATTGTGACCTTTGATAGGGTTGGCTTTTAACTGAGCTGACTTCAGAAGAGTGAAAATAATAGTAGCATGTTACAAAGTGGTTTTTCCCATATTGGGTTTCCACTATAAATCCTGGTGTCAATACTTGTGTGAATGTTTTGGTTTGAACATTTCTGTGTTTTACAAGTTAGTTACATCTGGGTAGTGGACTACAGTGTTATATGTTTCTATTATTGAATCAGTGATGACCGAGTTTGTTTTGGTTTCTTGATCTAATTTAAGGAAAAGTTTTTGAAGTTATTTTATACATCAGGACCTGAGAACAGTTGATTCACCCCCCCCTTCTCTGTTGTTCTTAATCATATTAACAACATATACATATACATATACATATACACGCACACACACACACATGTATATGTATATGTATATGTATATGTATATGTATGTATACACACACACACACACACACACACACACACACACAGGTATAGGTATATACTTATATATACATATAAATGTTATATGTATATTAGTTTTCAAATTCTTTCTTATTTTTAAACCACTGTCAAACTTTGAAGTCTTTGTTTTTCTACAGTCTTTGACCAAAATAACTCTCTGCATAAAATAATAATAATAAAATATATAGAGGTTATATATATATATATATATATATATATATATATATATATATATATATATATATCACAATACACTAGTACACGACAAAGAAAAGCTAGCAGATAATCTATTAAATGGCCGAAGCCTGTTAAGCTAAAAATAGGGGAGGGGCGGTCTGGTCTGGTATGCCCCCACTCCATTGGGCATGCAACCCATGGGCTGTGCACCCAATGGCAGGGGCATCCCCTATCATTGGGTTGTAGTCCTCATGGACTGTGCACCCAATGGTGTGTGGGGTTGCAGAGTTTTGGGTAGAGTTGGTCAAGCCCTACTCCCCGCTCCCCACTTAACAACGTATAATTTTTTTAAAAAAAATAAACTTTTCAATATGTTTTAATTTTTATAAAAAAAATATGTATTATAAATAAATGTTTAAAATATTTATTTTTATTTTCTATGAAATCTTCTTAAAAATTCATCCTCTATATATATATATATGAAAAAAATAAGGAAAATAAATTTAACTTTACCTTAATATATATCAACATATATTTGTTAATATTAAATATTAAAGACATACTTTGAAGAATAAAAACAATAGTTTTAGGATAGATAAATTGCAAAGGATTATATTCTTTTATGTAAGAAATATAACTTATAGGGTTATATTTTTCTTTACATAAATCTTATATTTTACAAGGGTAGTAAAACATAGCTTTAGAAGGAAGGTGACTTAGATTTTCTTTACCTTCATGATACCTAATTTCTTAAAATGTAATTTTTTTTAATCCAATTTAATTTGATCTCTTTTAGATATATAGATTTTTATCTTGTATTTATGAATGTTTATTAAAATCTTTGCTCATATATTCAAGAATAAAATTTATCTTGATCCCCTTAAAGTTGATAAGTAAATCTATGTTAATATTTTAGTTGCAAAAAGTGTAGAATTCAAATTTTCCTTAAGAATTAATTTTAAATTCCTAACCCTTACAATTTTTCATAAATTTATCCAAAATTAAATAATGAACTAATGTAAACAGCTTCCTTTACTTGACCTATTTTAAGGTCTTAAGAATGAAACTAACTTATCTACTTAGCTTACCTTTAAAGTAGTTTGATCTTAATCTAACTAAGGAAATGAACATTATAACTCTCTTTAAAATTAATTTTGGAAACAACTTAAAATTATTGAACACTTAAATAAGCAAATTTAGAGTCCATATACACACATAGTAACAAGATGATATTTCAACTACAACATGAAATACTATTCCTTTTTATATCAAAATAGGGAAAGTTATATCGTTTATAGGAAACCAAGTTCCTTTACATTTTTTATACGTTTACAAGGCCCAAGGGCTAGAAAAAGCATAAGATAACAAAATAGGGAAATTTCAAAATGTATTCACATGGCCTCCTTGATTCCAATCTAGATCCTACATATAAACCTTTTTTCAACAATGGAAGCTCACCTCCCAACCTAGACCATTTCATGGTCACCCCTGAGCTAGGGGAACGAAGAGAAAAAAAGGGGGTAAAAACAACACTTATACCCTAAACAACTTATGGTAATCTAGCACACTCAAAAAACCCAAAACTAAGGATATAACATAGGTTTGTAAGAAGCCTTTTACCAAAGGGTGAAAGTGGAACATGCCCGTTAGGAGAAACTAAGTTATAATTAAGGATATGAAGACCACACATGGGTTAGCTTCAAGATCCTTACAAAAACTATCCCCACAAAAAAACCAAAGCTTCATGCCTAAAACACTCCTTATAGCCCTTAATTGCCCATAGGCAAAACTTGGTATCATGGAGAACAAGGCATTCATGTTTATCCTTCAAACACATGGATAAATTATTCACTAAAATGGGGATACCTTAGTTACTTTCACCCTCCAAGCTTACTCTACCCTCGCAAGGGTGAGTGTGCCTTGTAACTCCCTTAACAAAGAAAACAACAATAAGATTTCCACCATAAGAAGACACACTAAAAGTGGTAAAACAAAAACACATTTACTTAAGATCTTCATGAAAGTAAAATAAGCATTTCTTACTACGAAACCTAAACCACCAAAATAAAGTAGAGCACCAACCTATTCCAATGCTAAAGGTAATGAATTTTGAGAAGACCTTTCTCCTTTTATGCTTTTCCAAGTCCTTTGAAACTAGCAAGTCTCTAAGAAAGAGAGTGGGTGATCAACCTAGGAAGACTCCTCAAACTCCCTCTAATACATTCCCTAACTCCACCTCTTAACTCCTATCATAAATGCAAGGGTAACTTCTCCATTCCTCCTTCAGATGTCTTCTTCTCCTCATAAATGAGTTTTGAAGACTAAATGGAGTTTAGAAGATGGTTGTACAAAAATTCAAAACTCTTAAACTCGTATGAAGACTTAGGAGGTACTTCAGGAGGTTCATTTATGAGCTGAGGTCCTTCTATTGACCAAAAATTAACCCCTAAGCCCAAGTATACCAAGTAGGGTAGTTAATTTTTACCCCAACTGGCCCCTAGAAGCTTCGTAGACCCTCCAAAACTCCACTTTAAGTTTACATTCGGGTTTACTCTTTCTTGACTCATCTAGAAGTTTCCTGCACCGTAGGTGAGCATGGGAACTTTGCAAGGTTAACCCTATACTTGGTGTCATACTTATCCTAGAAAAGGTGTTAGTCATGCCAACACCTCATGCACCCATGCGTCAAATGACACAACATAATTTCCAACCCATTCACACATAGCATGACTAACATAAAACAATTATTATAATTAAATACAACATTTAATAATTACTTTCACAAATAAAACCATGAGACGACGAGGTTCAAGTCTCTTCACTAGACCAAACCTTGGCTTAACAGTTAATAACATAGTTTCACTTTTTGTTCATTGTATTTAATACCACGGTTAACTTCTTGCACACTCATTGCTAACATCATTAGGTCCAATAAAATAACAAGATAATAACATAAAGTGCATATATCATCTAACACTCACAATTACATAATTCTTTCTCATGATTATCAAATAAACATTTGATCCCATAGTTCATAATACACAACATAATATCTCATTTTGCACCATACATATCTAATACATTTAAATAAACTGCATCATGAAATCAACCACCTAACATAGGTAAATCGGGATCAACTATAAGTATAAATTAAGTGTTCAAATCAACACAATCCAAAATGCAGAATGTACATAACATAGGATTCTCTAATCCTTGAAATAATAACATATATCCAAGTATATCATAAATCAAAATATCAACTAGAAAGTGTAACTATGATCAATGAGAACTATGATAGCTGGGGTAGACCTCACATATTCCTTTCTTTTCATCTATGTCATCAATTATCTTTTCTACCTTCTACTTCCTTGAGCTCCTAGTGAGCTCCTCCCATACCTTAAAATATTTCTCCTAATAGGTACCCCATATTTCAGCATTAGGGCCTTTTTCTAAAGAGAGTACGACATCAACATGCTATGTCACAATCAATGGATCAACTTCATATCCCATTGGAGTAATCCATTGTACTCTAGGTTCAACTGCCTTGATGCAAGTACAATCATTTGTTACAATGAAACATATAGTGTCAGCATATTTCTCAACAATCTCTCTAGTAATCCTCATTCTTTGTTTCATTTCCCTTTGAAAACCCTTTAACAACCAAATATATCACTATTAATTTTCTTCTTATGTTGCATACCATAGTATTGAGTTATTTGGATGGTTGTAGGTACATTAGCTTTCCATGCATTAGGATGAATGCTAGAAAGTATATGAATAATGTGGAAAAATAGATGAATTATTAATGACACAAATTTTAATGATTATGTATTATCATGTTTGATCCTTTTGTTGTTTTCCAATAACTGCACCCTCAATATCTCACATATATCATAGTGCTCATTGTCCGTCACTATCTTATATGCTGCATGAATACTGTCTGGTGAAACTAAGTTTAGTGTACTGTTGTGACACATTTTGTATCCCAAAATCATAGAGACCTATCTCACATCTTGTTGCCTAATGTTTGTGATGATCATGGATCTCTTATCCCTCATAGAACCTATTAACTTCTCAACTTCCTTCTTGATGTTCTTCATCGTAGAAGGTATTATTCCCGCATTTTCCAAACTAGTGACTAAATGGATCAACTCATTGGTAATTTTGATTGGTTGATTACATAACCAAAAGAATTGGTCATGAATTCTACTTAGGACAACCCTAGTCCACTCTAGTTCATCAAACTTGTAAAAATGTGTGATGTGCATGAGGTTAAGGCTTTCCAAATGCTTGAATTCAGACTTAAATGTAAGATGATCATTTTTCATAGACAACAAATCAGTGTGAATCTCATCATTCCTAGAAAAATCATATTTATAGTGGATGTAGGCTCTAATATCCTCAACATGTAAAACTTTGACAAGGGTTTGAGAGAATGCATCTATAGGGTCATTTGACATGGATGTATATTGATGTTTCTTTAAGTTATATATGTTTTTTTCCTTAATATCATAGTTATGAGGTGTATTCATCTTAAAACAATTGAAAATCAACTGATAAACAAGCTCATAAGTGGAATTCTAAATACCTTTTGTCACCAATTAGGGTTTCTCTTGAAAAACTTGAATTTTTTTCACAAACACCTTCAAATTATTAAGTACACAAGCTTCTTACTCTTCTAGATGAAAATGTTGAAGAATGAAACTAAAAATCACAAGTTATACTCACTTATGCTGATTCGACATTGCATTGAATGCACTACCTCACAGGCACAAAAATGTTGCTAAAACCTAGTGGACCAGAAATCATTAGTGACCTCGCTAATCAAGTTCTTATGATTTGTGATCAAGATTATTCAATCATTACATCATGATACATATGTAACCATTGTCTCATACCCTAATTCTATAATTTGGGGGCTTGATGAAATTTTGCTTGAATTCTCCCCCTAGGGCAATGCTTCACCACACAAGCTAATGCAAAGGGTTTAACACTAGGTGAGGGCTCGACCAACTCTCTTGATTCTTTGTTTCCTAGTGAATCACTCTGACCTTTGGATATGTGCATGATCATGGTATACCAATTTATGGCCTTAAGTGGTAATGAAAAATAAAAAAATCAGGGTTAGTCATCTTGTTGTAAAAAGTTGAACATCTTATCAACATTATGTCAAAAAGTTGTAAGAATAGAATTTGTAGAACAATTAAATGTAGTTTCTAAACTACTAGCCATTTTATAAAAAAATATTAATCTAATTGTTGAAAATTGTAGATTTCAATGTAGTATGAAAGTTTTAGGAAAAAAGATAAAAAGTATGTGTATATCTGACCACCTTAATTACAATCAAATGATGATATTTTTTCACAATATTCTAGATATAAGTAGTAGACTCATGCCCAGATGTGACATATTTTTTTGTAATTTTTTCCAACTAAATAATTAATTATAATTTGTTTTCTACAACATTTTCAGAATAAAAAAACTCTCGTGTCTGACTATCTTAACTAATTATAAACTTTACAAAATTGAAAACTTTTTTTTATATAGGAGATGAAGCATAGAATATGATGTATATTTTAGATTTCAAAAAGGATAAATAGTTTGAAAGTTATAGTTGTTTTACAATAAGTCTGTAAATAGGGACTTTAGAGGTAAATCAATTAGAAAATAAGTAAAATTTACATACAGAACTCTGAATTTGACAACAATTATATTGATGGAAATATGATAATCCCTTAGAAACCCTTTTTATCTCATCAAAATCGGCTAAAAAAGGGTCGTCAGCTACACGGTCAAAGTTTGGAGATTAGAGGAAATATAGTAAACAAATTTTCTAGGATGACCATCCACATTTGATATTCCAAAGCAAAAACCTAACACAAATCCCAGGCCTAATCAGTTATCCAAAGCTAAATCAGGCATCTAAAATATAACGAGATACTTGATTTGGATAGGTTTGAATTCAAATTTGACTATTCTCACCAATATCATTTGGGTTATTTGTTTATTTGAAATTTTTATTAGTTGATTTATAGTGATTGAATTTATGATTTTTTGATTTATATTTGTTCATTGTTGTATTTTAGTTTATTTATATTTTATTTATTATTTTATTTTATAATTTAGTTATAATATGTTTTTAATTAAAATATTATCTTTATAAAATAAAATAAAAAATGTACAAAATAAAAAAAATATGTTATTAAATATTCCATTTAAGATTATGTGATATGTTATATAATATATTATATTTAATGATATATTATCTCTCCCCCTCTCTCCCCTCCAATAAATATACAAATAATGATAAATACTTGATACTAATTATTAATATTAAAAATAAATACAATATTAATATTACTAAATATCATCCTAATATTAATATAATCTAGTACTAATTTTTATAGCACAATACTAATATATATAATATAATATAATAATTATATAAATAATAATAATATAATATTGATATTACACTATTAAATACAATCTAATATAAATAATAATAATAATAATATAATACTATTGCTAATATCATAATATCAATATTATTAAAAATAAAATATAGAGCAAAAATTACAAACTAAAACCAAAATTGAAAATAGTATTCAAATGAAAATTGAAAATGTTGGAATTTCAAATGAAAATGAAAATTTGGGCGGGAGCAAATTAGATATTCGATTTGCAATTAAGTATCCGATATTGTATCGGATACCCGATTAGGCTTGTGCATCGTAATTAGTTTTGGCCATGTGTACTAATATCTAGGTCTACTAAAATTTCAACACAACTTTTAGTGCATTTTTGGACGAGTGAAAATGAGATTTTTTTCACATCACCACTTTTTGTCATACCATGATTCTACCCATACCCCATTCTCCTTCCACACTTTCTCAATGTCATTCTTATTCTCTGTCACAAATGTATTATTAAAATTGACCGTATACTCAAATAAGTTATGTTCATCGATCCTTCTCCCATTAGTATTATTTCTTCCTCTATTTGGCATTCTCCTATTGTTAACAAATCTTTTGAATCTGCAATATCTAGCTATATGTCCTAGGTCATTGCATTTGAAACAAGTAACAAATGAATTTCCATACGTTGGACCATTTTGGTTGATTTGCATTTTGAAATCCCTTATAATATGTCAAAAATTGTTGTATTGGTAACATGTAATACCTGAAGATATCACATTATTTTCTCCAAGTGGCCTTCTAGCATCAGTTCTAGGATTGTGTCTTGTATGTATTCTCTAATTGGATCTGGATTTGCACTAATGTGATTTGTTCCCATATAACCAGTAATTGAAACAATAACTAGTGAAAGGTTTGGAATCTAAATTACCTTTGTAATCGCTTTTCATGTGTTCAATCTTGTTGCATGAAAAATATACACCTTTGAATAGTCTGATCTTCTCCTTGAAGGCTTCATTCTGATTAGATGTTTGATCAGATTTTGGTACTATCCTTTCTTGTGCTATTTTGGAACTCTTAGTACTATTGTATCTAAGACTAGTCATATATATCACCTTTATAATTATGTAACTAAAATAGTTCATCAATATTCTCACTTCTTGAATGAAGTCTTTCAATGCGCTTCTTTTCCTTTACAAGTTCACCTTTGACAATGTTACTATACCTTTCAAGTTCATGATATTTAGATTTGGTCTCTTCAAGTTCCATCTTCATCTTTCCAATATGAGTACTCAAATGATGATATTCATTTGATTTGATATACAACTTTGCTTCAATTTTCTTTCTTTCTTCTTTTGCTTTCTCAATTTCTTTGGTGATTTGAAAGGTGGTGATCTCATATTCATGCTGAAGTGGCTCTTTTTCCTTCTTAATCTTCTCAATTACGTCTGATGAGGATTCAATCTTAATCTTTTCAATAAGTTCATGTCTCTTGTTCCATGAGAATCAATCTGTTCTTTGAGCTTATTGATGTAATCTTCTACACCCTTGAACTTACTTTTCAATCATAGATTATCTACATTTTCTTTATCCAATTCCTCAAGTGCTGCCTCAAAATTTTCTTTAAGGCTTCTTGAATCCATTAGGATCCTCCTCAAGTTGTAAGACTTCTTCCAAGGAACTAGGCCCTCATACCAAATTTTAGGATTAAGCAACACTGAGAGGAGGTTGGGGGGTGGTAAATCATTGTAGCAACACTTTTAATTAAATTGAACTTCTTATAACAACGATACAATAATAGAAATGAAAAAGAAAATTAAATCATGCACCACAAGAGAACTCATCACACAAACATTTGTTCTTGAGGAAACACTAGCCAAGGGAAAATGCAGGTGGGGATGATACCCACAAGATAATGCCCTAGTATGAATATGTCCTTGTGAGGAGACTTGACCCTATTTGGAATCAATATAAATATCTAGTTAAATATGTCCCTGCTAAAGGACATACCCTGTTAGTAGTCTTTAACCCTATTAAGAGTTGATATTACAAGTGAGAGCTCACTTCTCATATAAAAGGTTATATTCATCTTTCATACAAAAAGATATTACAAGACTGTGAGCTATACTTAGTATTTGAATGATTGATTAGTTCTAATTAGATCTTGCATCTTCTCTACTTTAACATCAAAATCACTTCTCGCACATGACAACATCACCACAATCATAAGTTCTTACTTCACATCCCAAATACTTCCTTATATACCATCTTATAATACTATATCAATTAGATCCAATAAAACTTATCCAAATGTGTCCACAAACATAACAAGACATAAAATAAGCACACACTACTTGAGAGTATGTCCTCTAACATTTTCCCTCTTATTATAATTAATTAAATTTTCCAAAATAATTCACTTCACCAAGGAAATCATCGCAATCATCAAAACTACCCTCATACATTGTCTTCCTGATCCACTAGTACTAAGTGATGTCCAAACTCAATCTATATGACAAGCTAATACCCACGACCATAATAGTAGCATATATAAACCATATAAAATGTGTCCCTTAATTTATACATTCATACAATTAATAATCTATGCTCCTTGACCAAGACTATCTGATTATACCCTTTGATTTTATCCTGGGCTTAGACATTTTCACTTTATTATGTTACCAAAAATTATCTCCAACATTAGAACACATACTAGAGAGGTATGTTTCCATGAATGAAAAGATCTATATGGTCTCTTCTCATCCATTTGCCAACATTTGTAACCCATACAAAACATACTACAAAGAAAAGAGACTCACACATTAGTAGTCCTACCCACAACAAATCAACAACAACCATAAAGATAAAAACCAAGAAGAAAACTAGATGCCCCAACAATAGAATAAAGCCTCAAACCCATAACATTGGGTTTTGAAAGGCTCACTCAATCTTCAAAGAGTTTTAACAGGATCCCATAACCTAGAACATGGGTTTTATGTGGATATCATAACTAGAAACAGAGGTATCAACCAAAAGACATCAAAGACTCAAACAAGAAAAAGTAAGAGGCACAATCAAGAGGTTTTGAAAGGCTTCCCTAATGTTTAGCATGACACATTTACTCTAGATAAAACCTTCACCAACACCACTACACTTCACCTCAATAGAAGCCAACATCATAGAGGATCACAAACCTAAGAGTAAACACACCTCTTTTTCTACCCAAAACTCTACTGAGCCATAGAAATTATATACACCTCAATAGGAAATATAACAAAAAGAGAAAACACCAACATACTTGATGAAACCAAGTGCAACATAGGGAAAAGAGAGAGCGCAAGAAAATCAATGCTCATCCTCAAAGATACTCGCTCCTAAACTTTGACACCAATCCTACAACCAAGAGCATACCACCCCTTACACAAGAAAGAGTCGACATAGAAGAGAATCCCCATGTGAGAGAAGGTAGGAGGAAGGAAATGAGAAAATTAATGCACGGCCTCTGAAAATACTCACAACCTCCAACCTGCAATCTCCAACAACCCTATATCTAAGAAACACTCATCTCTCACCAACTAAAATAGTAGAACAAAAGGAAACCATTGAAGAGAGAAGACAAGAAAATGGGAAAACACATCTCAGGAAGGGTGGTCCCCTTGATACCACAAACACATAATAGAAACATAGAAACAACAACAATTTGCAAGAACATAAAATGGGCTTCTTATTATCTCCACAAATGTGGAATTACAAATTTCAGAATTACAATATGCAAAGCCACATGGGCATTTTCCCTTACAATATTCTTTAGGAAAAAGCCTCGAATCATTACCCAAATCTACCCAGAACTGATCCGAATAGCCCTAGACAACACTACGGGCCTTCCTTATATAGACAATTTTCCACCACCTAGGAAGGTTCTAGAAATTTAGCCATTAAGGCCAACCAACATTAGAATTGTTTTATTTTTTAATTTATTTCATCAAAGTCAACTCAAAAAAACTTTTGAAACCCAAACATAAATTTTGAAGGAAATTTACTTTCTGCCATTTCAGGTGGCCCAACTTTCGGAGACCATAAGTCCTAACTTATTGATCTGATTGACTATTATGACTCCATTTTGCAAAGGGTTCAAGGTGCTCTATAGTGCTTGATTAGTGCAAGCTCCAATCGGCTGAAGTTTCGACCTCATTTGGGGCCTCTAAAGCCTTCAAAACTGAGTTTGAAGTTTCTGTACCCTGCTCCCAATACCAAAAACTTTCAATATCTTCAAAACTAGACTTCATTTGGCAATGGAACTTTACAAGCAGGCTGATACGACCAAAATGAACCTCCATGGAAGAAAATAGACCATTTTGAGCTCGAATAGAAAACTTACTAGAAATAGTAAATTTCCAAAAATAGCAGCTCTGCACAAGATAACCCTTATTGAAAAGAAACCAAAAATATTTTTGGGTGATGAAAGATTGCTCTTACACCTAGGATGCTCTTGCATTAGACAACTAGGGTAATTTGAGAATTGACCTTGTCACATCTCAGGTGTGAAGAGGAAAATCAAGATGGTTAACATCCTCCCTTGTCAGCCATGATGAATCTTCAATAGGTCAACCTTTCCATTTGACTAGGTATTCTTCATATGTATTGTTCCTTGTGCTTCTACCAACACGACTATCCAATATATCCTTAATCTCCTTGGTAGCTAAAGTAGTTGCTGGAATACTCCATTGTGCTTCTATGATCTCATCTTCAACACCCCCTTCATGATACTCTATCAGATCTGAAATGTTAAATACTGGTGAAATATTCATCTCAGTAGGCAATTCTACCTCATAGGCATTTCCTAATCATGCTTCTTGAGTAGCTTACATGACCCAAACTTCTTCATTTTTAACTTGTTATATGTACCAACTGAAAATCTCTCCTTCTGCAAATGAACCATGACTTCATTCCCAACCTGAAATTCCTTATGCCTCCTTTTCTCATCTGTCTTAACCTTATACTACACATTCTTTTTGGTAATATGCTTCCTCACCTCCTCATGGATGTTCTTCAAGTGTTCTGCAAAATCCTCAGCTTCAACACTGCTTATTTCTCCTTTGTCTATCTTCCTCAACTCAGATGCATTTCTGGAACAACTACCATATACAATCTAGAACGGTGATTTACCAGTGCTCCTTTTGACAAAATTATTGTATGCAAATTTTGCCTATGATAAAATAAAATCACATCAGGTTGGCTTGTCTCCAACCAAATATCTTAGCAAATTTCCCAAACTCCTATTCATCGCCTCTGTCTGTCCATTAGTTCGTGGATGATGTGATGAGATGAAATTAAAATCTATCTTTAAGTTGTTCCATAATGTATGCCAGAAATATCCAACAAACATAGTGTCTCGATCTGAAACTATGTTTTTGACAAACCATGTAGTTTCACCACTTCTTTGAAAAACAATTCTGCTACATAAGCAACATCATTAGTCTTCTTGCAGAGAATGAAATATCCCATCTTTGAAAATTTGTCAACCACCACAAAAATTGAATCATGTCTCTACTAAGTCCTTGGCAAGCCAAGAACGAAATCCATACTGATATCCTCCCATGGCTTCTCTGGTACAGGTAATGGTTGATACAACCTTATATTCTGCTTTACTCATTTTTCCATCTGACATACTCTACAACTCTGTACAAACTTCTTGACATCTTGTTGTAACCGTGGCCAATAATATTTCTCACTAACCAAAGTAAGAGTTTTATATTGACCAAAATGTCCAACCAATCCTCCAGTACACTTCTCCTTGATGAGATTCTCCCTCATAGAGCTTCATGGAATGCACAACTAACTCCCTCTGAATAGCATACCATTTTAGATGATGAAATCTAACCACTTCGTTATGTCTAGAATAAGAGGTTATGTACAAGCTTTCCAAGTTTCTCCAAAATCAGGATCTTCTGGATACAAATTCTTGAGTTCCTTGAACCCAACCACCTCAATCTACATCCCTATCAGCAATAGTTTTCTTTTGCTAAGTGCATTTGCAACCCTGTTAGACTTTCCACTCATGTGTTTCAAAACAAATGTATAACTCTTCAAAAATTCAACCCATTTCAAATTCGTTTGATTCAACTTTCTTTGAATATTCAAATATTGCAAAGCTAGATGATCAATATACAAAACAAACTCGTTAGGAAGCATATAGTGTCTCCACTTCTTTAATGCCTGAATTATAACATAAAATTTGTGATCATAAACATAATATTTACTCTTGGCATCATTTAACTTCTCACTGAAATAAGAAACAGGTTTACCTTATTGGCTCATAATAGCTCCTATTGCAATACCACTACCATCACAATCTACTTGAAACACCTTATTAAAATCTAGAAGTGCTAAAATAGGTTGTTCTATAACATTTTATTTCAACAATTTAAAACTCTTATCTACCCCTGTAATCCACTTAAATTCTTGTCTATCCCCTGTCATTGTTTCAGTCAAGGGTCCACAAATATTGCTAAAATTTCTGATAAACTTTCTGAAAAAACTAGCCAAACCATGAAAAATCTTACCTCAGTAGCACTCCTTGGAGTAGGCCATTCTAGGATAGCATGTACTTTCTCTAGGTCAATTTTTAGACCTTCTGCTCAAACTACAAATCCCAAATATACTAACTCTTTCTTAAAAAAATTGCACTTCTTCTAATTTATCAAAAATTTATCTTCTCTTAATTTCTCAAACACCATAAGAATATGCATCATATGCTCCTCCAATGTCTTACTAAAGATCAAAGTATCATCTAGGTAAACAAAGACAAACTTACCCAAAAATTGTTTCAGAACGTCATTTATGAGCTGCATGAAATTGCTTGGTGCATTAGTTAGTCCAAATGACATGACTAACCACTCATATAGTCCTTCCTTTGTCTTGAAAAAAGTTTTCCATTCATCCCCTTCTCTGATCCGAATCTGATGATATCTACTCTTTAGATCTATCTTTGAAAAATACACAGCTCCACTCAAACAGTCCATAATATCATCCATTTATGGAAATCAAAACTTTTACTTGATTGTGATCTTGTTTATTGCTTTGGAATCTATGCACATCGTCCATCCTCCATTCTTTTTTATTTCTAATACCGCTGGTACAATGCATGGACTCAGGCTCTTCTAAATCGACCCCTTATGTAACAACTCATGTACTTGTCTATTCAACTATTCACTTTCTACTGGTGTCATTTTGTGTAGTACCTTATTTGGAAAACTGGCTCCCAAAATCAAGTTCATTTGATGACTGATCTTCCTTATTGGTGGTAATCCATTAGGCACATTATTGGATACAATATCTTGAAACTCATTCAATAAATCTTCAACTTTTACAGGTACATCTTCTATTTCCTCTTTATCATCTTTTGGAATTAAAGAAAAACACATATACTCATGCCTCATACCATCTAGGAACTTTTTTTCATCAACAAAATTTATTCTTGCATTGCCACATACCTTTTCATCTGTGTCATTTAATGGCTTTAGCTTATGTCACACTCCATCCTTCATCAGGGAATAGGTATTCGCACACCCATCGTTTACAACATGTTTGTCAAACTGCCATAGTCTACCCAACAATATAGGACATGCATCTGTAGATATGAAATCACATCGTACCTCATCATAATATCCACCAATCTTGAACTTCACTAGGCACTGTTCATTGACCATGACCTTGTGGTCATCCTACACCCAAGTGATATGGTATGGATGTGGACGTTTCTATCTCTTGAGTTTCAACTTTGTGACCATCTCTTTTCACACCAAATTTTCAGTGCTTCCACTATCAATAATCACATCAAAACACTTACCCTCACACCTGCACCTAGTGTGAAACAAGCTCCTCCTTTGCTCAAGTTCATTCTCACCACTCAGCATGACTCTTCTATTGACTAGCATTTCTCCTCTTTTAGTATCTTTAAAATGTGATGATCTGACATCTTCATCTACATGTACAATTCTAGCCTGGCCTTCAGTTCTCAAATCTGTCCTTCCTTGGCATTGAGGACATTCATATACCCTATGATCTTCTTCTCCATGATGAAAACATGTTCCACAGAAGCCTCCTCTTCCTCTTTGTTCTCTATTATTCTGATCATAAAAATGATTGAAATTGTTTCCTCTCTGATTTTGGCTGCTATTGGCCTCATCCTTCTTTTTCGAATATTTATTTAGGCCTCCATATGACCATCCACCAAAGCATCCACCACGACCTCTTCTACTTTGTCTTCTCTCAAACTTCTTGTTCAACTTTTCCTCTACTTTTAGGGCAAATTGGTATGCCTTTTCAATATTGTTCATTTGAACCAAATTCAACTCCTCATGAATGCTCAGTCTCAACCCATGAAGGTAATAGACAAGTTTCTCATTGTCAGCTTCTGCATGGCTTGTTCTAATGAGGATTCGATAGAACTCCTCCGTATACTCCTGAACAGATCTTTCTGCCTGCTTCAAACCTTGCATTTTCTTCAATAGGTCAAGCTCATAATCAATAGGAATGAACTGTCGCTTCAATTTATCCACCATCCAATCCCATCTTGTGATTTTATCCTCTCCTCTTCTATTTTGCTCCAATTGAAACTCTTACCACCAGATCTTCGCATGGCCTTTCAGTCTGGCCTTCGCAAACTTGACCCAATCAAGATCCTCGATATCTTTATACTCAAAATATTCTTTTAATTCATTGATCCAGTCGATCAACTCCTCTGGGTTAATATTTCCTAAAAATGTAGGAACCTCAATCTTAGGTCTTTTCCCGATCTTGGAAATGGCTTGAAAAAGTCTTTCTTCCTCTTGATTGAAAATTTTGCCTTCTCCTTCCTGATCAAAATTTCCTTCTTCCTTAGCTTCATCCTCCCTTTCATCTCTAACATTAAGATTCATTCACATGTGAATCTCTTCTTGCAATTCTTGCACTAGTCTTTGGATCACTCTAACCTTAGGTGTCACACCACCAGCTCTTCCACCACATTCCTTTCGTGGAGGCATTTTTGCACTTATCATTGAAACCCTAAACCACGGTCCTAGTGCAAACTACCTCACAATTGGCGATCTGTCTACACACTCAGGAACTTTTTCTCTGATACCACTTGATGAAGGGTGCTCCCCTTAATACCACAAACACATAACAGAAACAAGGAAACAACAACAATTTGCAAGAACAAAAAATGGGCTTCTTATTATCTCCACAAATGTGAAATTACAAATTTCAGAATTACAATATGAAAAGCCACATGGGCATTTTCCCATACAATATTCTGTAGGACAAGGCTTTGAATCATTACCCAGATCTACCTAGAATTGATTCGAACTGCCCTAGACAACACTCGTAGCCTTCCTTATATAGGTAACTTTCCACTGCCTGGGAAGGTTCTCGAAATTTAGCCATTAAGGCTGACCAACCTTAGAATTATTTTATGTTTCAATTTAATACATCAAGGTCGGCTCAAAATAACTTTTGAAACCCAAACAAAAATTTTGAAGGAAATTTATTTTCTGCCATTTCAGGTGGCCCAACTTTTGGAGACCATAAGTCATCACCCGTTGACCTGATTGACTATTATGACCTCATTATTGAAAGGGTGTGAGGTGCTCTATAGTGCCTAACTTGTGCAAGCTCTAGTCAGCTAAAGTTTTGACCTCATTTGGGGCCTCTAAAGCCTTCAAAACTGAGTTCAAAGTTTCTGTACACTATTGCTAATACCAAAATTTTTCAATATCTTCAAAACTATACTTGATCGGGCAATGAAACTTTACTAGCAGACTGATACGACCAAAATAAACCTCCAGGGAAGAAAATAGACCATTCTGAGCTCGAACGGAAGACTTACTAAAAATAGAAAATTTCTAAAAATAGTAGCTCTGCACAAGATAGCCCTTATTGAAAAGAAACCAAAAATATTTTTGGGTGATGTAAGATTTCTCTTACACCTAGGATGCTCCCGCATCAACATCAATGCCCATCCTCTTAAAATTCTCACACCTAAAAGCAAGCAATAATGCTTCAATCATAAACCCATTGTCATCTACACCAGGGAAAAACTACAGTCTAGGTGAAGCTAAGCACATAGAGGGGAAGGAGGAGAATGTAAGAAGAATGGTGCACTCTCTTAAGATGCCTACACCCTCCATCCACAAAAAATCCTGCACCCAACAATGACCGAACCCCAACATTGAAAAACCTAAGCATCAGGGATGAATGGACTCATAATAGAGAGAGGAATATAGAAGGACCAAAATCATCAATGTACATCCTCTTAAAATAGTCACTAGCCTTCAACTCCACTCACTGAACAATTAGGGATCCAACCACCCAAAAAAATATGTTTCCTTGGACATTAAAATCGTCTAAAATAGCTCAAGAGAGGCAAAAAAACACTCTCCCTGTGATGCCTAAAGAAGCAAAGAACTTGGCCTAAGAAGGATCCCCACTATCATAGTCCTAACCACATAGAGTGCCAAACCAAAGTAGAACAATGTCTCCCATGAATGGGACACCCCACATGAAAAACTAGCAGAAACTATAAAGAAATCAACCATACGCTATTGCCAGAAAGAAGAATTAAGTGACACTATATCGAAACATGAGAGACTATCTAAAATATCCTAAACAAATCTATCTCCCTTCTAGTAGCCAAAACTACAAACTAGATACCAAGTTGTCTCTAGCTCTAAATTAGAATCAAAACCTAAAGAAGGGTTGGGCAAGAACTAAGAGCTACCGGTAAATAATATTGTTTGAAGAAATAACAAAAAGAAATACATACATGCAACAAAAAAGAAGTGAGGGTAAATGAACCCACAAATATAAGATATTTTCATTTTCTAATTAGGGACACCCAAATATCAAATGTAAACAGGTGGGAAAAGCTATGAGTCACCACATAGTGTTAGAATAGTAATGTCCTAATCAAATGAGATGGGGTGAATTAGTTGATTCCAAACTTATTAAACTTAATTTCAATTATAACCTTATGCTTAATTTAATGTAAGATAATTCCATAACACAATAACACCAATATTTGTTTTCGAATAAAACTTTGTTAAGGGAAAACCCATGGTAGGAATGATGCCAGTGAATCAATACAATGAATATAGTAACCCGATTAAGAATTTTAGTCCCATTAGGAACTGATTATTACAATAGTATAGTAACTGTTAAAGGAAAGAGCCTATTAGGAGTCAAAACCCTATTAAAGGTATTACAATTGGTCAATGAACGAAATATAATACATCCACCTTCAGGACTCACTATCTTGGATTTGAAGAAATATCATCATGAATACCTAAATTGGTTTCCAGTACATCCACTGTCAAGACAATTCCAACCTTGTGCCTTAATGCATAATCCTTTGCTCTACATCCGTAGTCCTTCCAACACAAAAGCTGTTAGCTTGTGGTGACTAATCAGGAAAGTACTATCCAGGAAAGTACTGTACACTTTTCCCCCCGACCTCGTCGGGGTTCGGGGCCGGGCCGGGCCCCGAGCGGGGGTTTGGGGGCGGCAGCCCCCAAGAGCGGGGGTTCGGGGGCGCAACCCCCGAGGAAATTTTTTTGAGGTCGACTACTTTTCGGTTATTTGGGCCGACTACTTATAACTCATTCTAACCCTAAAGCGGGAAAATATTGTATAATATGGCTTAGGGTTAGGGATTTTCATTATGTATGATTTTAGAACTTGCGACAGAATTGGGCTGTAAGGGATTACGAATTGTAATCAGGTTGTAATCACTGGATAATAATAATATTGGACTCGCTGTTGGTGGACGTAGCCCAGGGATTGGGTGAACCACGTTAAATCTGTGTGTCTTGTGTTCTATTCTGTGTGGTTTATTATTTTCTGATATTAGTTATATTTGCACATAATTGTTATTTCTGCCTTGTTAATCCTAACAAGTGGTATTAGAGCGAGGTTATTTCGTTCGTTCTTTCATCTATTCTCTAAAGCAGGTCTCACGAGTTAGTGGGAGAGTCTCTCGGTTAAGTGGGAGAAATGGCAGACGAGGGTAGGCTGAAGGTTGATAAGTTTAATGGGCAGAACTTCCAGTTATGGAAGATGCAAATGGATGATTATCTCTATCAGAAGGATCTATGGCGGCCATTAGAGGGAATAGCCAAGAAGGAGGCCACAATGTCTCAGGAAGAATGGGATATTTTGGATAGGAAGGCACTGGGGAGTATTCGTCTATGCCTAGCACAATCGGTGACATTCAATATTACTGGAGCAACGACAACTAAAGATCTGATGGAAACCCTAGCGAAGTTGTATGAAAAGCCTTCAGCTTCAAACAAGGTATTTCTTATGAAACGTTTATTTAATATGAAAATGGTAGAAGGTGGATCAGTCACTGATCATTTGAATGAGTTTAATACAGTTACAAGTCAGTTAACCTCAGTTAAAATTACTTTTGATGAAGAGGTTAGGGCTCTCTTGATTTTGTGTTCTTTGCCAGAAAGCTGGAATGGTTTGGTAATGGCTGTTAGTAATTCAGTTTCTGGTTCTAATACCCTAAAATATGATGATGTTATTGGTGTTATTCTAAGTAAGGAAATTTGTAGGAAAAGCTCAGGTGGATCCACATCAGGAAGTGCCTTAAATGCACAAAACAGGGGTAGAACCAATGAGAGAGGAAACAACTCTGGAAATCGCGGGAAATCAAGAGGGAAATCAAAGGGAAAGAGGTCAGAATCCAAAGGGCCAAATGATTGCTGGTACTGTGGAAAACAAGGTCATAAGAAGAAAGATTGTTGGTCTCGAAAGAAAGATTAAGGAGACAAAAATGATGGAAACAAGGAGGCAAATGTGGTAAGTAACAAATCCGAAGAGGATGCTTTGCTCTTGTCCTTAGAAAGTATTGATGATTCATGGGTTTTAGATTCTGGGGCTTCATTTCATGCTACACCCCATAGAAGTTATTTTGTTGATTATGTCCAAGGGGATTTTGGGCTAGTTTATTTGGGAGGTAATGAACCCTGTCAGATTGTTGGAAAGGGAAAAATTAAGATTAAGTTGCAGAATGGAAATCATTGGCTATTACAAGAGGTAAGACATGTTCCAAGGCTGAGTAGGAATTTAATTTCAGCAGGGCAACTGGGTGATGAGGGTTGCACAGTTACTTTTAATGATAAAAATTGGAAGGTTTCAAAAGGTTCTTTAGTAGTAGCAAAAGGTGTGAAAGTAGGCACCTTATATCTTTGTACAGGTCATACTGTTCCTTCTACTTTAATTGTTTCAGAAGATAATGAATGGTCAGGAACAGTGGCTACAGTTGAGCAAGAAGAACATCAAACTGTTGCTATAGATTCTGACACAGCACTGTGGCACAATAGACTCGGGCACATGAGTGAAAAAGGTATGAAATTAATTCATTCAAAGAAAGTTTTACCTGGTCTGAAATGTGTCAATATGGATTTCTGTGAAAGTTGTGTTTATGGAAAACAAAAGAGAGTTAGTTTTGTGAAGAGTGGGAAGGAAAAGAAAAATGAGAGATTAGAGCTTGTGCATACAGATGTATGGGGACCAGCTCAGGTATCTTCCCTTGGTGGCTCTTTGTATTATGTTACATTTATAGATGATGCAACAAGAAAAGTATGGATTTATTTCCTTAGACAGAAATCTGATGTATTTCAAACTTTTAAGAAATGGAAATGCTTGGTTGAGAATGAGACTAGTAAAAAGTTAAAATGTCTCAGATCTGATAATGGTGGTGAGTATTGCAGCACAGAATTTGAAGAATATTGTTCCTCTAATGGTATTCGTAGGCAGAAAACTGTACCAAGGACTCCACAAGAAAATGGAGTGGCTGAACGCATGAACAGGACAATAATGGAGCGTGCAAGGAGTATGAGGTTGCATGCTAGGCTGCCCAAAAATATGTGGGCAGAGGCAGTGAACACTGCTGTTTATTTAATCAATAGAGACCCCTCTACTCCTTTGGACTGTGGTATTCCAGAGGAAGCATGGAGTGGTAAGAAGGTGAGTTATTCTTTTCTCAAAACCTTTGGTTGTGAAGCTTTTGCACTTATAGATTCTGAAAATAGAACCAAGCTGGAAGCTAAGTCAAATAAATGTGTATTTGTTGGGTATGGCATTGATGAATTTGGTTATAGGCTTTGGGATTTTGAAAATCATAAAATTGTAAGAAGCAGGGATGTCATATTCAATGAGAAAGTATTGTACAAAGATCTGTTGCTCCAGCATGAGAAGAAAGAAAATGACTATGTAGTACTGGATGATACTCCACAAGTTCATGTTCCAGTAGTTCCTTATGCTTCGCAACAACAGCAACAACTAATACCACACACCCCAGTGAGTGTTAGACGGTCAACAAGGATAAGTAGACCTCTAGAAAGATTTTGTCCATCTTTGTATTCTATTTTGTTAACAGATGTTGGTGAACCTGAATGTTATAATGAAGCTGTGCAGGTGGATACAAAGCTTCAGTGGGAGTCTGCAATGATAGATGAAATGGACTCTTTGCTGAAAAATCAGACATGGGATTTATGTAAGTTACCTGCAGGAAAAAGGGCTTTACAGAATAAATGGGTTTACAGGATAAAAGAAGAGGATGGAGGTATGAAAAGATTTAAAGCCAGATTAGTCGTAAAAGGATTTGCACAGAAACATGGTATTGATTTTGATGAGATATTTTCTCCAGTTGTTAAAATGACTTCTATTCGTACTGTTTTAAGTATTGTGGCTACTGAAGATTTGCATTTAGAGCAGCTTGATGTTAAAACAACCTTTCTTCATGGTGATTTGGATGAAGAAATATATATGGTTCAGCCACAAGGATTTGAGGTTAAGGGTAAGGAGAATTTGGTGTGCAAATTGCAGAAAAGTTTATATGGCTTGAAGCAAGCACCTCGGCAATGGTATATTAAATTTGACACTTTTATGAATGAGCATGGATATAGTCGGTGTCATTTTGACCATTGTGTTTATTTTAAGAGGTTGGATGATGACAGCTACATTATTTTATGTTTATATGTTGATGATATGCTTGTAGCTGGGTCTAACATGGATCACATTAAGGGGTTGAAACAACAGTTAGCAAAATCTTTTTCTATGAAGGATTTGGGGGCAGCAAAACAAATCCTTGGTATGAAAATTTGTAGAGATAGGAAAAATAGGAAATTGTCTCTATCTCAGGCTGATTATATTGAGAAGGTGTTGCAACGTTTCTCTATGGAAAATGCCAAAGCTATCAGCACACCTTTGCCTGGTCATTTGAAATTGACTAAGGATATGTGTCCCAAGACACCAGAAGAAGAGACTAAAATGTCTAAGGTACCTTATGCTTGAGCTGTAGGGAGCTTAATGTATGCTATGGTATGTACTAGGCCAGATATTGCACACGCAGTGGGAGTCGTTAGCCGTTATATGAGTAACCCTGGTATTGAGCATTGGAATGCAGTCAAATGGATTCTCAGATATTTGAGAGGCACATCCAGTAAGTGTTTACACTTTGGGGGTTCTACTACTACTGTACAAGGCTATGTTGACTCAGATTTGGCAGGAGATATAGATAGCAGGCGGAGTACTACAGGTTATATATTTACTATTGGTGGGATAGCAGTGAGTTGGATTTCTCGACTACAAAAGGTGGTTGCTTTATCCACTACAAAGGCAGAGTATGTTGCTGTTACAGAGGCAGCCAAGGAGATGATATGGCTTCAATTCTTCATGGAAGAATTGGGACATCCACAAAAGGATAATTTTCTACATACAGATAGCCAAAGTGCCATTCATCTTGCAAAGAATTCTGCTTTGCATTCAAAGACAAAACACATACAGTTGCGGTACCATTTCATTCGATCAGTTTTGGATGATGGACAGTTAAGGCTGGAAAAAATTCATACTGATGATAATCCAGCAGATATGTTTACAAAGGTAGTAACAAGGGAGAAGTTGAACTCATGTTCAGCTTCAGTTGGTCTTCTAGACTGAACAACATAAAGGAACAGCTGAGTCCAAGGTGGTTCAATCCAGTGGGAGCCTCATGTGGGTAGCGGTATTGCTACAGGATGAGTCTCCAAGTGGGAGGTTTTTTAGCATAGTGTGGATACTGATCAGTCACCAAGTGGGAGATTGTTAGCTTGTGGTGACTAATCAGGAAAGTACTATCGTGGAAAGTACTGTAACTTATTAAATAATTAAAGTTGCTAATATTTATTTGAAGTGGCTACTGGTTATTTTAAAGATATTACCATTTTGACTACTTATCAATATTTATTTATTTCTCTTGTTATACTTGAAAGAGATTTAATTCATACAATTTATTATGCCGAAGGCATTTCATTATATGAAACGCATTTGACTGGGTTAAGGTTAAGGTGAAACGCATCTGATTGGGTTAAGGTGATCCACGGCTGTCTCTTTCCTCCGTACCGTGCAAGACAATTGAAATCATCCTGATCATTTATTTCATTCGCTATTCATTGGTTATCCATATTTCATCCGTTGTTCATTGGTTATCCAAAAGATAGGACAGGGGGCGAACAATTCAAAATCTTTTTATGGTTGGATATTTCCAACTTTGTTTTTCTTTGTCCGTTCTGCATTGTTGGACTCAAATCCAGGGTGAAGTTAATCCTGTTTAGAACGGCTGGGTTTACGAGCCACACAATGGCCAAAAGTGCTAAAATTTGCACCTCGTTCCCCGTGTCCTTGCCGTTGCCGTTACCTTCCCCCGTCAGCCCAGTCTCCCGCCCGTACTTTTTGCCATTGCCAATAATGTCATACATAACATACCTCACTACCGGATTACCAAGGGTATTTATCAAGAATGCATGTTGATCATGGTCAATACTCATGTAGGGCCGCTGCCCTCGTACCTCTACCGGAAACACTGACAGTATGCACAGAAAACGTACTCCTGCACAGAAAATGAAAAAAATGGACACTTATGTTTTTTTTCAAACACTTACGTTTTAATCAAACGGACACTTACGTTTAATGAAGCGGACATTGAGATTTTTTTTTTCAATTTATTTTATGAATATTTTTAAAATAAAATAATAATAATAAAATAAAACTTATATTAATAAAATAATAAAAATATTAATAGTCAATTATATATTAATTTTAAATTTATATGTTTAGATTTTTATATTTGTGTTTATTGTAATCATTATATTATAATATATAATGTATTATTTAATAATTTTAAATATATATTATATGAAATTTAGATAATAAGTTTTAAAAACATATAATAAGTTTTTCGAAAGTATAATTATTATTAAAATTATATTATATGGTTTAGTTGACTGTGTTTAAAAATTATATTATATATAATATATTAATTATATTAGTTATTTTTTAAATTTTTAAATTTATATTATTTTATATATCTTATATAAAATATTTTATAATAATAATATAAATATTATTATAACTATTTATAATATTAAATTTATACAAATTAGTTTTGTCATTAATGATATAAATTAAAATCAATATAATTTTTTACACTCATTTTTTTAATATAAATTATTATTTAAATATGATTATTATGATTAAATATCAAATGACTTAATGATATTTAAGTCATTAATGAGAAGAGCCGGATTTAAAGAGTATATGTTACAGACGATATATTCTATAATTTAATAGTTGTGAGGGTGTCTTAAAGGTCTAAGTCATGTCAAAATTTACGCCATTATCAATCGCTTACAGCGCAACGAGATAAAGCAAACATAAAACCATGGATTCCCCTCCTCAATTCCAAGAACAGAAAAAATTAAATAGATTCCATAAATGAATGCCCAAACATATTCCCTGACTGTTGCAGCTGCTTCCCTAATTTGCTCAATAAATGGATTTTAGTATGATGACTACGCGTACAGCAAAGCTCTGGCTAAGAAATGTCTAACCTGATGCAAACCCTCGACTGCCATTTAGATGGGAAATGTGGTTAGATACACATTATGTATGAGGAAAATAGAGACGGAGGGCCTGAGCAGGGGATCGAAAAGTAACTATAATAAAATAGTCTGCGAGAATCGAGAAGAGCTCAGCGCGCCAGGTGAGGAGAATTTTGGTGCCATGCATCAAGGAGCCATCATGTGCCACAGGCACTGGCTTTGATCTCCGTAACAACTTGTCAGACAACATTAAATGTTCATCGCATACCGGACATATATTTTCAACTCTGGGGTACATGCGAGGGAATAATACGTAGCATAAGGACAAATATTTTATTAATTCCTCGCCTCACCTGTTTTTCTTTGCACAAGCCCAACATGCCTTTTTTTTGGGGGCAAATATGGAAAGTGAGTCTTAAATTTTACCTTTTTGAAATTAACTTATGAGAAAATAATAAAATATTTCAAATATTTTTCTTTTCATCCCCAAAGCTCATTTTAATTTTCTGCTATGGTTCAACTTTGTTTAATTTTTAATCCTCACATTTAACTTTAATACTTTACAATTTTAAATCAATAAAATGATTTACAATTTTCCCTTTTTTCACTCTTATATGATGAATATATTTCACCAGTCTTCATATATGTTTGGTAAATTAATTATATAGATTTACATGCTTTAAAAACTGACTGTCTTTTTGAATATTCCCATTTCACCTCTAATCTGTGGTCAAACAAGTGTCAAACTGGTTGCCCTAATATTTGTTGATTTGTACCTCAATCTGACTGCAAGAGAAGGTATGAGGCCCATTATTTTTTATTCATTCCTTCTAAGGAAATATATATGATTTTATTCAAACACATATTAACAAGAGTACAATCGCATGAATATATTTACCATTAGATTTAGCAGTGAGACACTACGAATTCCGATAAACTCTATTTGGGCACAGTTCTCTATTGCTTTGTACATATTTGCACAGTGATCAAGGTAAATGGACTAACTTTTTGCCTAACTTTAAAAAAAAAAATTAGAATAGATTTTTAATAGATAATAATAAAATCAGTATTATTTAAATATATAGATAGAACATTTGAGTAGATTTATAAATTCTGAATTTTTTATAAGATTAATTAAATGATGAAATTTTTAATAAATAGTAATACAATAAGTATTATTTAAATAAATATATAGAATATTACAATACATTTATAAATTCAGAATTTTTTATAAGATTAATTAAATAACAAATTTATAATACATATATAAAAAAAATGAATAATAATTTTAACTATGATAAATTTAAAATCTATAATTTTAGGCATATTAACTTAGGATAAAAGTTAACTTTAGCATTCAAATTAGGTTTACAAGTACAGTTACATAAGAGTTACATATAAAATCAATCGTATCTAAAGAAAAGAAAAAATTTAAAATATAAATATAAAACTCAAACAACATAACATATTTTTGGCATAAAAATTGCATGCCAAATTGTAATTACTAGTAATATATTATTGACCCTTAAGTTGGTGACATGATATTGTTTAGGAACTTTTAGTGTAGGTTTTTGTTCAACAAATATTCACGATGTATATACAACTTTATAATAGTGTTGTAAGGTAACTTCGTTTAAATGTCACATCAGTTTTAAATGCTATTTGATCATTATGTACCAATGAGCAATTAAAAGATCCGCGTAAAGGTTGTTTTTTAACACACAAGCTTGTCTAACTTTTTAAAGTTAGCTATGCTAGTTTTGTTCTACCATGATACAAGTCAAAAATATGTCATATGATGTTAATCGAAATAGTTGTTGCTTGAAATAGCTTCTCAAAATACTAATAGACATTTTCATATTTTTCTAAATGTAGATATAATTTTTTAAGGTGCAGTGAGTGAATAATATTTGCATATAGTGACATAATCTAATATTTCATATATCCCATTACAAATTAATGTTGAATTGTTTTTTATAGTTCTTATCTTTATGAAGATCTAATTCTTCTATTATATGCTCCTAGAAATTGGAAAAACGGCTGCACAAAGTCTGATAATATCTTTGGCATCTAGGCGCAATCAAATTCACTCAGAATACAGAGACTTAAAGATGGATGGGTCGACAATTTCATGCAGCTCTCAGCCAATCGATCTTTCCTTCAGGCGCTCGGACATGGAGAACATTCTTAATGATGGCAAGGCGGACGAGAATCTCGAACGCGAATTGAATCATCTGAAGTTTCATTTTGAGCTTGACTTCGACAGTGTTGTGAAGAATAAGGTAACTGGCATAGAAGTTGAGCACAAAATCCGCTTTCTACGCTATAAACCAAGGAATTCAAAGACTAATGAACGGTATTTTCCAGCCAAGATCTGTATAAAAATGAGGTCAAAGTGTGATTTTACGATCAGTAGCATTTTAATGGGTGAGTCAACACTAGACCGTAGTGTAACTGTTACCACCACCAACTGTAGAAAGAGTGGCTTCAAATTCCAACTGGGTACAGGGGGGGCGAAGGGGACTTTGGCGCACAAGAGGGGTAATTCAACTGCCCATACCTGGACGAAGACAAGGTGGCAACGTAAGCGTGACATAGAAGATTCAAAAGTAGGATGTCAGGCCTGGATTCTGGAAGACTACTCTGGAGTGTCTGCGCTTGATTATATGTCACGTAAAGGTGAGTACAAAGCTTTTACAGATTTGGCGTGGGATGGACCCTTCAGTGAAAGTGGAGGAATTAATTTTGAAGGAGAAGGAGGGTGCGGGGGGCCCATGACGTGGAGGTTCAAGAGAACCAACAGAAACATAGAGGGAAAAAGCTTGAAGTGGTCCGTGGAGGTTGAGATCTGGCTGGCCTATTATGGCACTAAATATAAGGAGATCAGATATAAAAAATTTCGTGATCTTTCCTTAGTGCAGCGTGTTCGAGGTACAACTCCACATCCAAATGAACAGCAGGCGTTGCTAGTAGGGCTGTTTGTTATTCTCTTTTTAATTTACTTCTGTTGGTCTGGTTAAATGAGATTTCCCAGGAGTAGGATGTATACTTCAAACTGGCAACTTTTCATACAATTTTCTACTGGTTGCTTTTAAATCTTTAATAGCTTGCTCAATGAATACCCTGAGACTAGGCTGGAAGTGCTGTTAGAAGGCATTAACAGTGACCACAAATTATTATTTTAGTATTTAGATCAATTAACCTTCACCAGAGAATTGGGAATTGATCCTTTATTATTATAATTTTGGATGATAGTTAATTACAATAATAAGAATGCATTTGCATGATATGAAAAATGAATATAATCAATTACATACATTTGTATGTTGTTAAAAAGTTTTTATATTATAATATAATATATGTGTGATTGAAATTGACAATTTGAGATAATATTTATATATATGGACATAAAGAATAATGCGGATAAATATGAAGTTTAGTATAATTGATGAAGACGTAAAAAAATAAAAAATTATGTAGAATTTAAGGTGAAGTGATTTAAGTTAATATGAAACTCAAAACTAAATTAGTTGTGAAAGAAAGTTTATGCATTGTAATAAAGTCGTTTAAGTGACCTTGTGGTTTATTATTTGTTTTAATATTAATATAATTAATTAATTTATATAAGATGGAGTATTGTAGGAAATTATCTAGTAAAGGCTTTATAAAGTTTATATTGAGATACAAAAGAAACAAAATATTTTTATTATTATTTTATGTTTATTATTGTTGTTATCATGGTTTAGCTTTTTTTAAAGAATTGCTTATGTTCTACCATTTCCTTTATGGTTTTAGAGTTATAAAAGGTCATATTGTTGTGCATCAAAACTTATCATAAAGTTATGGCTTATGTATTGTATGGGTACCAAAAGACACAAGAG
This sequence comes from Chamaecyparis obtusa, assembly GCA_027943335.1. Classification (NCBI taxonomy): domain Eukaryota; kingdom Viridiplantae; phylum Streptophyta; class Pinopsida; order Cupressales; family Cupressaceae; genus Chamaecyparis; species Chamaecyparis obtusa. The sequence continues at coordinate 198,811 of BSBK01008448.1, forward strand.
TATGAGTCTAGATGTTTGTTCTATATTAAGTAGTGTAGTCCATGATGTATTATATTTTATTAAGCATAAAATAGGTTTTGAAGGGGCCCTAAAACCCTCTACAAACATAGTTTGGAGATAAATAAAGCCCTCAAAATAACAACTGCAAGTAATTCAGCATGACCAAATAGTAGTCCTACAAGCAACATACAATCAATAACCTAGATATGCTAAATAGACAATGCTCAAGTTGCACTATCAACTAACTAAAGCCTCTAGAATTGATACAAAGGAGTTTAAAGGATCCTTTAACCTTCAACAAGATCCAAGGATTTTTTGAGCTTGATTAACCTGATCAACCGAGTTTGAAATGCTCCCATATTTTGACCACAAGAAGAGCCCTCAACAAGGCACTCTCAAAAGAAACAAAAATAAAATTATCTTCCACAAAACTAGAAGAGACCATTAAACAAAAGTAACCCAAAGCTTATGAATCCACCCTTAATCACATAGGGGTGAATAGTAGAAGTTTAAAACCAAATGCAAAACCTCTCAACACTAGAGATCTACTACTCATAAGAAATAGGGGGAGAAGAGCCCAATCTTGGAACTCCAAAGGCAACAAAAGTTAGAAACCAAAAACTAACCAAAAACCAATTTGGGTCTTTGAAAATAAAGAAAATCAACATGAATATCCACCAAGAAGAAACCAACACCAAGGTGGATAAAGTGAAGACACCACAAACTATTACTCTTCCCAAGATAAGCCAAATCCAAAGAGATCTTTCTATGAACTTGGCCAACAAAAGCCAATATGGCAAAGAACTTGCTAGAGTGAGCACATTGAAAAGAGGCATCTAGGCAAAAGGATAACCTAAATAGAGTGGCAACCTCCTCTATGCCATCAAATTGAGGAACTACAACAACCTCCTCTATGTTTTCATGAAAGTGGTTCTCACAATCATTGAAAGAACCCCAAAAAATGAAAGAATAGCTCACAAACAACAAACACACCTTTGAATCAAGGAAAAACTCAAAGTACTAAAGAAAAATTAGGCATTCACTAGGGAAGGAAAAATGCAAATGCATAAGAAAGACCTAGATTGGAAAATAAATTCCTCTTTGTCATTTGTATCAAAAATACAAAAAGGGACCTCGTCTATGTCACCCCATTAAAATACATTACTTACCCCAACAAGCCCCCCAAAACTATAAGGAGCACAACCCACAAGCTAGAACAAAGCAGAGCCACAAAAAAGTCCCCAAACTATGCAATCGCATTGGTAGAAACCAAGAGATTGAGAAGCCCACAGTAAAATGATCTTAGCCATGAAAAAAAATATTATATTCCACCTCAATAGGAGTCAAAAGAGAGAAACACAACCAAAACCCCAATATAGGGACATGAACACCTCTTCAAAAACAACTCCAAAATTGCAAAGGATGCACTCACACTTCTCAAATATTCGCTTCAGAGGAGTACACAATTAAAAAAATTAAAAAATAGGAACACCAAATATTATAGTTTTCCTGACACTGCCTCTCAGAACTTGAAAGAACCCCAAATTAGAAAACCAACACTGACACTTCCACAAACATTTAAACAAGACAACCACTTGAAATAGTGAACACCAACTTTGGGAAAACCACATCTTGCATCCTTTTAAGACCAACAACAAGGAAATGATCCACAACATAAGAAGAGCCAAAGGCAAGTAAGAAGGCAATCATAGGCACAAACAACAAAGAAGAAGACCTAACAAAAATCAATAGTCAAAACCCTCCCAAAAACCAACCTACATAGAAAAAAAAAAAACATAGATCCAAGTTAGGAAGACCATCCAAACCGTCTTCATCATCATATCCAACCTCACCCCTCTTTGCCTCTTCTCTATTCGAAAACCCTCCTACATGTTATTTCTTTCTCTTCGTCTACAAAGCCTTAACTACTATTGAATACCACATCCATGACACATTGTTGGTCTAGATGTATTCATGAAACAATGCAAAGTGATAGGTGAGTGATAGTAATTAGAGATATTGCTAGCGTTTCCAAGAATATTTTCTTTCCTAATAATGTATAAATCACTAGTCTATTTAAATTTTTAAATTAGCGTTTGCATTATTAGTCCTTGGCTTTAGTAGGAGACTGATTATTTCACGTGCATATTTCTCAATTAATCCTTGTTTGTGAAAAAGTTCATCTAAATTTAGCATATGGTCTATGTCAATTTTTTTATTAAAATATTTTTTCTCATTTTCTCTTTTTCCTAATTAGCCTTTATCATTTATTCTAGGGGTTTTCTAAATTTTACTTTATGTAAAACTTGAGAAACGAAGCTCTTGGGAAATATGAAATTCAATGTTTTGCATGCATGAGATCACATGCCAAGATTGTGCTTCTCAAGTTTTCATACATGCCTATCTCATGTAGGATAGTAGTATTTGGTTCAATGTCTAGTCTATAAGGTTGAAAATCTCTCCTTTTTATCTCTCTTTTTTTATAGATTTTTTAAGGTGTTTTAGTGAATACTTAGTGTGACTCAAACAAGCAATGTCTAAGAATGAATAGTTCAATGTTTTTGTGAATAGGAAATATGCATGGAAATGGAAAGGGTAGGTGTTGCTAGGAATGGATGATACATGTATTGGCTATACTTCCACGTTTAAAATTCATGTTTGAGAGTTTATTCGATAACAAAATAAATGTTCTTATTAGAAGTCTCATTTTTGTTGAAAACATTCTCTTTTTCCATATAACATTCTCTTTTTGTCATTTATGCCAAAAGATCTGGCATCGAAATGTCATCACCGGTGATATCTCAACTAATATGATGTGGACATAGAGTCATGGTATCAACAGGATAACAAAGGTCGGGAACCTTCAATCTTCAAGATGAAAATACATGTTACTAGCTTACTAAGATCAAAGACTTATAAATGTGGTTTCTCTCAATAATATGTTGTAACTTAGGAAAAAGTTAGTTAGTAGAAGGATTATGTTGTATTGAAGGCAGTTGGACATTTGTACATTATTCAAATCAGTGATCACCAAGAAGGCAATCAAGATTTATTGGTTTGCAATCTATGTTTATTATTCAGAAATATATAGAGTTATTGTATAGTGCCAAAATGGAGTTGTGAGGTTATGTTAATTAGTCAAATTTGTTGTGTTGGAAAAAGCCACATTAAAATTCTTAAACATTTATGCACACATGGAAAATTCGCCATGAATTATAATGAGTGGCCAACGAGAAATTAATATCAATGAGTAATGTTAAAAGGAAGGTTGTAGTTGTTACAAAAGAAAGTTGATAAAATACTCTTTTCATAAATGGTTCTTTTTGGTATGTGAGGTAGTATTTATTTTATTGATTACTTCGTAGAGAATGATTAATGAAAAAAAAATTCATAGACATATCAATACACATTGCAAACATAACAGATATGATAAAATCAGAAGTTAATCCTCCCATAATATGAAAATAGTATGAGTAGTGAGAGGATGAATGCATATTGAGATGCTTGTGCATACCATAGAGAAGTGTGGTTGTCATTAAGAAGAGAATTACAAGAGATATTATATTCTAAGATTTGAATTTTATGAGAGGTGAGATTATGAACAGAGAAAGGTAAAAAAACTTACGAGGAAAGATTGAAAAACATTTATGTGTGGTGATGGCTTACTGAAAAAAGAATATGGTGATCAAACTATGAAAATTGCTCTGCAAGAGTGTAACTAATTTAATTATTATTATAAATCTATTTCAGATTGTAGTGCACTTACTTTACTTATTCAAAGAAAAGTTCAAATGAGGAAAATTGTGATTTGTATTGAAAAAAAGTAACCTTCTATATTTTATTTTTATTTCTAATATTAATGGAGTAGGTTCTTTATTAAAATGTTTGAGTTGTTCTCATATTGTCCATGAGGAATAAAATTTGTAACTAGTGAGGTTGCTAGTAAGGCTTATATATTGTAACCGGTTATATTTCCAATGAGGCATTGAGTATAATCAGTGAGGTTTATAGCCACTGAGGAATAATGAAGTTTATTCTCATAGTGATTATTTTTACCCTTCTAGAGTTTTCACAAAATACCTTTTCTATATGATATACATCCTTGATTCTAGTAATTTTTAAGTTTGAATATGTTAGTATTATAAGGTCCAAGATTACTAAGAGGGGGGGTGAATTAGTGATCTACCAATTTTATATTTTCATAAACCATTCAAAAAAAATCATCGACTTATAACTTGTGTAGCAATAAACAATGAAACAAGTGAAAGCATCCAAACATGCAACACAAGTACACCAATATTTTTCTCATGGAAACCCTTGGTTAGAGGGAAAAACCACGAAGGGGATTAGTACCCACAAATATTTTCACTCTTCTAAAGTAGACATTGTTAAAAGCTTAGCCTTGTTAGGAGAAATATCCTATTAGGAGTCACCCAGTTAGGGGATTTGTCTCTAGCCTTGTTAGGAGATTTATGTTGTTAGGAGTAACCTAGTTAAGGGATTTTCTTGGAGAACATGTTAGGATTAAATAAGTACAATGATTTGATAAAAACGCACCTCCTTTTCTAATACATATCTACTTACACGCAAACTTTTGCTTCTTGTATGCTATCTTCACCCTTCTCTCAACCACACAATGACAACCATGATATAAAGCTTCACAACTCATGAATCTAAATATAAATATTATTTTCACTTACTAGGATGGCCGCCACCTTAAACAAAAAAGTATTAAATTTTGAATTACACCATTTAAATCTTTCGTGCTTCACCCTAGTCTGCCAAAATTTATTACCAAGCAATAAAATACATATACAAAGCCGTGTCAGCCTCCAAATACATCTGCACATTGATTTGATCAAGAATAGTCAAATTCCATGACTTTTCCAACACTCATTCAAAAATTTGATAAATATGATCACCTTGAACAATGTGATGTCATCTCATTATTATAAATCAAATCGACCACTTAACCATGCAACCTGGAACATGGAAAGATTCACCAGAACCAACTACATCATCATTGATTGAGGATCTAACTCAAAATGTGCCAAAATATTTTCCATTCTACACAAATAAATCTTTTGGTTAATGAAAACTATTTGTTATGATATTCCAATCATCTTGCGGTTGTGATAAAAATCTCATAGCTTAGTTAAGATAATTTTGATTGAAATGCAACACCTAAATCCACATCGATTTGATAGAATACTCAAATCATTCACCATTTGTCATCGTCTGTTCTTCTACCTATTGTGGCAATCTTTAATTTATCATATATCTCTTCATTCAAGTTTCCAACCTTTATGATCCAACATAGGACATCAAAAGACATCTCTAAGTCTCCCATAAGAACCACACACTCAAATTCCTTCTCTAATACTGGATACTTAGCATCACATCAGGAACACTATCAACCAACACAATAAGTTGACATCAATGCCAACACAATAACTAATATTATTGTCACCAAACTTGTACCACACAACACTGAACAATCTTTATATCAGTTATGCCAACAATTTCTCCCTTTGCATTTATGACAACACCATAATATAATCAAGGAAACACCACAAACTTCCTCATGAAAATTAATCCTCCTTAGCTGATTCTTTTCTCTTGTTAAATCTTTGTCTTCTAGTCGTCTTTAATCTTATTTTGGTAGTAATCTCCCAAGTCTTTTCCCCCTTTGACAAACATGCCAAAGAAACCATACAACATAGGTCACCTTCTATTGCAATAATCATCTTCTCCTCTAACTACTCCTTCTAAGGAGTAGTCCCCTTAACATCAATACACAGTGAAAAATATTTAATGAATTCAAGGGATTGATGCTACAACAACATCTTAATTATTCAGGTAGGGGTATAACTCTTGGCTTACTTCTTATATACTCAAAAGTATCCTTGGTTAGTGGCTTAGTAAATATGTCTACTATTTGTTCCTTTGTTTGTACATAATCTAATTTAACATATTTCGCCTGCACTTTCTCCTTTATAAAATTATACTCAATTACAATGTGTTTTGTCTTAGAATTCAATACTATATTCTTTGAAATGTTAATTGTACTTGTATTATCACACTAAATAGTTACCGGTTCAGTTAACTTCTCTTTGAGTCTTTCCAACATTTTCTTCATCTATGCAATATGTGTATAGGTCATTGTAGATGCTACATACTTAGCTTCTACAATAGATTGGGAAAAGCAATTTTGTTTTTTTCTTGTCCATGATACAAGTCTTCCTCCTAGGAAGAATGCTCCTCCATGTGCACTTTTTCTATAATCGATGTTTCCTTGCCATCTACATCAGTAAACATACTCAAGGAGAAAGAAAATTTATGTTTATAAGGCACAACACTTGGTGAAGGTTTTGCAGATGAGGATGCAAGTAGAGTGGGTTTAACCATGGAGGAAACTTCGTAGTTAAGCGCGCTTGAGCTGGAGTAGGACTAGGATGGGTGACCTCCCAGGAAGTCCCGGTACTTCACCTCTGTGAGCATCACCTAGATCCAATGAGAGCTAAGTGTTCCATTTCATTCTCATGAGAGATGGGTTTGGTGAACCACTACTCATGAATCATGGGTCAATGAGTTTGAGTAAAAAAAAAAACTACACAGTTAAATCCTGATAGCAATATCACAATTTGACTTGCTGTGGAAAATATCTCCTACTTATCAATTGATGAGCTTAAGGGGCTTTCTAATGAATGGTTCATAAGGCACAACACTTGGTGAAGGTTTTGCAAATGAGGATGCAAGTAGAGTGGGTTTAACCATGGAGGAAATTCTGTAGTTAAGCGCGCTTGAGCTGGAGTAGTACTGGGATGGGTGACCTCTCGGGAAGTCCCAGTGCTTCACCTCTATGAGCATCACCTAGATCCAATGAGAGCTAAGTGTTCCATTTCATTCTCATGAGAGATGGGTTCGGTGAACCACTACTCATGAATCATGGGTCAATGAGTTTGACTCCAAAAAAAAACTACACAGTTAAATCCTGATAGCAATATCACAATTTGACTTGCTGTGGAAAATATCTCCTACTTATCAATTGATGAGCTTAAGGGGCTTTCTAATGAATGGTTCATAAGGCACAACACTTGGTGAAGGTTTTGCAGATGAGGATGCAAGTAGAGTGGGTTTAACCATGGAGGAAACTTCGTAGTTAAGCGCGCTTGAGCTGGAGTAGTACTGGGATGGGTGACCTCCCAGGAAGTCCCGGTACTTCACCTCTGTGAGCATCACCTAGATCCAATGAGAGCTAAGTGTTCCATTTCATTCTCATGAGAGATGGGTTCGGTGAACCACTACTCATGAATCATGGGTCAATGAGTTTGAGTAAAAAAAAAAACTACAGAGTTAAATCCTGATAGCAATATCACAATTTGACTTGTTGTGGAAAATATCTCCTACTTATCAATTGATGAGCTTAAGGGGCTTTCTAATGAATGGTTCATAAGGCACAACACTTGGTGAAGGTTTTGCAAATGAGGATGCAAGTAGAGTGGGTTTAACCATGGAGGAAACTCTGTAGTTAAGCGCGCTCGAGCTGGAGTAGTACTGGGATGGGTGACCTCTCGGGAAGTCCCAGTGCTTCACCTCTATGAGCATCACCTAGATCCAATGAGAGCTAAGTGTTCCATTTCATTCTCATGAGAGATGGGTTCAGTGAACCACTACTCATGAATCATGGGTCAATGAGTTTGACTCCAAAAAAAAACTACATAGTTAAATCCTGATAGCAATATCATAATTTGACTTGCTGTGGAAAATATCTCCTACTTATCAATTGATGAGCTTAAGGGGATTTCTAATGAATGGTTCATAAGGCACAACACTTGGTGAAGGTTTTTCAAATGAGGATGCAAGTAGAGTGGGTTTAACCAGGGAGGAAACTTCGTAGTTAAGCGCGCTTGAGCTGGAGTAGTACTGGGATGGGTGACCTCTCGGGAAGTCCCAGTGCTTCACCTCTATGAGCATCACCTAGATCCAATGAGAGCTAAGTGTTCCATTTCATTCTCATGAGAGATGGGTTCGGTGAACCACTACTCATGAATCATGGGTCAATGAGTTTGACTCAAAAAAACAAACTACATAGTTAAATCCTGATAGCAATATCACAATTTGACTTGTTGTGGAAAATATCTCCTACTTATCAATTGATGTGCTTAAGGGGGGCTTTCTAATGAATGGTTCATAAGGCACAACACTTGGTGAAGGTTTTGCAAATGAGGATGCAAGTAGAGTGGGTTTAACTAGGGAGGAAACTCCGTAGTTAAGCGCCCTCGAGCTGGAGTAGTATTGGAATGGGTGACCTCCCAGGAAGTCCCAGTGCTTGACCTCTATGAGCATCACCTAGATCCAATGAGAGCTAAGTGTTCCATTTCATTCTCATGAGAGATGGGTTTGGTGAACCACTACTCATGAATCATGGGTCAATGAGTTTGACTCAAAAAAAACAAAACTACACAGTTAAATCCTGATAGCAATATCACAATTTGACTTGCTGTGGAAAATATCTCCTACTTATCAATTTATGTTTATACTATTAACCATTATATTCAATACCTTTCAAGTAACCAAATATTCTCTTCACTATCACCATATGACATTCCTTAGGATTTTCTTTAAATCTAGCCACTATCCCAACTACTTGAGCAATATTTGGTCTGCTTATATGAACAACATATTGTAACTTTCCTATCATAGACCTGTATAGGGTTGCATCCACTACACTTGACTCATCATTCTTAGACATCTTGCATCCAGTAATCTTGGGGGTTCCAATTGGCTTGGGATCTTCCATTCTAAAGTTTTTGAGCATTTCCTTTATATAATTAGAGTGATTGACATAAATACCATCCTTGAGCTATGAAATCTAAAATCCAATGAAGAAGTTAATTTCTCCAATCATTTACATTTAAAATTCTATCTTCATGTCCTCTACAAATGCAAAACTAATTTTATCATTTTCACCAAAGATTATGTAATCCACAAATACTTTAGCTAATAGTAACCTATCACCTTCAACCTTCAAGTATATAATTCTATCTTTATTTTTTCTTCTAAAACCAATCTCTATAAGATAAGAGTGTAGCCTTTCATACCATGATCTAGGTTCTTGTTTATGTCCATACAGTTCCTTTTGTAGGTTGCACACCATATCCTTTTTATTTTTCATTGCAAACCCATTAGGTTGTGCTATGTATACCTCTTCTTCATGAATTCTATCTAGAAAATAAGATTTAAAATCCATTTGCAAAACCTTAAACCTTTTGTAAGCTACATAAGAAAGTAATATTCTTACCCCTTCAAGTCTTTCCACTGGAGAAAAGGTCTCTCCATAGTCTAATGATTCCTCTTTTGTGTAACCCTTACAAGAAAGTCTTTCCTTATTGCAAATCACTTCCCCATCTTCATTTAGTTAGTTTTTAAAGTCCCATTTTATACCAACCACATTCTCGTATGCTAGTCTAGGAACATGTGTCCATGTGTCATTTATTTCAATTTGATCAAGTTCCTCTTCCATGGATTTTAATCAATCATCATTCTTCAAAGATTCATTCAAGGTCTTAGGATTGAACTTTAAAATGAAACATGTACTTATCCTATTTATTTTTCTTGTTTTCATACCTACATCTTTATCACCTATGATTTGATTAGTGGAATGATTCAACTTTATATACCTTGTAATAATCAGTTCAAGACTAGGAGCTTCTTCTTCTGGTTGAACCAATTCTTCTTCATTGTTATGTTCAATGTATATTGCACTTTATGTTGCATATACAAAATCTCCTCGACGTTCTCTAATTCTTTCTTGTCGGATTCATCAGATTTGTCACGATATTCATTGACCTTCACATTTTCACTTTCAATCATCTTGTTTTTCCTTGTGTTAAAACACTTGTAGGCCTTGATTTTATTAGAGTATCCCAATAAAATACCTTCATCACTCTTAGAATCTATTTTTCTTGTGAACTCATCTCTCTTGATATATCATCTTCTACCAAACTCTTTGAAATACTTAACATGAGGTGTTAGCAATAACAATGCACCAACACAACTGAGAGGGGGGTGAATTAGTTGGGTGCCAAATACAAAACTTAAATCCTTTTAATATGATAACTTTAAGAAGATTGAAATAATAATATAACCACAAGAACACCAAAAATTAAGAACACCATAACATAAGGATTTTTTGTTGAGGAAAACCTTGTTAAGGGAAAAAACCCAATGCAGATAGGACCCACAAATAATGCACTAGAAATATTATGTCCATGTTAGGAGACCTATCCTTGTTACGAGTTGATTATTACATTCAGTACATGTTCCTATTAAACTAAAAACCCTGTTAGGATTCTTTACAACCTTATTAGGTGTTGAGTACAAAGGTAAGATCACTACCTGAGCATACTAGCAAAAGTGAATGCTAAATCCGCTTTGTGAAGGTTAAACCCACCTTGTGGATCCACTATCCAAATAAATGTACATAAGAGTATACAATACCAGTAATGAACTGACTTATAATAACTAAACTTTCCTATACAATTCCAATGAAGTTCTCCATGACTCATCTCTTCTCTACATCCAGCATGCCTCCCAACAAAAAGATCACAACTCTTAAAAATATACAAAGAACACTCCAAGGAATGACTTTCCTTTATACAAGTTAAAATAAGAAATTAGGTCAGCATATTAGGACTTCCCTAATAGAAAAATGAATACATAGAGTTTTTCTAAGATAAACACGATATCTTAAATAAGAATACAAAAAGTAAAAATTATCAAATGTATGCCAAGATTCACAATCCATGCTAGAAACCCTCTAAAAATGTTATCTCCTCTGGTCAACCCAAATAGGTCTTTTCAAGATCACATGCCACATCTGATGTAACCATGATCCTAGCGACCCAAAAATCTCTCAAAATGTTCTACCATGTTCCTTTTGTGGATTCTCAAGCTCACATAATACAATCCATGCTTGCATCCATGTTATCCTGAAAACTCAAAAACAATCTCTTTTATAATCCTCTGTCATTGTATTGTAACTAGTCTCCATCAAATCAGCCATAACTCATGAAAACAACTAGATAATGATCTGCGACCTTATACATAAGGTCTACAGACCTCCTTCTTCACAAATCTAAGCTCGTACACCTTGGAATATGGTAATTTGTCTACACCGCTCTGCCAAACTCGCATGTTCCTATCATAACTAGTATGCCTAAGACTCCTAATGAACTAACTGAAACACATGTTGATATCAATGAAAAAATATGATTGTCAACACCTAAAACAACAACAATTCCAACAATATTTTCCTTTTGCATTAATCACAACATATTTAATAAACCTTCAAGCCAAAAGTATTTATTTTAATACAACCTTCTCAATGTCCTCTTCAGCACTCCTCCTAATGGAGTAAGGTTTTTTCACCTGTAAGTCTCCCCCTTTGACATCAATGGAAAAGGGTGCCAAATATCTTTTTATTTTCCATATGTGCACATCTCACCTCTGAAAGGTGTAGCTTTTTGAAATCTTCATGTCTGCAACAAATCAGGTGCTTGATAACCAAAATATGCTTTGTTATGCATCTATGACCACTTCCCCTAAGCACTATATCCAAGCATCTAGTCTAGAAAGTGATAAAGCTCTAATAGCCACTAGACTGATGTGTATCTGCATATCTAGTTCTCACAAGAAGGGTTTTTTACCCCAAGCACACCTCTAAGGTACTCAAAAGCATCTTGTGGCAAGGGTTTAGTGAATATGTCTGCTATCTACTCCTTTGTACTAGTGTATTCCAACCTAACCTCCTTTTCTACAACCTTGTCCCTTAGGAAATTATATTTGATTGAAATATGTTTGGTTTTATAATGCATTACTAGATTCTTTGACATGTTTACTATACTGGTATTATCACAATGTATTACAATAGGCTCTTCAAAGATTACCCCAATGTCCTTCAAAATTTTCTTCATCCGCACAATCTATGTATAATTTATGGCAGCAACCACATACTTTGACTTAGCAGTAGAATGAGATTACAATCCTATTTTTTTCTCAACCAAGAGACCAACCTTTTCCCAAGGAAAAAGGCTTCGCCACTAGTGCTCTGCCTATCATGCACACTTCCTACCAAATCTACATCAATATAAGCATGCAATGTGAAATCATCATATTCTAATGTTCCTTTTAGATATTTGAATATCCTTTAAATAGTAGCAAAATGAGTATCCTTATGATCACCTTGGAACCTCGTAACAATTCTAGTTGCACTTTCTATGTTTGGCCTAGTGTGTGTCAAGTACTATAAACCTCCAATCATGGACCTATACATAGTCTGTAAAACACTTTTATATTCATCATTAGAGGAAAGCTTACACCCAGTCACCACAAGTGTCCCAATAGGTTTACAATCCTCCATTCCAAACTTCTTTAGCATCTCCTTAGGATACATGGTTTGTGAGATGAAAATACCCTATTTATTTTTATTTATTTGTGTTGGAAACTACAATTGAAATAATTTTTATATTGTCTTTGATGTCAAACCTTAACTAGTCAGACAATTGCTATCTAATAGAGTACCATATCTTTGATTGATGAAAATAATTTGAGAAGAGGAAATAACAAGAAGACCTAGTGGAAAGTTTGAGTTATGGGAGACTACAATGGGTACTTTATTAGTTGGTGCATTGGCAAGGTAATGAGTTGTTTCTCTATAACAATAAGTGAAGAAGTTAGGTGGTTTGAAGCATAGAAGAAATAAGGAAAGTAAGTATGAAAGCATAGGCTTAACATAGAAAAAGAGAAGAGGATCAAGGAAATTTAGTACAAGCCGAGTGATGCTAGTGTTGACCAAGGGCTAGTATAGGCCGAGAAAATTCTCATGTTGATTGAGCATCAGTAATTGTCAAGTATCATAGAATTAAATGAGTGAAGATAGTGATTTCTGAGAAGACAAGTTTAGCGTTGACCGAGTTATCTAGTGATGACCGAGTAGAAGAACACAGTATTGGCCAAGTGACAGTAATTTACAGTTTGTGAAGGAATTAAGATTCCCAGCCAACATAGTTAAATACTTGGGATATGGAAAATGTGTTCAAGATAAGGATGAATGACTTGGAGCATTTAATGCATGGTAAACCATTTTCTTATGGATTCAAGGATAATTTTTGAGAAGTATCTAGAAGGATAAGGAGAACAAAATGATGGAAGGATTTGATGAATATAACCTAAACCTAAGATCTATGGAGATGATTATGCACAAAAATATTAATCTACCTATCAAGGAGGTATAAGGATGACCTAATTGTAGGTTGTGAGGAGAGGTTGATTTTATTGATTGGAAAACCTATGTAGAAGGATGAAGAAGAGTTATGAAGAGCTAAGAGGAGTTGAGGTGATTTCTTGAAGGGATTTCCGAGAAGATCAGAGAGGGAGATGACAATGAAGGCCAACTAGTAAGTCAACATATGAGCTTATTGGATCTATATTTACAAATTGATTTCTATATTTTAGATCAGAACCTAATGTTAATTTCTAACCATTGTATCAATCTAAATGATTTAATCAAGGTTGAGCTAACAATCATTTTTAAACCCTTTAATCAAGGTGATGCTCTAATGGAATGTTCTTAAGTCCTCTAACCAAGACACTCCTAACAGGGTGATTAAATCCTTTAACAGGGTCACACCTAGCAGTGTGTATTTCAACCTTTATGATGCAAGAGCATTTTTGGATCCTAAAGATCTTTCTTTGTCTTGGAGGAATTCCCTGGCAGAGGGATGTAGTACTTTGTTTTTGGTAGCTTTCTGAGTTTCTGGGTTGTGATGATCTGTGGAGATCTCTGGGATGTGTGATGAAAGATATTTGTTCCTTTATGTATGTGGTAGCTATGTCTAAGGTCATAGCTCTTGATGTGGCATATTTTGGGAGAACTTGGATGGACAGTTTCAAAGTTACAGTTGTTTTCCTTGTCGTCAAAATTGTATTTTCCTGTAGTTTTGGAGCTGATTGTGGGATGTGGCGCTATTGATTCTTAATTAATAAGAATTTTTTTATCTTAGGGACTTAAAGAGGACCTAAATTAATATCATTTCCCAAGGGCACAAGTCCTAATTCATTATGAGTACAAAGTTATGACTGTTTTTCTCGGGGACCTATTTTCTGCTAGTTTTCATACGAAACATGGAAGTGTTTCTTCTTGCGCAGTTCCATGTGATGAGATGGGGCCTTGAGTAGTTAATGGAAAATTTTTGGATCATGTGTGGACCTAAATCCAAAGGCACATTTAGTTTTGATCATTCTTACATTAGTTTTGGTTTCTTTCCTTAGATTGGACCTATATTGTAATTAAAGCTTGACTGGCTAACTTATGGCTTAGCTAGCTATATATTAAGAGCTTGGGTAGATGTTTAGTAGTTAGTGGAGTAGTAGATGATCATTAGATCATTAGGAAGAGTAGAGTAGAAGTAGATTTGTGAATCTGGGACTTTGTAGCAGAACTAGTTGCCTGCGAGCTTAGGACAACAAGGGGGTTGCTTGGAAGTGTGAGTACAAGTTGAGATCTTGTGGTGGTTGTTCCTATCAGAGGTTTCCTATTGTAGATCTGAACTAGTTGGGGGTTCCTTGGATCTTGCGAGATCTTACTGATACTTTGTTATTTCATTATAATAGGCTGAAACTCGGAAGGCCTTACAGCTGGGCATGTTGAATGAAATTCTGTTTTGAACCATATTAGTGTTGAATTCCATTGTGCTTGTTGTTCTTATAATCAGCAGTGTAGGCTTGGACTATCCATTATTGGATCCTCCATCCCTGCCCTATGTCAAGTGGTATTAGAGCATGAAGATCTTGAGTGTGTAAACTAGTTGAGGCTATTTGAACTAGGACCTTGTTGGTGATTTGTTTCCTTGGGTTTTCGAAGATCTTGAAGGATGTCTCCAAGAGGATTGGACCTTAGTGCGATTGTAGAGGAATTTAGATCTTTGAAGAGACAAGTGTAAGACCTACAAGAGGAATCAAGAAGGTAGACTATGAAGAAGAAGGTTATGTAGAGACGGCGACAGCTTGTGGAAGTCCCTGATGACTTGGCTAGAGTTGATGAAATGTCTATTGGTTCGCATGCGCAGATGGATGGATTTGGCATGGAACTTGCAAAGTATCTTGTTGTGTGCAATGAGATTGCTGGTGGTGAAGAGATTGGTTTTGATGCTCATTTGGTGGAGTCTGACATGAAACCTACAAAGTAACTTGTGACTGTTGCTGAGATACCCATGTTTACTGATGCTGTGGTTGACCTTGTTGAGGCTTGTGAGAAGACTTGTTTTCATGTTCAGTCGCTTGTGTCTGACATGGAGATTGTAGAGCATCTAGTTGGGTGTGATCAAACTTCTTTTGGTGATGGGTTATCTGTTACTAAACACCTTTATGGTAGTGGTGTTTGTGACTTGCTTTTGTTCAGTGTTATGGTGTAGATCTTATTTTCTAGTTGTGGACTTGAATCGCTAGTTGACAGTAATGAGTCTTGCAATGAGTTGCAGAGATGGGATGTTGATGATGAGGGATTTCATGCGGATCTGACTTTGGATCTACTTGTTGGGGATTTGGATACTCTTTTTGTTGATATGGGTTGTGGTGATCAGTGGTATGTTGATTGGATTGATGAGATTCATGTGATCTCGATGTTTGAATGGATGAAGCATAGATGGTTGATTTTTAGATTTTTTCTCTTGTCCTTAATGGATTGGAAGCCTTCGGTGAAGATGAAGTTGATTGCAGGTAATTCTCTTGAGATTAAGGTATGGGACATACTTTATATTTACCTGGGTAGTCTAATGCAAGAGCATTTTGGGATCCTGAAGATCTTTCTTTGTCTTGGAGGAATTCCCTAGCAGAGGGATGTAGTACTTTGTTTTTGGCAGCTTTCTAAGTTTCTGGGCTATGATGATATGTGGAGATCTCTGGGATGTGTGATGAAAGCTATTTGTTCCTTGATGTATGTGGAAGCTATGTCTAAGGTCTCAGCTCTTGAGGTGGCATGGTTTGGGAGAACATGGATTGATAGTTTCAAAGTTACAGCTATTTTCCTTGTTGTTGGAACTGTATTTTCCTATAGTTTTGGAGCTGATTCGGGGTGTGGCACTATTGATCCTTAATGAATCAACCTTTGCATTCTTATAATCATTAGTGTAGGTTTGAACTATCCATTGTTGGATACTCCATCCCTTCCCTGTGTCACTTTAATAAGGTTGGCTCCTCATAGAGCTCACTTCAGAAGAGTGAAAATTTGGTAGCATGTTACTAGTGGTTTTTCCCAGATTGGGTTTCCACATAAAATCCTAGCGTTATACTTGTGTGAATGTTATTTAATGTGAATGTTGGTGAGAGTTCTATATTATGTAAGTTGATTACTTTTATAGTGTGGATTGCAAATTTTATGTTACTGGTTATATTCTATAGAGACCGAGTTGACTGATGAAGTGATCTAAGTTTGTTGAAGTATTTAAAAGTTCAATTGGTATATTTGGACCCAAGCATAACTAATTCACCCTCCCTCTCAATTATTTGAAAATCATTCTAACAATTGGTATTAGAGCTATTGGTACTTGTAAAAAATAAATTTTGAAGTTACATGAATCCAAAGATCAAGATGTACAAAAAGGAGGTACCAAAGTTGAACAATGATAACTTCCCTACATGGAAAAGTTTGATGAAGCTACACGTAGTTGGTATTGGTGATTCGGCAAGACATTTTGTGGAACATTACTATGTACCAAAAGCTGCATGTATGATAGCTCAGGAGATGAAGGAAAAGAAAGAACACAATCAGGTAATGTTGGAGATTGCATCAACCCTAAGCTATCCTAAATTTGAAGACATTAAGGAGTGCACTATTGCAACAAACATGTGGGACACACTGGCAGCTATCTATATATGGAGGAGACACAAATATATTGAGAGCCAAAACTACAAGTTTGAGAGGTAAGTTTGATGAAATGAAAATGCAAGAAGGTGAAACTATTGTGTAATATTGTGGAAGAATTAAAGAAGTTGTATATGCTATTGTTATACACTAAGTTTGCACACTTAGTTCAAGCTCTCTTGGTCTTGATAACCTAGTATAACATGGGAATCATCTCCAGGTTGTGGGACCTTTGCAAAATGAGATGAGACCTCCAGGTTCTAGGCTGGTTCCTCTTGGATAATCACCTTAATTTGCTTCTTGACATAAAAAGTAAACCTTTTGAGGGAAACGGATAGAAGGAGTGCATGAAAGGGAAATAACTTGAAAGAAAACTACCTACTAGGTGATGCACAGAAATTACGGTTTGGATCTTAGTATAGAGGAATGAGACCAATGGAGGAATTGGGTCTAATAAGTCACAACTCACTAGATAGGCTTGCATAAGTATTTCATAAGAGGGTCTAAACAAAAGACTCAACCTATGACCTACAAACAAATATCCTTTTTCTGCAACTAGGTGTAGGAATGAGACAAGACTGCTAGGGGTTGTAGTATACCCAAAAAACATCTAAATCAAATCAGACACGGTAACACACAAAATCACAAAAAGTGAGAGGGACTAGGAACCCCAACTTCCATTAACAGCATTCATAAACTTCAATCCAATAAGAGATAATCAAGACAATGAAGACAAGGATAGAACAAATATCACAAGTACCTCAAGAATGCCTTAATTGTCATGGGGATTACAAAGAGTAGAAGAACTAGAGGGTAGAACAAATACCACAGATGGCTTTCTGAGAAAAGATGACTTCCTTCCAAAAGTGGGCTTATCTCCTTTAAAAGATGAACCTCATGAGCTAAAAAGATCCAAAAATACATTATATACAACACTCACTACACACAGACAGGAGTCAAAAATCTAACTAGGGTTACATATTTTACATTAGAATATCAAACCCTAGGTACATTGAGAACTAATGCCAGATCTCTGAGAACAGCTGGTGGTCAAATCATATCTTTCTTTGCATGTTGATCATGGTACTGAGCCCACCTGCAGACATAACTACCTCGACCTATCTACCCACCTGCAACTCCACTAAGCCATGAAGGCTCCAAATCTGATCTTGATCTGATATTTGGGTTTTAAAAAAATGATTAACCCTGCAAAAGGTAGCGTTGAGCTCATTAAAGTTTCAACACAGCATGGTACTCTGTAAAATCCGTGGTGCCAAAGACTAGATGGTCCACCATTATCTTTCCAACCATCCCTGTCCTGAAGAAATAAATTCCAACCACTCAAAATGTCGTGCATGGCCACAAAAATGCAAACCCTAGCAAAAAACCTTGCAAGAATATATTTGAATTTAAATAAGAATGATTAGCAGGTTGAATTTAAAACATCACCATCGATCCTTTAATCTCCCTGCAGATCGGGCGGCTTAGATCATCCTCGTAACAATTAGCAAATCCTTTGAAAAGTCAATCCTCATACTAGCAAATCTTGATCAATGAGAAGTGAGTGCACCGACATGTCAGCATATTTGGACCCACCTCGAGTCTTTCTTCCCTTAAGTTATTTGGCAATTGCACGACTGATGACTTTTCTAGTTCATGAAATCCTTTAGCTAACCCCAGTCTGGTCAAGCGATCACACAAACACTGAATTGGCCAATCTCATAATCTTTCCCTAATCCCTAGTTACATCTTGTGAATACGAGGAAGCCTTCATTCACCAAGTTGCTAGATAAATGTTTAACCCTTCAGACGAATCCTGGTTTACATTTGGCGAGTCAGTGACCAAGGCTTCGCTCATTCTCAAAATGAAAATATTAACTCAAGCTTTACTCGGTGAATTGGCGAACAAAAATTATAATCTGATCTGGGTTACCATCTGGTGAACTCGCGACTGAAGCATATCTCCTATTCACTGAATACTTTGATGAAATGCTAAATTATTTGGAGACTCAGCGACCATAGCATTCGCTCACTCACCAAATGATTTGGAGCACTGCCATTTTTTTTTATTTTTTTTAGCGAACGAGCGAGGAAGAGGGTGTTTGTTGGGCTGCTACCCACTTTATCAAAATTGCTAAACCTCGGACTTGGGCCCACCCTACCACATGTCATTCTCCCATTTTCTTTCAACTACCTTCTCAGTTCTGACAACTGCCAACTGTTTTGACATCGGACCCACTTGATTGAAGCCTCTAACTCTGGAAGGACCTAGCGAATATGAGACTGAGGTTCTTATTCTCCAAGTCACATAATCATTTGGCATATTCCTTCATGACTTGGAGATTACCCGAAAAAAGCTTTCTCATAATCGCTGAATGGAAAAGAATATTCGGTATGCATTGAGTGAACACAAGATTGAGGCTTTAGTCATGTAATCATGGAATACCTTATCACTTTGGCCTACTGACACACCGGTCCACCTACAAATCTCTGTTAGCACACGGGAACCAATCATCTTCAAACATATAAGCTCTCCTAGGAACACAGTCCCACAATCTCCTCTTTACTTCGACTAATAAGAAGCTAGCAAATCACCCTGACCTGGCACTTGACCCACTTACAAGTCTGAACACTTTGGCAAATCTAACGGCTAGTTCATGATTGCATACCTATGACACCAACCTTGCGAAGATACGCCAGCCATCCGATTATCTTAACTGGGACCCCACTTGGATTGGATAAATCAGCGAACGAAGGCTTTCTTAGAGTCGCTAAAAGGAAACCTTGACCATGGTTAAGCTTGGAGAATACGTGAATAAAGGTCTTCGCTAGTTTTTTGAATCAAATATGAACCCAGGGTTAAACTAAGCGAATACCCGACTAAGGGAAATTCGCGGAGTCACTGAATAACTTAGGGCTCCGCTGGAGAACATTAACAAACACACGACTGAAGAGAAAGTAACGTTTGCCAGGTTGTAGGATATTATGCAGTGACCAGGAAATACTTAGTGAATAGGAGAAACACTGCATTCACTAAGTCACCAAAAGAAAAGAGAACTGTCAGGAGAAGTCAGAGAACTAACAACCAACCAATGGGAATAAAGAGCGCATGCACATTGGAAGACCTTAAGTTTTCGATAAAGTAACAAGGAATTAGAATGAGGACTTACGACTTCCAAGGGTTTTAAAAAAAATGGCTACATCTTTCAAATTTTTAACTTGCAGACTAGGGGCTTGAAATAATTGCAGAGGCTAGGAAACAAAGCATGAGGCGATGAAAATTTCAAGGATGCTTGGCAGGGGGAAAACAGAGATTTTAGAATCGGTTTTAGCCAAATTTGAATGGATATGAAAATTGGGGTAACATTTTGGTGATTTCTACTAGATGTCAGCTAGCTAGAGATGGAAAACCAGTGGCCTTAAAATGATCCATTGGGGATGGGGTCATACTGAACACAAAACTTCGACAGTGGCAAAAACTAAACAGAGGTACAAAACTTGTGCACAGGCACTTCTTGAAAAGTAGGAAGCTAACCTAGAAAATAGGGAAAGAAAGAAGAGGAAATATATATAGAAGATTTATAGAGATGGATTAACCTCAAAACATGGCTTCAGATGGAATCCATTTACTAGTATTGGCAGAGGATCACCTTCGAGAGTTGCTAGTTGAAAAGCATTGGATCCCCTACACTCTGTGATGACAAAATGGACCACCCCCAAAAAGAGTCAAAATTTGTATGTCTGCTAGGTCTGGATTTGAACTCATCCCATTTGAGGACAACATCTCCTGCCTTGAAATTCCTTACCTTGGCTCTTTTATCAAAGCTTTTCTTTGTTTCACTCTAATGAAACTCCATATCTTGCATTGATTTATCTCTGATCTCCTCTAGTTCCATCAATTGGGCATATCTGATTTGCAGGGGATCACTTTCTTCAAACAGGGCATATTGAGTGGCTAAGTCCAGGGCCAGTAACTCAGTTGAGATGGACAACTTAGCCTCCTTGCCATACACCAACATGTATGGGGAATTACCAATGATTTTCTTTGGGGTAATTCTATCTAACCACAAGGCAGACCTCAATTTAGTATGCCAGTCCCTTTGATACTCCTTAAGAGTCTTCTTGATTATTCTAATCAGGTTCTTATTTGTTGATTCTGCTAAACCATTGCCTTAAGGATAGTAATTGGAACTTGTATTCAGATAGATGCCATTCTTGACCACCCATTCTGAGACTTTGACACCTATGAATGCCAACGCATTATCTGATATTATAGAGTCTGGAGTGCCAAATCTATAAATTAAATCATCATAAAAGCTCAATACAACACTCTCATTTGATTCTTTCAAGGCAATTGCCTCTGTCCATCTAGTGAAATAATCAGTTGCAGTAAATATCCATTTATGTCCTGCACTAGATGGCAGATTAATCATGCCTATGAAATCTATACCCCACTTCATGAAGGGCTGATCTATTCTGACTAGCTGTAGGGGAAAAGATGCAAGCCTTTCTTTTCCTGCAAACATAGCACATTTGATGCATTTTCTAGCATAATCATGACTATCCTTAAAGATAGATGGCCAATAGTACCCAACCCTCATGATCTTAAAAGTAGTAGTCCTAGGAGAGAAATGACCACCAACAGGTCTATCATGAAACTCAAATAGGACATCAGCTATCTTTTCTGAATCTATGCATCTTAAAAGGACACCACTGTGATCCTTTATAAAAAGAATATCATTTATTAGCACAAAGGGAACATATGGCAATCTATAATACCTTCTTTTGGCTGAATCAAGATCTGCAGGACATTTTCCTGTCCTTAGGTAATTAATCATTTTAGGCAACCAGCTTGTTTCCTTATCCTGTTCTTTAGTAGAATGCACCACCAAGGATGCATCCATGTGTTCCAATTTCTTTGAACTTTCATCCTCTGTCAGATGCTCACAAAGACCTCTTCCTCTATCCAAATTGGTAGTTTGAATATCTATGTCATACTCCATCACCTTGGTGATCCAACCAGCTCTTTTTTCATTCAGGTCCTTGGAAAGTAGAAACTCTTTGACACTTGGATGAGTAACTTTTAAGTGTACCTTGCTATGGGTCAATAGGTATCTAAATTTTTTGAGGCTCTTAACCACAAAAAGTACATGTTTCTCCACAAAGGAGTACCTCTGTTCATATTTTTCTAAACCTTTGCTAAAGAAAGCAATAGGTTGCTCCAATCCTTCTGAATTTTCTTGAGTCAACATTGCAGAGATGGCATCCTGACCTCCATATGCATAAAGGATAAAATCCTTCTTGAATTTTGGGTTCAAAAGAGTATGAGCCATTGTTAAAGCTTCCTTGATAGCTTGGAAATTAACTTTCCCCTCTTTGGTCCAACTGAAAGCTAAATTCTTCTTCAACATTGTTGTCAAAGGCTTGAGTAAATCTGCAATATTAGGCAAGAATCTCCTAACAAAATTTATCCTTCCTATGAAGGATTGAAGACTTTTCTTGTTGTGCGGTAGGGGTAGATCTAAGATAGTTGCAATTCTTTTAGGATCCACTATGATACCTTTCTTGGATACTATATATCCTAACAATTTTCCTTCATGAACTGCAAACACACATTTCTTGGGATTAAGAGAAATCCCAAATTCTCTACACCTTTCAAAAATATTCCTCAGATGTTTGATGTGGTCTACTGCATGCTTTGAATAGATAGTTATGTCATCTAAGTAGACTAGCACAAACTTGTACATGAGGCTCTTAAAGGCCATATCCATTGCCTTTTGAAATCTAGCTCTTGTATTTGACAAACCAAAGGGCATTTTTTGATATGCCATGGTTCCCCACTTGGTTGTAAATGTAGTCTTGTATTGGTCCTCTTCATTAACTAGGATCTGATTGTATCCTGAATAGCCATCCAATAATGAAAATCTCTCAGACCCAGAGACACATTGTAGGATTTGTTCCATGGAGGGTAAAGGATGGCGGTCTTTTAATGAGGTGTTGTTAAGATCCCTAAAATCAGCACATAACCTCAGCTCCCCATTCTTCTTCTTGACAGGAACAAGGTTGGAAACCCAACTAGTATATTTGATGGGGTAGATGATACCACTCTCTATTAATTTGAGAACTTCCTTAGGCATTAGTGGCTCAAGTCTAGGATTAACAGGCCTTTGCTTTTGTCTTACTGGTTTTGCATTAGGTTCCAATTCAATAGTGTGCTGAGAAAGGGAAGGGTAAAAACATCTGAGATCTTCATATTGCCATGCAAAGACATCACTAAATTCTTTGGAAAGTTGTGTGTAATCATGTTTTTCCAAATCAGTGCTTACTTTTCCAAATTGTAGGCTCTTACCTGGTTGCAACTCTAGTTCAACACAATGTCCTTGTTGGACTACCAGGCCAGCTTTATTTTTCTTGACTTCATCATCCTTGTTGAAGACAGTCTCCAATGTAACAAGACCCTTAGGCATCTTGTTAGAATTCAATTGTATCACTTGATCACCATAATTTTGTGATAACTTGTCTTGATTATGCATTGAAAAAACATCTTCTTCAAACAAGAATTGTAAAATTTGTGCATCATTGTCAAACACTTGCCAATTTACATCATTATTAGGAATAGAAGTTCTGATAATCACTTTGATATGCTGTTGGTTTTCTTCTTTTGAAATGCTATTGGGAATATCATACTAAGATCCGATAGCAGCTAACCTATTTGCATTCTGATTTAATTTTCTAGGGATAGCAACAATATTGAAAGCACAAAAATCTTCAATTGCATCCCAAACTCTATGTTTGTATGCTCTCAAGGTGTCATTTTCGGTTGCACTTATCCCTCTTACTTGGTTGACAACAAGTTCATTGTCACCATAAACTTTTAAGGCCTTAAGCCCTCTTTTTCTAGCCCATTCTAGTCCATTGATGAGACTCTCATATTCTGCAGTATTACTAGTGCAGGAGAAATTGAACCTAAAGGCAGCATAATACCTTTCTCCTTTTGGGGACACTAGCATAGCACCTCCACCAGAACCATGTCTACTTCTGGCTCCATCAAAATATAGTTCCCAAACTTGACTGCTCTGATCTTCTAAATCAGCATCCTTGAAAAGGTTGGTCTCTATAGCATCATTTTCTTGTATCAAATAGTTTCCCAAACTAGCATTCCAAACAACATGCTCTGATTCTCTTTCATCTAGGAAAATATCAGGGATATCTCCTATCTTGGTGCTTGCTTCACTAATGGTTTGGAAATCACTGCTATCAAATATGGGGTAGTTGGCATTGATTGCATTGGACACATATGGTTCTATATGGTGGACTGATAATTTATTAGATTTTATGGTAACCTTGGTACCATATCTTGTGTGGAAGAGCATGTGAGACCAATCAGAAGATAGATAGTCTCCTATCTTGGCTGTGAATTCTCTTGATAAACATATAGAAAACAATGTGGGGAGATCTATGATATATATATCAAGGAGGATGGAAAAATTAGGACTAGCATGAAGGATCAGACTGGTATCCTTAGCCACACCTATAGTACTTACTGAGGATCCATCAAGTTGAGTAACCTTTTTTTGAAAGGGTTCATATTTTAGTCCTAATTGGTCAGCCACCTTCTTGGGCATCATAGTACTAGTAGCTCCACTATCTACCATGCAATTATGTACTATAGAATCTCCAATAATTAAAGATACATAAAAAGGTGGAGGCTTTGAATTCCTACCTTGCATGGTGTTGGATTTGAAGTTGCTACTTGTGGCTTCCTTTTCTTGATCAGTGTTAACCAACACTGGTTTTGTAGTTTCTTTTGCAGGTTGAGGAGTTGCTGCTTCATTCATGGCCTTCTTCAAAATCTCGGGTTGTCCCAGAATAGACAAAGAGTCCCACATAGACATGGTGACATTCACTTTCTTCATGCTATCAACAATGTTGAAAGGTGTCACAGTGTGTATCTTTTGTTGTGTCTTTGGCATGATAGGCTCCATCTCCTTGGAAGTTTGATCTTCCTTACTTGTAATGGCAAGAGCTTTCTTGGGTATGGTAGGAATAGCTTGTTGCATTGGCTCTGCAGATGTAGTAGCTTGGGTACCAGAGTTAGCTCTCTCCATGTCTTGAGCTCTTCTTTTTGCTCTTGTATAGGAAACAAAAGCAGCTTCATCGTTGACTCCATTGAAGTCTAGTTGCTCCCAAATAAAAAGAGCAGTCTCATTCTCTTGTGGTTCTTGTTCAGGAACTGTCCCACTGGGTGAAGCTTCTAATTGAACATGCGAGGCACTTTGAGCCATTAAAGCTTGATTCATCCATCCATTTGAACATGTAGCCTGATTGTGAGGCTAATTACAAGGGAAACACCATTCATTTTCCATGGCCATATTATTTTGACCAGGCACCATGTCTCTAACCGGATTTGCAGAATTAAGAGGTGCAGGGTTATATGGTTGGAATGGTCTCTGATTGAAATTTTGCCTTTGTTCTTGATAGCCTCCTTGATATGATGGCCTATTTTGTTGATAAGGTTGTCCTTGATTTTGATACTATTGACTAGGACCTTGGCCTTGTGACTGAAATGGTGTTCTGATTCCTTGACTTTGCTTCTTCAAATTTGTGACCTCCTGAGTCAAGGTTTGTAGCAAATTTGTCATTTCTTGCATACTAGTTGCTTGGTTACTCTTTATTTCTTGTAGCTCTTGAGAGAAACTAGTTGTTAACTGTTGACCACTGGTGCTAGCTTGAGGTGTTGATATTGTAGGAATAGGAGTAAATGGGGGCACTTGTGCAGGTGCAATGGGATGGAGATTAGGAAAAATGGGCATAGGTGGCCTTCTAGCTATCATGCTTGCTTGGATCAAACAATTTTCAGCCCTGACAGCAGTATCAAAGGCTTGGGGTAAAGTAGTACCGCCCATAGATTGGATCATGACAGAGATTCGACCATTTAGAGTTTGCAAGTAGTACAAAAAGGCATGGTTAGCTGATGGTCTCATTGAGACTAGGATTCTATTCCATGTTTTAAGGAATCTACTATTGTAAGCTGTCATTTGTTCTCGAGGGTCTCTCTTAATGGTTGTTAACTGTTCAACCAGAGACAAATTGTCTGATTTATCCTCAAAATGCTTACTTAACGCATCCCCTAATCCATCCCAAGAAGTAATAGAACCGAAAGCTAAAGTCCTAAACCATTCAAGAGCCTTACCTTTCAGAGATGCTGCTAGTAACTTGGTGGCCACATCTTCCTAGGTTATATTGTGAATGATGCAGATAGTGGTCATGTATCCTATGTGTTCAAAGGCTGTAGTTTGTCCTTCACCTGTGAAATTAGGTAAGATTTTTAATGCCACCAAGGGCACATCATGATGCACTACAAAGTCAAGAGGACTGCCTTGGTTGAAAGGTGCAAAAGAAAACTATCTAGCCATTGTAGGTGCTGCAACTTGGAGATTAACAACTATATGAGTCGTACTTGCTGGATTTGAATCTTCTTCTTCTTCAAGATCTCTGGTTAGAGAGTTTCCTTTTCTTTTGGAATGAAAGGAAAAAGGTCTCCTTTCTAAAGTATCAGGAGGTGTCGATTGAACTCTCCTTGTAGGAGATTCCCTTTGAGCTGACCTGCCTTATAAGCTTCTTTTCAAGGGAAACTCTAAAAAATTGGTGGGTTTTGAGCTTCTAGTCTCAATCTTTCTCATAAACCTTAAACAAGGCTGGCCTGAATCATTGAAACCAATGGAGTCGCCAAATATACTTGATAGAACAACTTCTAAAAGCCTATATTATGCAATCCGCATATCAGAGATGACATAGCTTTAAAACAATGAACTTCCTTTACTGTCCCACCGAGCATGCCAAAAAAATTTATACACTAAGTTTGCACCCTTAGTTCAAGCTCTCTTGGTCTTGATAACCTAGTATAATATGGGAATCATCTCCAGGTTGTGGGACCTTTGCTAATGGAGATGAGACCTCTAGGTTTTAGGCTGGTTCCTCTTGGATAATCACCTTAATTTGCTTCTTGACATAAAAAGTAAATCTTTTGAGGGAAAGGGATAGAAGGAGTGCATGAAAGGGAAATAAATTGAAAGCAAACTACCTACTAGGTGATGCACTGAAATCAGGGTTTGGATCTCATTATAGAGGAATGAGACCAATGGAGGAATCGGGTCTAATAAGTCACAACTCACTAGATAGGCTTGCATAATTATTGCATAGGAGGGTCTGAACAAAAGACTCAACCTATGACCTGCAAACAAACATCCTTTTCTACAACTAGGTGTACAAATAAGACAAGACTGCTAGGGGCTATAGTATACCCAC
This sequence comes from Chamaecyparis obtusa, assembly GCA_027943335.1. NCBI lineage: Eukaryota > Viridiplantae > Streptophyta > Pinopsida > Cupressales > Cupressaceae > Chamaecyparis > Chamaecyparis obtusa. The sequence continues at coordinate 226,043 of BSBK01008448.1, forward strand.
AAAACATCTAAATCAGATCAAACATAGTAACACACAAAATCATAGAAAGTGAGAGGGACTAGGAACCCCAACTTCCATTAACAGCATTCATAAACTTCAATCCAATAAGAGTAATCAAGATAGTGAAGACAGGGATAGAACAAATATCACAAGTACCTCAAGAATGCCTTAATCATTAATGGGGATTATAAAGAGTAGAAGAACCAGAGGGTAGAACAAAAACCACAGATGGCTTTCTGTGAAAAGTTGACTTCCTTGCAAAAGTGGGCTTCTCTCCTTTACAAAATGAACCTCCTGATCTAAAAAGCTCCAAAAATACATTATATAAAAGACTCACTACACGTAGGCAGGAGTCAAAAATATAACTAGGGTTACAGATTTTACATTAGAATATCAAACCCTAGGTACATTGAGAACTAATGCTAGATCTCTGAGAATAGCTGGTGGTCAAATCATATCTTTCTTTGCATGTTGATCCTGGTAGTAAGCCCACCTGCAGACATAACTACCTTGACCTATCTACCCAACTGCAACTCCACTAAGCCATGAAGGCTCCAAATCTGATCTTGGTTTGATATTTGGGTTTTAAAAAAATGATTAACCCTGCAAAAGGTGGTGTCGAGCTCATTAAAGTTTGAACATAGCATGGTACTCTGTAAAATCCATGGTGCTGAAGATTAGATCATCCACCATTATCTTTCCAACCATACCTATTCTGAAGAAATAAATTCCAACCACTCGAAATGTCGTGCATGGTCACAAAAATGCAAACCCTAGCAAAAAACCCTACAGGAATATATTTGAATTTAAATAAGAATAGTTAGCAGGTCAAATTTAAAACATCACTATCGATCCTTTAATCTCCCGACAGATTGGGTGGTTCAGATCATCCTCGTAACAGTCAACAAATCCTTTGAAAAGTAAATCCTCATACCATAAAATCTTGACCAATGAGAAGCAAGTGTACCAACATGTCAGCATATTTGGACCCACCTCAATTCTTTCTTCCCTTAAGTTATTTGGCAACTGTGCGACTGATGACTTTTCCAGTTTGCGAAATCCTTTAGCTAACCCCGGTTTGGTCAAGCGATCACTTGAACACTGCATTAACCAAATCTCATAATCTTTCCCCGATCCTTGGTTACATCTTGCAAATACGAGGAAGCCTTCATTTGCCAAGTCGCTAGATAGATGTTTAACCCTTCAGATGAATCCTGGTTTACATTTGGTGAATCAACAACCAAGGCTTCGCTCATTCTCAAAATGAAAATATTAACTCAAGCTTTACTCAGTGAACTAGTGAACAAAAAGTATAATCTGATCTGGGTTACAATCTGGCAAACTCATGACTGAAGCATATCTCCTATTCGTTGAATACTTTGATGAACTGCTAAATTATTTGGAGACTTAGCAACCATAGAATTCACTCACTCGCCAAATGATTCGGAGCATCACCATTTTTTTTATTTTTTTTAGCAAATGAGCGAGGAAGAGGGAGTTTGTCGAGCTGCTAACCACTTTATCAGAACTGCCAAACCTCAGACTCGGGCCTACCTTGCCACATGTCATTCTCCCATTTGCTTTCAACTACCTTCTCAGTTCTGACAACTGCCAACTATCCTGACATCGGACCCACTTGATTGAAGCCTCTAACTCTAGAAGGACCTAGCGAATACACGACTGAGTACCTTATTCTCCAGGTTGCCTAATCATTTGGCATATTCCTTCACGAGTTGGAGATTACCCAAAAAAAACTTTCTCATAATCACCGAATGGAAAAGAATATTTGGTATGCATTGAGCAAACACAAGACTAAGGCTTTAGTTGCGTAATCTAGAAATACCTTATCACTCTGGCCTACTAACACACTGGTCCACCTGTAAATCTTTGTCAGCACACGGGAACCAATCATCTTCAAACATATAAGCTCTCCTGGCAACACGGTCCCACAATCTCCTCTTTAGTACGACCAATAAGAAGCTGGAAAATCACCCTGACCTGGCACTGGACCCACTTACAAGTCTAAACACTTTGGCAAATCTGACGGCTGGCGCATGATTGCATACCTCTAACACCAGCCTTGCGAAGATATGCCAGCCATCCAATTATCTTAACTGGGACCCCACTTGGATTGGGAAAATCAGCGAATGAAGGCTTTCTCAGAATCGCTAAAAGGAAACCTTGACCATGGTTAAGCTTGGAGAATACGTGAATCTTCGCTAGTTTGCTGAATCAAATATGAACCCAGGGTTAAACTAAGCGAATACCCGATTGAGGGCAATTTGCAAAGTCACTGAATAACTTAGGGCAGCACTGGAGAACATTAGTGAACACGCGACTGAAGAGAAAGTAACGTTCGCTAGGTCACAGGATATTATGTGGTGATTGGGAAATACTTAGTGAATAGGAGAAACACTGCATTCACTGAGTTGCCAAAAGAAAAGAGAACTGCTAGGAGAAGTTAGAGAACTAGCGACCAACCAATGGGAATAAAGAGCACATGTGCATTGGAAGACCTTAAGTTGCTGATAAAGTAACAAGGAATTAGAATGAGGACTTAGGGCTTCCAAGGGTTTAAAACACGACTACATCTTTCAAATTTTTAACTTGCAGACCAGGGGCTTGAAATAGTTGCAGAGGCCAGGAAACAAAGCATGAGGCGATGAAAATTTCAAGGATTCTCGGCAGGGGAAAAAAAGAGATTTTAGAATAGGTTTTAGCCAAATTTGCATGGATATGAAAATTGGGGTAACAACTATTAGAGTGGAAAATGGAATCATTGATGGGCACTATTATTAGCAAGTTATTGAGAACCCTACTTCTTATTTATGTTATTAGAGTTTTTGATATACAAGAACTCAGATGTGCACCTTGTAGTAACTTGAATTTGGAAGGTTTAGTTGGTAGACTTAATGCTTTTGAATTGTTAAATTTTGACAACTTCACCCCTCATGCTATTGAATCTGTGTTTAAGTCACAAATGGTTCTTCATAAGTCTAAGAAAGGAAAAGAGAAATGTGTGAATAGTGACAGTGACAATTCTGATGATGATCTTCATGATCTTGATGTTAGAATAACTGAGAGGGGTGGGGTGAATCAGTTAGATTAGTAATCCTACAGTCCCAAATACAAAGATGTACCTTATAAAATAATTCCAACAATATATGCAACTTGGTGACATAACATATCAATCTTTCAGTTTAGTTTACCGATTACTAGTTAAATAGCTAACTGTGATTACTGACCAAATCAAGTATGTAGTATGTAAAGTATGATAGAAAAACAATCATCACAAATAACACATAACACAATGATTTAACATGGAAACCTTGTTAAGGGAAAAACCACCTAGGACCGGTAACCCAAAATATTACACTCTTTTGAAGTGAGCTCGGTGAAGAGCCAACCCTGTTAAAGGTTACAAGCACACTGTTAGGTGTGACCTGGTTAGAGGATTTAGCACTAATAGTTAACTTTTGACCAGAATTCACTATGGGGTCAACAAGATAACAATGTACATTCTCTAAATGACATAGGGTATAATATAAGACTTTTAAGTCCACTCGGTTAAGAGATTTTCTGAATCAATGGTTAAACTAATACGATGATCTAATTCAAATACAACTCAACTGCAGATATTTAGATATATGAGAAGCCCATATAAATCCTCTGATCATTACTCAAATTCACTTATTAAACATTCATCAACTTACTAGCACTCGGTAAAGTGTTCTCTAACATTCGATTAACTCTGTAGTTCGGTTCTTCAATAACCAGTCTGATCAAGCATGCATGACTAGTCTTCACGCGATATCTTTGCAGTCTTCTTCTTCTAGAATAATTCCAACAATGAAACTCATGTCTCTTAAATAGATAAGTAAACTATTTTCATATCAGCCATTAGATTGTTTTTCTTAATCTCCTTCATCCATTCTGCCTCTTAAACCTTTCTCGACAAATGTGTCATTAACACATTTCAATCTCATCCTTTATATCTTCTCCAAATTTTGGCAGTCGTGGATCTCATAACAAACTCCATCTTTAACCTTGAAATCATAACAATATCCAGTTCATCAAATTTAGTCGATTGTCCTTAGTATTTAATGTTTTCATCCATACTTGGTTAACAAAGAAATGTGTCATTGATAAGTACTAAAAATAGCCCAGTTAATACTATTAGTCAGTATACATTGCATTGGCTCGGTGTATACAAAAATCTTCAATTACCCACCACATTGTCTTGTTCAATTTCAGTTCTCTTCTTCATAATATATTAATGCAACATAATCAAGTCAACAGTATGAAGCCATAGACTCATCAATAAGTTATCCAATGTTTACCTTATCATTCTCTATCATATCCATCTTTTTCTCATGTAGATATCTCAGTTCTTCATCTGTTCTTTCTCCAACAGATGTTCAGATGTTTGTAACTAACATGATAAGTACCGTCAAGACTAGTTGACATCAATGACAACATATTGATTGATTTAATCATCTTACATATCATTTCAGTACTCAGTGATCTCTAATCACAATTCTTTAGTTCATCTTAGATATTTAATTAGTTGTAGTTCATCAATCTCTCCCTTTGGCATTGATGGCAACACAAGCAATATGAAAATATGCCATGCACATACCAAAAATGTATACTACAGCTATGTAAGAAAATGCTGTAGCTCTGTAAGACCAAATTTAATATGTTTAGTCAATCCAAAATATAACAACATTACAAGTGCAAAAGAGTTTGCAGATATGATCTTTTCAACTCTCAGATTCTTGTTCTCAACAACAAATTTTTAAACTCTCCCTTTCTCTGATCTCTCTCCTTTAGATATTACATTTTCATATCCAGACTTCTCTCCCTTTGACAAAAATGCCAAAGAAAACATAAACAGCTCTATGGCAGCCAAGTATTCTCTATTGTTTGGTTCAATATCATGTACCTTCAATGTACAGATAAACAAATTTATGTTCCATTTTCTACAGTCTTTCACAACCTTAGACAAAATCCAAAGTGTGAGCTATGTGCATGAACATGAATGATCTTCTAATAAGTATAGGTTGATGCAACCTTCTGATCACCTCAATGATTGGTAGATAGGGGATGGACCCCAAGTCTATTTCTCAAATATTCAAGTGTGTCCTTCGGTAATGGTTTAGTAAAGATGTCAGCAAGTTGTTCCTTAGATGTTACAAATTCTAGTTGTACTTTCTTCTCTTGAACTTGTTCTCTTAAGTAGTGATACTTAATAGATATTTTCTTTGTCTTTGAATGCATCACAAGATTCTTTGAAAACAATTATAGCACTGGTGTTGTCACAATATATAATCACTGGGTCAGTGATTACATCATTCATTCCTTATAACACTTGTCTGATCCAGGCTATATTTGAACAATTTGTAGCAGCAACAACATACTCTACTTTAGCAGTGGACTAAGAAATGCATGCTTATTTCTTGCTAATCCAAGTCACAAGCCTTTCCCCTATAAAGAGTGCATCACCGGTTGTGCTCTTCTGGTCATCTATGTTTCTAGCCCAATCTGCATCAGTGGACACTTTAAGTTCAAATTTTCCTTCCAATGTGTACCATAATCCATAGTCCTCTATTTTCTTCAGGTATCTCAAGATTCTCTTTACAACAACCATATGTGAATCTTTAGGATTGGCAAAAAATCTTGCCACATTCCCTATTGCATGTGCTATATTAGGCCTACTATATACTACATACATTAGTATACCAATCATAGATTAGTAAAAAGTCTAATTTACCTTGGTAGATTCATCATCCTTTGTCAATTTGCATCCAATTACCATCGGTGTTCCCACTGGTTTAGCATCTTCCATGCCAACAGTTTTCAATACTTCTTTAATGTATTTTGATTGTGGGATGAAAATCCCATCTTTCTATTGTATAATTTGCAAACGTAAAGAGATTTTAATCTCTCCAAACCTAGACATTTCAAATTCTTTCCTCATTTCATCAGCAAACAAGTTGCAAATCTGATCTTGTCCACTAAAGATTATATCATCAACAAATATTGCAGCAATCAAAATGTTATCATTAGAATCTCCTTTCATATACATATTATTGTTTTCACCAGTTCTCACAAAGCCAATACTTATAAGATAAGCATGTAATCTTTCATACCATGCCCTCGGTGCTTGTTTCAGTCCATATAAAGCTTTATGCAGTCTACATACCATGTCTTTCTAATTTGGATCAACAAACCCTTCAAGTTGTTCTATGTAGACCTCCTCCTCAAGAATTCCATTTAGAAATGTTGATTTCACATCGATTTGATATACCTTAAATCCCTTATGTGAAGCATAGGCAAGTAGTATTCAAACTCCTTCCAATCTAGCAACAAGTGCAAAGGTTTCACCATAATCAATACCTTCTTCTTGTGCATATTCCTTGCAAACAAGTCTTGCCTTATTCCTTGTAACTTCTCCATTCTCATTCAGCTTATTTATGAAAATCCACTTAGTATCGATAACATTTTTATCTTTCGGTCTAGGCACTAAGGTCTATGTCTTATTCTTTTAAATTTGTTCAATATCCTCATTCATAGCAATTATCCAATCCTAATTTTCAAGTTCATCCCTAATATTTTTCGGTTCAAACACACAAACTAAGCATGTGTTTTGTCTCAACTTACTTTGGGTCATCATGCCAGCTTGCTTATCTCCAACGATTTGGTTCTTAGGATGGTGTCTTCTGACAAATCTTGCTAGCACTTGATCTCTCTTCTGCTCATCATTCTATTCAGGTACAGTTTCTTTCTTGGTAGCTTCTTCCTGATTCTTGGTTTCCATTTGTTGATTCTTAGTTTTATTTTCTCGATTCTTAGTAGATTCAGCCTACGACTTTGGTAGATACTATGGATCTTCAACATAAGTAAACCTACCATAGTCTTCTAGCTCCTTCATGCTTTCTACATCATTCTTATCAACAAACTCATCAACTTTTACATTAGCACTTTCAATCATCTTATTAGTAACTTTGTTCAGACATTTGTAAGCTTTACTCTTAGTAGAATATCCTAAGAATATTCCTTCATCACCTTTTGAGTCAAATTTTCCATTCCTATCATCTTTCAGAATATAACACTTGCTACCAAAAATTCTGAAGTAACTTACACTTGGTGTGTATCCAAACCATAACTCGTAGGGTGTCTTGTTTGTGTCTTTCTTTAGTGGAACTCAGTTCAGGACATATATTGTTGTGCTAACTGCCTCTCTCTAGTAGATTTGTGGAACGGTTTTCTCAATCATCAGTTTTCTAGCACAATCAACAATAGATATGTTTCTCTTTTTAGAAATTCCAACCTATTGTGGTGTTCTAGGTGCATAAACTTGTCTTTTTATACCATTCTCATTATAGAAGTTAGTGAATTCATTAGAAACAAACTCACCTCCTCTATCTGACCTTAAGCATTTCAATACTTTTTCGATTTCTTTTTCTACTTTAGCCTTATACCATTTAAACAGTTTGAATGCATCAGATTTTTCTTTTAAGAACATAATTGTCATCAATCTAGTATAGTCATCAAAAAACAAAATAAAGTATCTATCTCCATAGTATCTTTGAGTTCTCATGGGACCACATAAGTCAGTGTGAACCAACTCCAAAATTCCTTTTGATGAGTAGTCCTTACTTTTAAAACTAGATTTTGTCATCTTCCCTTTTTGACATTGATGACACATAACATGATCAGGTTTGGTTAGACTAGGAAATCCTCTAACTTTTCTCTTTTTACTAATCTTAATAATGTTATCAAAATTTACATGACATAACTTCTTATGCCATAACCATGCATCTTCATTTTTCACCAGTAAACAAGAAGTCTCAGCATTGCCAAGATAAAATAAGTTACCTTTTGATTGTCCTCCTATCCCGACAAGCTTTCCATTTTCATCATAGATTTTTACCTTCTTTCTTTCAAATAACACTCAGTGACCTGAGTTATTAAGTTGTGCCACACTCAAAAAATTATAATTCAATTCTTTTACCCTATATGTATTGCCACATCTAATTTTATCATTGAGTAGAATAGATCATTTTCCTTTAACCATGGAAGGTGTATCATTATCCATTTTCACTGATCCTCCATTATAATGCTCAAGATGATCAAACTTGTCTTCATCACTAGTCATGTGATGTGTACAGCCACTATCAATGATCCAAGTATCATTTTTACTAACTTTAGAAATGAGTGGTGTTTCTACATACCTTTCCTACTCTTCTGAGTCATCTTTGATTGCAACAAACACTACTTCAATGTCATCATTAGTGTCAGTGTTGGTGTCCTCATCTTCAACAAGATAGCATGCCATTTTCCCCTTATCTTTGTGATCTTGGTTGTCTCTCTTGTAGTATCGATAACCTCTATTATTTCTTCTTCCATAGCTTCCATCACCAGATCGGTCTTTGTCTTTATCTTCCTCTTTCATGTTGGGACATCTAGCATCAATATGGCCAACTTCTTTACACTTAAAATAAACTAAAGGTAACTTTCCCTTATATCTACCTTTACCTTTTGGAAGTCTCCAGGCCATAAGAGCTTTGAGTTCATCAAGCTCATCATTAGTATTACTATCACTTTCATTCCTTAAATTATGTTTACTGCTAGATTTACCAATCTTCAGAGAAGACATGAAAGTAGACTCAACAGATGGTACAATACTATTATCAAAATTGTTCAGTTCAAAAGTTGTTAACTTACCAATCAGACTATCAAGAGTAAGAGTGCTACCAGGTGCAGACCTCATTTCATGAATAGTAGATATTCTGATTGCATATGCAAGCAAAGGGGTTCTTAGTATCTTACTTACCACTATATCTTCATCAATGATGCCACCAGCTCCTCAGATAGCATGGACTACCTCTTTGATTCAGTTTTTGTATTGTATAATGTTTTCTCCTTCCTTCATTTTCATATAATCAAATCTACCTCTCAAGCTTTCATCTCTGGCTCTTGTTACATTTGCATCACCACCATAGACTAGAGCAAGTTTATCCAACATTTTCTTTTCATTAGTGCAAGCCTTGACATCCTCAAATTCAGCATAAGATAGAGCAGCAACAATCTCTATCATAGTAATATTATGTTCATGTCGGTCGCTCAACTGATCAAGACTTAAAGGTCCAATCGACAGTTGTATGTAGCCATGGTCTAGTAAAGTTATAACAGAATCTCCAATTCCTGATATGTGAAGTCTCATTCGACTTTTCCATGTAGTAAAATTGTCCTTGTTCAGCTTCAACACTTCCCTCTTATACATCTTGTAATCTTTTTGTTGAAGTCCTTAAAACTTTGTTCCAACCAACCAATTTTCTTTGATACCAATTGTTAAAATAACTAAGAGGGGGGGGGGGGGGGTGAATTGGTTAGATTAGTTATCCTACAGTCCCAAATACAAAGATGTACCTTATAAAACAATTCCAACAAATTATGCAACTCAGTAACATAAAATATCAATTTGTCCATTTACTTTGCCGATTACGAGTTAGATAGCTAACTGTGATTACCAACCAAATCAAGTATGCAGTATGTAAAGTATGATAGAAAAATAATCATCACAAATAAAATATAACACAATGATTTAACGTAGAAACCATGTTAAGGGAAAAACCACCAGGGACCGGTAACCCAAAATATTTCACTCTTCTAAAGTGAGCTTGGTGAAGAGCCAACCCTGTTAAAGGTTACAAACACACTGTTAGGTGTGACTTGGTTAGAGGATTTAGCACTAACAATTAACTTTTGACTAGCATTCACTATGGGATCAACAAGATAACAATGTACATTCTTTGAATGACATAGGGAAAAATATAAGACTGTTAAGTCCACTCGGTTAAGAGATTTTATGAATCAATGGTTAAACTGATACAATATTATCTAATTCAAATACAACTCAATTACAGATATTCAGTTCTATGCTAAGCCCATACAAATCCTCTAATCATTAATCAAATTCATTTCTTCAATATTCATCAACTTACTGTCACTTGGTAAAGTATTCTCTGACGCTCAGTTAACTTTGCAGTTCGGTTCTTCAATAACCAATCTAATCAGGCAGGCATGAATGGTCTTCACATGATATCTCTATAGTCTTCTTCTTCTAGCATAATTCTAACAATGAAACTCATGTCTCTTAAATAGACAAGTAAACCGTTTTCATATTAGCCATTAGATTTTGCCGCTTAATCTCCTTCATCCATTTTACCTCTTAAGCCTTCCATGGTAGATGTTGTTAATATGATTTAGAACAATAGAGAGGGGGGTGAATCAATTCTTCTTAGGTCTAGATGTATAAAAAAAAATGTTAAAAGTCTTCAACAAATCAAATTCAACAACCAATAGCTACTCAGTCATTATTGATTGCATAACAGAAACATATAACAGTGTAGTCCACTATCCAATAGTATCTAACTTGTAAAACATAGAAATGTTCAAACTAAAACATTCACACAAGTATTAACACTAGGATTTATAGTGGAAACCCAATTTGGGAAAAACCACTTTGTAACATGTTACTATTATTTTCACTCTTCTAAAGTGAGCTCTGTGAAAAGCCAACCCTGTCAAAGGTTACAAACACACTATCAGGTGTGACCTAGTTAAAGGATTTTAACCACTTTGTTAAAATTGCACTTTGTTATAGGACTTACATACATCTCATTAGAATGCAACCTTGTTCAAAGGATTTATACAAATGACTATTAGGTCAACCTCTGTTAAAAGGATTTTGACTGATACAATGGTTAGAAAGTAACAGTAATATTGATCTGAAAAACATACAACTCACTTTGCAAATATCAGATCCAATTCTATACACATATGATGGCTTACTGACTGTGAACCTTTACCATCTCCATCACTGATGTGCTAAAAAATCTCTTCAAGAAATCACAACACTTCTCCTTCAACCTTTTCTTCTTAGACAGTCAATAACATCAACAATACTTCCAACATCCTCTCTCCTTCAACCTCATGCTTAGGTTTCCTTAATACTTCCTCAATTAGGTCAATACATCTTTTGTCTCTTAATCTCCTTTGTAGATCTTAGGGTTAGGTTAGATTCATCGAATCCTTCCAACTTTATGTTCTTCGTCTATCCTTCTAGAAATTTCTCAAATCTCTTAATAAATTTATAGTAAAACATTTTACAGTACATTAAATACTTTCATACAATCAATAAATAAAGTCAACACGTTTTACATAATCCAAGAATTCAACTATGTTGGCTGAAAATTTGAATTCTTCCTCAAATGTAAATTACTGATGCTTGGTCAATACAGTGTTCAACTCCTTGGTCTTCATTAGAAAGCTCAGTTACCTCAAAAACTATTTCCTCAGCTAATACTGATGTTCGGTCAACACTAAATTTACTCAGCATATACTAGCTCATTCGACACTAACATCACTCGGCTTAAACTAGATTTCTTCACTTTTGCTTGGTTAAGCCTACCAGTTTAGTCTTCATTATTACTTAGATAAACAATACATTATCTTGTCATTGTGCCACATAATCAATTACTCATTGACGTATCAAGATAACTCAACCTTTCCTTAGGTGCTATTGTTAGCAACCTTGCCTATCCCCTTAACAACAATCAAAAAGATATAGTACTTTCTTAGATAGAAATAGTCTTACCAGTTAAGGTTTGACATCAATGACAATATAACAATTTCTTCAGTTGCAGTTTCCAATAGATGTGTCATTAACATGTTTCAATTTCATCCTTTATATCTTCTCTGAATTTTGTCAGCTGTGGATCTCATTAAAAATTTCATCTTTAACCTTGAAATCATAACAATATCCAACTCATCAAATTCATTCGGTTGTCCTTAGCATTTAATGTTTTCATCCATACTTGGTTAACAAAGAAATGTGTAGGTGATAACTAGTAAAACTAGCTCAATTAATATTGTCAGTCAGTATACACTTGCACTAGCTCGGTGTATATAGAAATCTTCAATTACTGACCACATTATCTTGTTCAATTTTAGTTCTCTTCTTCATAATAGATTAATGCAAGATAATTAGGTTAATAGTATGAAGCCATAGACTCATTAATATGTTATCCAATGTTTACCTTATCCTTATCTTTCATATCCATCTTTTTCTCATGTAGATATCTCAGTTCTTCATCTTTTCTTGCTCCAACAAATGTCCAGATGTTTGTAACTAACATGATAAGTACTGTCAAGATTAGTTGACATAAATGACAACATATTGACTAATTTAATCATCTTACATATCATTTCAGTACTTAGTGATTTCTAATCACAACTTTTAGTTCATCTCATATATTCAATTAGTTGTAGTTCATCACTTGAGGCATCCATGGCCAGAAGGCTACCAAGAGGAATAGGAAAATTCAAAGGTAAACTTCCTATAATTTGATTTTCTTGTAACAAAGTTGGTCATATCACAGCAAGATGTCCTGACAAGAATGACAAGGACAAAAGAAGAGAAAGCTGGTAAAACAACAGAAGGAATGAAAAATATTACAGAAATAATAAGGACTACAAGGACAAAGGTAAGAAGTCTTGTTATATTGTTGAAGAAGAAACTGATAGTGAATCTAGTACATCTAATGAAATTATGATGTAGAAGTTATTTATGTTGCTATGAAAGATGATTCTGATGAACATGAGAAAAGTGCACTTATTTCATATGTAAGTAAAGGTGATAGATGGATAATTGATAGTGGTTGTTCACATCACATGACTGGTGATAAAAGTAAGTTTGAAATCTTAAATCATTACAAAGGGAGCAGTGTTAAGTTCGGTAATGACACACCATGTTTTGTAAAAGGAAAATGATCAATAAGATTAACTAATAAGATCAAATGTGACAATTCTTATTGGGTGGAAGGTCTTAACTATAATTTGTTGAGTGTTGCATAGTTGAACAATTCAAGTTACTAAGTTGAGTTTCATCACAAAAAGGCTAAAATATTTGATACCGCTGGTGAGAAATAGGAAGTGGAGAACAGACAAGAGGTAATTTTTTCTATCTAGATTTATCTAAAGAAACATATTTGTTTGCACAATTTGATGATATATGGTTATGGCATAAGAGGTTGTGTCATGTGAACTTTGATAATTTGGTAAGTATCAATAAGATGAAAAGAGTAAGAGGATTACCAAGATTGAAGAAACCTGATAATGTAATGTGTAAGAAATGTCATTTGGGAAAAATGACTAAATCTATTTTCAAGAGAAATCCCTATACTTTTGATGATATTTTGAAATTGGTTCATACTGACCTTTGTGGACCTATTGGAGTACAAATATACTATGGTGATAAATATTTCATTATGTTTGATGATGACTATTCTAGAATGATGATTGTGATATTTCTTAAACAAAAATATGATGCCTTTCAGTTATTTAAGTGGTATTTGGCAAAAGTTGAGAAAGAAATAGGTAAAATCTTGAAATGTTTGAGATCAAATATAGGAATAGAGTTCATATCTAATGAATTCAACATAATCTACAATGATAGAGGAATTAAGAGATAAATGTCTACACCAAGGACACCTTCACAGAATGGCATAGAAGAGAGGAGAAATAGATCAATTATGGGTTGTGCTAGAACATTGATGATAGAGAATTTTTGCACAAAAGTACTGGAAGAAGCTATTAGAACAACTTTTTATACCTTGAACCAAGTACACATCAAGAGAGGAATAAATGCTACACCTTTTGAATTATGGCATGGTTATGCACCTAATCTAAAATACTTTAAAGTCTTTGGAAGAAAATGTTATATACTCAAAGACAATAGAAATGGAAAACTTGATACTAAAAGTGATGAAGGCATATTCCTAGGTTATTCAGCTAAGAGAAAATCTTATAATTTTAAAAATTCTAACACTAAAAAAGTTGTGGAAAGCGAAAATGTAAAAGTTGATGAATATGCAAAAAAGAATGAAGTTGAATGCAAACAGGATCTAGAAGATTACATATCTTTTGTATATATGGAAGAAGGAGAGGCCAACAATCTATCAGAACCTAAAAACAATGTTGTTGAGCAATAGCAAGAGTCTACCAAATTACACAAAGATGATGTTGAGCATCAGGACAATGTTGCAGAGAAATTAGGAGAGGAAAAAGAAAATATACAAGATGAACTTGAAGATCAAGAGCAAGAAGAGAGGATATTTGAACCTGCTTTATCATAGTATGTGAGAAGACACCATAAGAGAAATTAAATCATTGGAGAAAAATAATCTAGAGTTATGAAAAGAAGTAAGTTAAAAGATTAAACATGCTTGTTATGTGAATTTGAGCGTAAGATAGTGAAAGATGCTTTGGAGAATGAAGATTGGATTCAAGCCATGAATGGAGAAATTTGTCAGATAGAAAAAAACAATACCTAGACACTAGTGCCTAGACCAGAGGACATGAATGTTATTGGAACAAAGTGGGTGTTCAGAAATAATATGAATGAACATGGAGAAGTCACAAGGAACACTAGTACAAAAACAACAATATGTGACCAAATAAACTACCAAAAATTGTAGATAAATAACCAAATTTGGTCACGTGACCAGTGGTAGTTTATTGCTGGTCATTTATTTCGTGACCAAATTTATGACTAAACTATTTTAGTCATTTATTTGGTCATATATTTAGTTATTTATTTGGTCATCTGGTAGTTTATTTGGTCATTTATTTGGTCATTTGGTATTTTATTTGGTCATTTTGGTAGTTTATTTGGTCATTTATTTAGTCATTTAGTCATTTATTTTGTCATTTAGTAGTTTATTTGGTCATTTAATTAGTCATTTAATTGGTAGTTTTGGTAGTTTATGTTATTTGGTAGTAAATGTAGTTACGAAATGAATAATTTAATAAATTTTAAAATGCAAAAAAAAACATAATATTAGACTTGAACTAAATCGTAAAAGAAAATAAGAGTATTACAAATGGACAAGCTACGATAGACTAGAATTAAAAGATTGATTCAACATCATGATGATTAATAAAGGTGATTTCCAATAAGAAAAATTAATGCAAATATATATCAAATTATAATGTCAAAGTTGTCTAAAGAGTATGTACGTAAATATAATAAAAAATGTCAAAGTTGTATAAGAGTTTCCAACTCTTTCAAATACACCTTGACAATTAAAATCTCTAAACAACACATTCAAAATATTGTAATATAAAGTAGTGACCCAAAATTTCTAACAAATAACACATAATAAACTTGTTGATCAACTATGTCTTTCTTGCCAAATACTTTTGTGGCCACTGTGTGAAGGTTCCCTCTCTCTCTCTTTCAGATGAATAGCCCCATTTGTTTTGTCTTCATAAGCAAGGGGTACGTTAATTGTGACCTTTAAAATGTTTACATTTGCATCTCCAGTTCCTTTCAAGTTGACTCCATCAATACCCACAACAACAACACCATCATATGGATCTAACACATTAACTTTATTCCCTTCTTTGAGTTTATCAATGCATTTCTGCAAAAAGAAAAAAATAACACATTAGATCACATAGGTAGTGATCAAGCACACTAAAAATCCCAAACAAAGAAGGCTGAAAAAGAAGTTAAAAAGACCAAATTCTTATTTTTGACTTGCTATGGATCAGATATATATAATATTATAGTTAAACAAGAGAGCAGACCTTAAATGAAAAACACTCTCCTTCTATCCAGGTGATTTGTAGTTCTACCCAAAAAAAGCTCCTAATCCCTAAGATACAGCCTAAGCAAAATCTGCAATTCTACATTTATAAGTAATTAGTATGTGAACAAGCATGAACGTGTGTATATGCTAGTACTTTTTGTTGAAGTATGAAGTGAAACAATGGGCCAGAGTGTCCAAAGAACAAATACACAAATAATGATTGTTAAAACCTAAGACCTTTGCAATTTGCACAGCCCTACCCACATCATCCAAGGACACTTTGTGCTACCATAAAAATAGAGGAATCCCTAAAACTATTGAGGCTAGCAAGAACAATAGGAAGAAAGAAACATGTGAGGCCCTAAAAAAACTTTTTCTTGTAGTAGAGGAAGAATATTGCAATTACACTAAAAACTGGCTATATTTCAAAGTCCCACACAGTCCATTTATGCTTTTGACACTCTCTCCCTTGTTTTCACTTGAAATTGACAGGGCAATACTAGCATATATACGCATGTCATGCACACACATAGTAATTTGAGTCAAATATACACTTAGTATTGTCAAATATACACTTAGTATTGTCAAATAGAGTTTAGTATTAATAATTTGTTAGTATTTATCAGCTTTTAAGTCCTACTCATTTTAGTGCTTTTGAAACTTATTCATAAGCCCTACAAAATTTTGTCATTTAAGCATGTAATTCAATTTTACGAGTATGGAATTTGTTGGTTTTACAAAGTTTTTGTATAGTAGTCGTCTGAAGCATTCTAAACCCGATTAAGAATGGATTTAAATGCAAAAAAACTATAAGACTAAGTGTGTATACTGGAACAAAAGAGTTTAAATGCATTTAAATCTAATACAAAATATCATCAATATAAGGAGTCCCGAATAGCTTTGCATACCTTTTTGCTGATGGAACCTCAAATTCTCAATTGAAGAATCCACTCAAGGACAACAAAAGTATCTGCATGCAGGCAATAGAAGTTCAAACTTGTACAAATAAATGCTAAGAAATCAAATTCTATTTTCACATGCTACATGTTCCTATTCATTTTTGTGATATTGTCTTATTATTCATTTTTCATTACAGACATGATCACATATTCAAACAATCTGGGGTAAAATAGACAAATAGAAAACCCCAAGGCATACCAGCTATACAAATATTACCAAGTTTTGAATCTTTTTCTCCAGTCCCATTCCAAAGAAAATAATTTGACCATTAGCAGGTCTATTTAAAAAATCCTTAAATGAGCTCCAATTTATTTTAAAATATATGTCATGGTAAAAGTTGAGCAGTTCTTCAACATCATGGAAAATCAGTTTAGTAGTTTCCTAATCGTCATCTTTAAAATAATTTTTATTCTATTTTTTTATATTGAACAAAGTTGAATGATTTTAATAAAAATAAATAGAAATCCTAAGATAGTACTCAACAGAAAGGAAAAGAATAAGAAAATTACAATAAAGCTAAATCACATCATTAACTAGCAGCCAATCCAACCAGCTCATTGGACATAACAACAAATACATATAAGCTTGAAATTTACAAATATTTGTAATTGTCTATCACATCTGATCTCATGATTGCAACAAAACTACAGGCTACAAGATAGAAAAGAGGATATCACATCTGATCTCATGATTGCAATAAAACCACATAGACTACAAGGTAGCAAAGATGATATACCACCTGCTGATCCAACTAGCTCACTAGACATAGAACTAAAAAATCCACAAAATGACAGTACATATTCCAGTATGAAATGCCCGGATTTTTTTCTATTAAGAGACATGAATAGCACCTATGCCTATATATTGTTTTGTAATTCTGAAAATTTTTGTTTGACTTTGCATCCAAATGATGCAGTTGTTTTAAATCAGTGATTATGATAATAGTTTTGAGATAAATCTACTGCACGAAAATAAATAATGTCATGTTCTAAAAGAATTGTGATGCTCAACACATATTTTTATGTTATTTTAAAGTGATTAATGAGGCATCCATGTTCAGGTTAAACTCCAAAATTGATCTGTTAAGATCTTAAATGTATTGTACACATGCAAATGGTTTGGGGCTATTTCTAGGATCATTTTTAAGAAAGGCATTTTTGTTTCCATGTCTAAAATATTTCCAGCAAGGTTTCCCATGGCTTGGGGGGTATTTTTAAGGGTTCTCAAATATTTTTGAGTGTCATACAATGTTTAAAACAACTCATATTTTTCAATTCCAACCAGCAATTAATCTTCAATTATTTGGAACGTTGTATCCAATATGTTACTATTAAAAATGCATAAATTAAAGTGTTTGATAAAATTTACTAAAATTGATTCCTAATAAAATAGATAATAGTCTTGATAACAATATGATTTATACAACAAAGAATTTAGATGTTATAAGAAATCTACAAATCTAGAGGAGTGGCTTCAAAAATAAACAAGTGGAGTAGCATAGAATTTTAATTTCACTTCAAAGACACAATTAGATTGTGGGATTGAAAGATTCTGTCAGGCAAGTGGTTGGTCAATACAAGAAATGAAATGGATGGAAATGGGATTGTTTCTTCAAATCAACAAAATCATGTTCTATACTAGTTACATAAATTACATTGAGTGTCATGAAACTAGAGTGGACATATTTTTGTCTGATTTATTTTTACCTAATACTTGAGGTGATGATGCAAACTTATATTGACAGATGGCCTGAAGTGTCATTCTTTATGGTTTCAAATTTCCTTTGTGGATAAGAATAATATCGCACAAAGTATACCACTTATAAGTAATGGTAGAATCATTCCTGCAAATACACACTCAATCTCTATTTTAGAGGTTGCCTGATAGTTGAAGGAGTCTGAAACTATTACCTCATTGAGATTTTAATTTGCTAACACTTTATACCAATAGGAATTATGCTAATTCTCACTTGTTTCAGTAAAAAGTAAATTCAAGAATATCATTCAATTATTCTTATATTTTTCAGTAAAAAAAATTGAGAATAACATTTAATGGAACACAAAGTCCAAAGCCTATTACTTCTAACTTTACAAATATGTAAAAGGTCACCTGATTTTGTGTCAATGGGAAGGACTTCATGTCAACAGTGGAAACACTAAAACTCCAAGACACAATACATACGCTAGTATGTATTTACAATCTGTGTATGCATCTCTAAGATGGGACAGACATCCAAAAAAACATGTTTCCAAACCATAAGAGACATATCTATTAAGTAGACGACATGTCACGACCCTTAGTTTTCAGTTGAGTTAATTCCCTTAAATCTTGGATTTAGTTACGATAGAGTCTATGAGTTGGCACTCAGTTCGTTGGAGAGCCCTAAACCCATGCTCATAGAGGAAGGATTCTTAATTGTTGATGTGAGTGTTAAGGAGAATGTGCAAAGACAGGAATCATCTTGCATGATCGATGCTCCTTCTTATTGATTAGTTGGCAGTTAGTTTTCAATTTTTAGTGGGACTTAAATCTCCTTTAACGCATAAGAACTACACAGTTGTTCAGCTAGTTTTACTTGTCAGGGAACGACATGTCCAAACCTGTTGGCTTTAAGTACAAGAGCGGAATGTACTTATTTCAGGAATGCCCAAAAGGATTTCCCTATTCGAATGGCATCCATTTTTAATCACCTCTGCTCCCGACGATGAATACATAGGCGTGCATATCAGAACTGTTGGAGATTGGACTTGAGAGATGAGGGGAGTATTGTCAGAGATAATGAAACCGCCTCTTGCTGGAAAGAGTGGCCTTCTCAGAGCAGACCGTGTCTCACCAGATAACGCAACATTACAGTTTCCAAAGCTTAGGGTCGATGGACCTTACGGAGCTCCAGCCCAAAATTATATAAAAAAAATGATGTTGTTCTCCTGATAGGCCTTGGAATCGGGCTATTCCTTTTATTAGTGTTCTCAAGGACATTTTAAATAATACCAAGATTGCAGAACAACAATGTAATGAGTGGAGTGGCTCTAAAAGGGAAAAGATCAAGGGTCCCACGTCAAGCAATTTTCAATAAAAACAGAAGGCCACGGAACAGATAAGCGTTTCCAGTTACCTTATTTTGCTGTTGTTCTCATTTCATTATCATACTTCTCAGTATTTATGGTCTAAGAAGTTTTTGTCAGTCACATAATGGCTAGGACTGTAAATTCTCATTTCTTCTGCTTATTTCAAACTCCATAGGCCTGTTGAATTTGAACGCTCACCATCCTTTGGGAGCTCAAAGGAAAAATTGGATAGGACTATGAGACACACTGTCCTCAACAATGACCCATGCACTGTCAATCCATATTTTTTCCTCATTGCCTTGAGACTTATATTTTCAAAGCATTCTTTTGTTGTATTCTTTGTGGTTTGTCACGTTTTCTCTAGGATAAGGATGATTTGTGATCATTGTTTTGATCTTGCTCTCTGCTCAATGTTTGTCTGCATTTTTCCTATTGTTAGGATCTGCGAACTGTGTTACCAACGGATAATCCCCTCCGATTCTATCAGCTGGGTAGCCTGTGCACCAATTTTGAACTATTTTTCTGTTTTGCATAATAACAATGTCAATTCTCTTCTCTGCTATATCCAAATCAGAGCACTTGTTTCTTTAATAAGAAGTTACGTATTTGTTTTTGTTTAAATATTATTTAGGGCAGGATTTATGCAGTGCGGACCACTTCCTAAAAATATGTATTTTCTGACTCTTGTAGAAACAAGTTGAATCCAGATTTATAGTTACAGACTACAGTCTAATGAATTTTATCTTTTCAATGAATGATTACTCACGAAAGATGAAGATGCCAGATCAATACATTTCAGTGGCCAAGGCTATAATTAGAATGATCTTTCTACTCTTAAAGAAATGAAGAAAGAAGCCATGTGTAGGATTTTGTTCATTTGTTTGTTAATATACTTGTTTCAGTAGATTAGCGCGTATCAGATCTCTCCGGCAGCAGTGCCAGAGGCGGAAAATTGCCCTTAAAATGTAAGCTACCTGTCTTTTCATCCATGGATTGTTCAAAATGCAAAGAGGGGAGATACTATTGCGAAGCCCTAAATGATGTGATGAGGATCCTGCTCTTCTCATCAATGCATCACACCAATTCATTTCTTCTCCACGACATTCAAACTACTAGGGTTTGTATGGACGCTATACAGCAGCAAAAGGAGTGAACACATGATATTTGAACTCATGTCTTCTTGCAGATTAGGGTATATCTAGGATTGAAAACCATTGCTCTTCTTGCTTATTATGCTATATCTTCAATGAAACTTTGCGTACAGCTGCTGATCTCTAGTCACTACTTATATTTGGCATTGGATTTGCCTTACTTGTTCTGATCTCATTGTCTCCTCCAAATATCTGTTGTTTCATTAACTCGTCTGCTGTTCTAACTTTTAATGCTCTGTCGTTCCAACATTAAATGCTGCTGTCCCTGCACAAATACGGTTGTTGTAATGCCAAGTTTGCTTTCTTCTTGCTCTTGATGTTTCCTTCGTTACCACTGCTGTTCAAGATGATCTGCTTTTCTACTGATTTACCTTACTTGTTTTCTTTAGAGGTGTGGATAAATATAGATTTTCTTTTCATGATGATCATTGCATGTAATGACTTCTTTGAGAAATCATGAATTACCATTATGTTCTATGTGTGAGATGGAACCTCAATTCTATGAAATGGAAAGAAAAGAGAAAGTTGACAATTCTACTTTCTTAAGTAAGAATTATGTACTGGTGTGACCATGATTTGTTAATCTAGAGTATAGAAATATTTTGGCACACTAATTCCATTACTTCAGTCAGTTTTACTTTGTTAGACTACCTCTAGCTGGGCTGGATATCCTTCATGTTAGGAAGGATTCCGGGGAAGTGTTAATGCTTCATGGTAGGGTGGAAATGCACTCCCACAATATTCTCGCCCTAGCTGACTTTTGTGTTCAGGTTTCTGAAGCATTTTTCAAGAAGGACATTACCTAATAGAGCTATATGCATCTGGTATTCGATATGGTGGTATTTCTTGACTCTGAGGTTTTCCTTTCTTTTTATGAGATAGAAGTTCATAATTGAGGCTAATATTAATCTTTTACTATCTATCTCGGTAGTTGGTTGAAAAATCTTTTGAGTCATTATCTTGACATGATAGTTTATTTTAACTTGTATTTGATGTGACTTTTCTTATTGTGATTTCTGAGGACACTCGACATATGGTCGACGTTTCACTCGACTTTGAACAAAGGTATGATTTATCTTTTGACAGTTATGGTTGTAATTATATTTCTATTATTCCTAAAATGTAGGGAACTGATTGGTATTAGTCGACTTGAGTAATCAACCATTGACTTGTTGACCGACTTCCTACAATTGCAGATTCTTTTGTTATGGCTTTTAGTGTCGAGATTTCAGTCTTTAGACGACATTATATAACATATCCTTACTGGACATATATTGGTAAAATTCAAGTCTAGTAAATAAATACCCAGATCCCTTAAAGGTAAAAATGACCCTTGATGAATCTATTTCTTATTTATTCAAACAAATAGAGTAGCAGTTAATTTGAAGAACATGCATAAAAACCATATTCATTTAGACACACAGTCACACAGAGAAACACTAGGATTTTTGGAAAAAGAATAAATTTAGACACACAGTCACACAGAGAAACACTAGGATTTTTGGAAAAAGAATAAATACCAAGGGCCCTTAAAGGTAAAAATGACCCTTGATCAATCTATTTCTTATTTATTAAAAAAAACATAGTAGCAGTTAATTTGAAGAACATGCATAAAAACCTTACTCATTTAGACTCAAAGTCACACAGAGAAACACCAAGATTTTGGGAAAAAGAAAAAGAAAAATAGTAGAGGTTTCACAAGTTTGGATTGTCTAGATTTGAAAGGATAATTAGCAACATAAAGATAAAAAATCTTATTTATTTTAAAGCTACAATGGAATACTAGGCTATACTAGTTAATTTTAAATGTAAACAAAATACAATGTGGAGGTCATTCTATCTGTCACAGTTTCCTGTATAGTTCAAAAATAAAACAAGGAACCCGAATTAACACCAGTAATAGAAATAGAGAAGCAATAAATAAAGTGTACACTACAAAAATAATCCAACCCAACAATTGATTTACCTCTTAGAAAGCAAGGAATAATGTAGCAAACTACAGTGGTGTATGTATGTTAATGAAATCAGCAAGAAACGATGAACAGACAAAAGCCCTAATGAACAAAATAAATATAAATTATAAAGAGATAAACTACTGAATCATTTTTTTTAGGTCTGTCTTGTAATATACTGAGCTACTGCTCATACAATATGGAGCAAGACATTAAGTTACTTACAGCTCTAGGGAGCTGGACTCTGCTAGGAGAGAGTAATTGCCAAAATGCAGTCATCCAATATAAATAGGAAACATAAACATAATCCAGAAAGTGTGAGAACAATCTAGATGGACAGTGACAGGTTGGAGGATTTATTACAAAATCTTTCAAATCTTTGACAAATCTGCCTCAAACTTAATTGATGCATACAGATGATTATGTGACAGGGGTAGTTGAGATTACAATCTCCAACACTTCCCCTTAATCTCAACTGCCATTTTCAATTTGTTTCTCCACTTCTTTCCTTTATACATCAATATCTTGAACCTTCAAGTTCTAAGGATTAAACCTACGAAATCCCATATTACTATTGGGATGCTCTGCCCATGAGCTTTGGCATTTTTTATTACCGGTCCATTGCTGGTTCAGGTGCCAAACACTTGTATTTTCTTAGCACCTCCCATAGAGTCACGCTGCGGGTGCTCAGGAATCCTATTGGGCTCTGCTGGCCCTCAAACATTACTCACACAAATATAGAATGCTGTGGCATTCAATCATATTGATACTTTTTCCATAGATAGCTTCACTTTAACATTTCATAATTTCAGAAACCTATCCTCCTCTCAACCTTTGATCTTCAGACTTCAAAACTGCTCTCCCACACAATTTTTGACTCTCTCTCTGAACCTAGACATACCCATACAAAATTCTCAAACTCTCTCCATTCTCTAGAGACATTTTCAAAATGGACAACATCTCTCCTACTACAACAACATTGACTCCTCTCAACTTTATTCTCCTTAGTCCTTCATTCTCAAACATCAGCTGCAACAAATGTTGGCAAACAATAGCTTCAACAATATCTTCTATGAACTGCCTCTTTGCAATCTTCAAGATCTTCTACACATGTGAACCTTTTAACGTTTGTAACTTGGGAGTACCACAAAACACCATTACAATAAAAACAAACTGATATACTGCCTTTGGCTCTAAAACCTCCTTGATCAGCTGCGGCTGATTTAGACTCTTTTATCTTGGCTTCAATCTGAAACCCATGACATATTTCTTGACATTGACAACATTTTCCCCTTGAGAATACAATGGCTTCTACAATGATACTGAGAAGACATGTTTTCAGATTAGCACCCCTCCATATCCAACTGGACTCAACTGGCAGCTTCAAACAACTTGTAGGCAAACCAAAACACAGACACTCAAATCTAACACAAATATGCAAGGCCAAAGACATACAGTCAATATTTCTTCTTTAGCTGCAAACATCAAAACAAATTTATTTAGCAGATTTTGTAAGTTGTGTGCAGGCACCAACTCTAAAACACCAAATCTTGTGATTTCCATTTGAATAACAAACACCCTTTTGATTGGGGTCAACACTAGTTCAGGCAGCTTCACTCCTCAAAACTTGCAAACTTCCCCTTTCTATTCTGCAAAAGAATAGTGATCTCCTTGGCTGTGACAATTAGCGGCTCTTCCACTCCTTAGACATGGCTATCCAGCAACATCAAAACAAATCCTCTTGAGTTTCATGAACATCAGACACAGAGGAGAGGCACCAGAAAGAAACCCAAATATGGGCTCTTTCCCCACAAATCAACTCTTGCCAAATTTGCCTCTCCAGGATCTCCAAAATCATCTCCCATTAGCTCTGATACCATGACATAAGTTTTAGAACAGAGAATAGACCAGCATTGAACACATTATGGATCTAAAACCATGAGATGGATACAGAGGAGCAAAAAATGGAGAAACACAGAGAGACCAAAAGAACCATATTTGATATATAAAATAATAATAATAACATTACAATATACTGAGCTGCTGCTCATACAATACAGAGCAAGACATTAAGTTACTTAACTCTGCTAGGAGAGAGTAATTGCCAAAATGCAGTCATCCAATATAAATAGGAAACATAAACATAATCTAGAAAGTGTGAGAACAATCTAGATGAACAGTGACAGGTTGGAGGATTTATTACAAAATCTTTCAAATCTTTGACAAATCTGCCTCAAACTTAATTCATGCATACGGATGATTATGTGACAGGGGTAGTTGAGATTACAATCTTCAACACTTGTGAAACCCTCTCCAGAATGTAATGAATTTATCTAATTCATTATTCCAATTTTTATATACCTCTCAGAGAAAACGGTAGCCTATCTAGGAATATTGATAAAAGAAATAGAAAAGATGAACACAATATCTATGAACATTTGGTGCCTTGATGGACGAACGTTCACATAGCTGCCAAACACGAAAGTGAACACCTAGTGCACTTTGCAATGGAAATGCAAGAGCCGAAACAAGAACACACGTAGGGAGGAGGGCAGGGATTTCCCAGCTTCAAAAAAGTTGTTATGTCGACGATAGCAGACAAGAAGCCGAAGTGGACGACACTATTCCAATGTGTGTGGGGCTAAAAGCCCACACAGATAACGCCTATGGGCTTAACTAGCAGTTGCGTTTATTTTAGAATGCAACAATGAGCTGATAGTTTAGGAGTTGAATTTTGCATTTTTTTTTGGAAAACTTATAGATTGTATCAACACTGTGGCTGATTAATTATGATAATATTATTGTCTTCTTTGTTCAGCCCATTATAAACTTATGTTTTATAGTTAGCTTTTTTACTTATAAAATTTGTATGAAACAATGCAAATTTGAGCTATGTAACAAATTCCATTATAGTTATCCTTTTTAATTACAAATTGCTAAACATAAGGGGTAATTCAGACAACGTTGTGCAACCGTGTAATTTAAGCACACACAAACAACATTGATGCTCCTCAATGTTATTTGGAAGTTTTATCAATTTACTCCAACCCGTCATTTCCAGCTCTTCCAATGAAGGCAGGGGAATTTCAATGATCCTGAACAACCTTCCAAGTGCATTCGATACAAGGACTTAAATCAAGTTCTAACATAGATCCAAAATTGCCAAAAAATAGTGAGGTATAGAATTTCACTATCCTCTTGTATCTAAACTTTATATGTCTTGTTATGTAGATATACTATTTTGTTAACAAATTTATATTTTAATTTTTAACATATAACATTTATTATTGGTTATGTATGCAGGGATAAGAAGTGGTGTTAGTTCCATAGAGGAGATGATCAGAAACATGTTCATGGAGTGGTAAAAACTATATTCTTGACTAAGGACAAATATCTATTTGAATCTCTATTAAGAAGTGTGAAACCATTCAAATGGAATGGAAAGTTTCAACAATTCCAACATAAAAATTACTTAATATATTTCGACATAGTCGTCAAAACTTGTTCCTCCTCTTCTCAAATGCCTACTATAAACATATACATCTTCCCATGTGATGGTGTCTAGAAACAAAGAGGTGTAAAATCATAAATAAAATCCATCTTCATGGCTATCCTACTCAATGTGACCCTCAGAGGTTTCCTTGCCAAAACTCCCTTCATTGCACTACAAAATAATTCTGAATAGATCTGTCTATTCTGAATAGATCTGTCTACTCTTATTTGAATAGCCAAATCAGTGCCCATCTTGTGAAAAATGAAATAGCATAAAGTAATAATTCCTTACTAACAACTAAAAATGTACAACATAAAAAGAAATTTTGAAATATTGACCTTTGAAATGTGGCTCAAAGCAAAATTTTTTTTGGTTCGAACAAGGCCTACAAAATGAAATCTTTAGGGCCCTCAATAATGTTTTAGAGTGTTTCCAAAAATGCAGCTACATCGACACCATAAATAATCCTGTGATCTAATGCTACATTGACTCGAGGGATAACAATATAATGTCAATCAAGGGCCTTGGCACACTGAATAATTAATGCCTATCAACTAAATGTATGTGTTCAAGTTTCAACTATAATTGTCAATTTTCCTTGAATACAATGTTATTCCATATTAAGGCCAAACAAAGCTTGTGTTCACCATGACTACTATGTAACAAATTTATTTTAACAAATTCAAATGCACAAAACTCTTTGGTAACTTCTATTTAGCTTATAAAATATCATAAAACATATATAATCTAATACTAGATTAATTATCTTAACCAAAATATCAGATTGTCTTACCTGCATTTTATTTTTAACTCCAAATTAATCTATCAACAGTTGTAAAAATAGTTGGTTCACATAACCCACATCCATAATTACCACCTATTAGATGTAAATACATCAGAGAAAACCTCAAAGAAACCATCCCTTTGAAAAAAAAAAGTTTTCAAGCATACTTACAGTGCCAGGAGGCAAAATTGCATCAAAATGATCTAGACCAAACACGCCCAAATTGGACAATGTGAAATTCTTTGCAAATGCAATATTTGACTTAATAAACTCAATAACAACCAATCAAATGCATGTAAAATTTGTAAAACATAAAAAGAGAGCAATGGAAACAAAAAGTTAATAAGACCAGATGCTAGAGACAAGGAGATGATTTAGTGGGCGGTTATATACAACTTTAAAATCCAAATCCACCACTTGAGAAAACATGTCGTATATTCCTGAGGTTGTGGTTGCTTGGCTCGAGCCTTATCAACTGATTCCTTCCATTTATTGGAGAGTATAGATATCAACCTAAATAAAAAACATCAATTCTACACAACTTAATTAATGCACTTCATTGTATTATAAATGTCATCCATGAATACTACTAATGCTCAAGGCCACAAAATAAAAACATAGAATTTAAGATATCAAACAGAGAAAATGGTTTGATCTATTTTAGGAACCTTGTCTATATCCTCAAGTAGAGGTGTGATTAGGCATCCATCTATAGCCACAACAACTGTAATGTTAATTTTACAATTGTGCATAAAACTTTTACCATCTCTTACTGATGCAGGACCATCCTGGGTGTAAGAGCAATCTTGCATCACCCAAAAAAATATTTCTTTTTGCTTTTCAATAAGGGCTATCTTGTGCGGAACTGCTATTTATGGAAACTTACTATTTTTAGTAAGTTGGTCATATGATCTCAGAATGTTTTGATTTCACAAGTGGAGGTTCATCTTAGTCATATCAGCCTACCAATTGAGTTTCATTGCCACATCATCTGTATTGGTGAAGTTATTGAGGTTTCCAGGTACAAAATCTTTCAGGTCAATTTTGAAGGCCTTAGAGGCTCCGGATCAGGGTCGACCCCCGGCTGACTGGAGCTTGCGCGAGTCAGGCACTATAGATCTCGACATGGAGTTTCTAAAAAGTGGTTATAATAAAAAATTGGAGCTACGGTTAAGAAGTTATGGCCTCTGGAAGTTGGGCTACCTAAAACCATATTTTGCATATTTT
Organism: Chamaecyparis obtusa; assembly: GCA_027943335.1. Classification (NCBI taxonomy): domain Eukaryota; kingdom Viridiplantae; phylum Streptophyta; class Pinopsida; order Cupressales; family Cupressaceae; genus Chamaecyparis; species Chamaecyparis obtusa. Next base: position 254,340 of record BSBK01008448.1, read on the forward strand.
CTTACCCGACCCTATGTAAAAAAGAAAAGAAAAGAAATTAATTCTTAGGATCGTCGGCCTTAACGGTTAATTTTTTGGAACCTTCTTGGGCGATGGAAATTGTCTATATAAAGAAGGCCCATAGTGTTGTTCTGGGCAGTTCGGAGTAGTTCTGGGTAGTAGATCTAAGTTTTGATTTGAGGCTTTGGCCTACAAAATATTGTAAAGGAAAATGCCCATGTGGCTTTGCATGTAAGAGTCTTGAAATTTGAAATTCCACATTTGTGGAGATAATAAGAAGCCCATTTTTTGTTCTCGCAAATTATTTCTTTGTCTCTGTATGTGTTTGTGGTATTAAGGGGAGCACCCTTCATGAAGTGGTATTAGAGCAGGAGTTCCTGAGTGTGTAAATAGATCACCGACTGTGAGGCAGTTTGCACTAGGACCGTGGTTAGGGTTTTAGCAAGCAGTGCAAAAATGTCTCCACAAAGAGAACGAGGCGGAAGAGCTAGTGTTGTGACACCTGAGGTTAGAGAACTCCAGAGACAAATGCGAGCATTGCAAGAGCAGATTCGTAGATGAATGAATCTTAATGTAAGAGAAGAAAGTGATGATGAAGCGGAAGAAAATTTTGATCAGGAAGGAGAAGGCGAACTTCTGAACCCAGAAGAAGAAAGGCTTTTTCAAGCTCTTTCCAAGATCGGCAAGAGACCTAAGATCAAGGTTCCTACTTTTTCAGGGAATCTTAACCTAGAAGAATTGATCGACAGGATCAATGAATGTGAAGAATATTTTGAGTATGAAGATGTTGAGGATCTTGATAGGGTCAAATTTGCGAAGGCCAGACTGAAAAGTCATGCGAAGATCTGGTGGCAAGAGGTTCAATTGGAGTGAAATAGAAGAGGGAAAGATAAAATCACAAGATGGGATCGGATGGTGGATAAATTGAAGCGACAGTTCATTCCTATTGATTATGAGCTTGACCTACTAAAGAAAATGCAAAGTTTGAAGCAAGCAGGAAGATCTGTTCAGGAGTATACAGAGGAGTTCTATCGACTCCTCATAAAAATAGGCCATACAGAAGCTGATAAGGAGAAAATTTCCCAATACTTGAATGGGTTAAGGCCAAGCATTCAGGAGGAGTTGAATTTGGTTCGAATGAATAGTATTGAGGAGCCATACCAGTTTTCCCTAAAAGTAGAGGAAAAGCTGAACAAGAAGTTCGAGAGTAGACAAAACGGAAGAGGTCACAGTGGACGATCTGGTGGATGGTCCTATGGAGGCAGAAATGAAGATTCGAAAAAGAAGGATGAGGCCAGTAGCAGTCAGAATCAGCGAGGAAACAATTCCACTCGTTTCCAAGATCAGAATAATAAAGATTAGAGAGGAAGAGGAAGAGGAAGAGGACAAGGATCTGGAAGAGGAGGCTTCCATGGAACATGTTTTCACTATGGAGAAGAAGGTCATAGGGCATTTGAATGTCCTCAGTGCCAAGGTAGAACATATAGGAGAAATGAAGGCCAGGCTAGAGTTGCACATGTAGATGAAGATGCCAGATCATAAATTCTGAAGATGCTGAAAGATGAGAAACGTTGATTAACAGAAGAGTCTTGTTGAGTGGTGAGAATGAACCTGAACAAAGGAGGAGCCTGTTTCGCACCAGGTGCAAGTGTGAGGGTAAGTGTTGTGATGTTATTATTGATAGTGGAAGCACTGACAATTTGGTGTTAGAAGAGATGGTGAAGAAGTTGAAGCTCAAGAGATAGAAACACCCACATCCATATCAGATTGCCTGGGTACAGGATGACCACAAGGTCATGGTCAATGAACAATGCCTAGTGAAGTTCAAGATTGGTGGATACTATGATGAGGTACTGTGTGATATCATATCTATGGATGTATGTCATATGTTGTTGGGTAGACCATGGCAGTTTGACAGATGTGCTGTACATGATGGTCATGTGAATACCTATTCCTTGACAAAGGATGGAGTGTGGCATAAGCTAAAGCCATTGAATGACATAGAAGAAAAGGTATGTGGTAGTGCAAGAATAACTTTTGTTGATGGAGGAAATTTTCTAGATGGCATGAGGCATGAGCATGTATGTTTTGCTTTAATTCCAAAAGCTAGTAAAGAGAAAGTAGAAGATGTTCCTGTAGAAATTACAGATTTGTTGAATGAGTTTCAGGATATTGTATCTGATAATGTGCCTGATGGATTGCCACCAGTCAGGAAGATCAGTCATCAGATGGACTTGATCCTAGGAGCAAGTTTGCCAAATAAGGCAGCACACAGAATGACACTTAAAGAAAGTGAGGAGTTGAACAGGCAAATACATGAGTTGTTGTAGAAAGGATTGATTCGTGAGAGTCTGAGTCCTTGTGCTATACTAGTGGTATTAGCACCAAAGAAGAATGGAGAGTGGAGGATGTGTACAGATTCCAGAGCAATAAACAAGATCACAATCAAGTACAGGTTTCCATTGTCATGAATGGATGATATTATGGACTATTTGAGTGGAACTGTGTATTTCTCAAAGATAGATCTAAAGAGTGGCTATCATCAAATCCAAATCAGAGAAGGAGATAAATGGAAGACTACTTTCAAGAAAAAGGAAGGACTGTATGAGTGGTTAGTCATGTCTTTTGGGCTAACCAATGCACCGAGCACTTTCATGCGGATGATGAACAAGGTTCTGAAAGAATTTCTGGGTAAGTTTGTCATTGTTTACCTAGATGATATTTTGATCTTTAGTAAGACATTGGAGGAACATATGATGCATATTCATAGGGTGTTTGAAAAGTTAAGAGAAGAGAAACTGTTGATTAATTTAAAGAAGTGCAGTTTTGTGAAGAAAGAATTAGTGTATTTGGGCTTTGTAGTTTTAGCAGAAGGTCTAAAAATGGACCCATAGAAGGTACATGCTATCCTTGAATGGCCTACTCCAAGGAGTGCTACTGGGGTAAGATCTTTTCATGGTCTAGCCAGTTTTTACAGAAAATTTATCAGAAATTTTAGCAGTATTTGTGGACCCTTGACTGAAACAATGAGAGGGGATAGAAAAGAGTTTAAGTGGACTAATGGGGCAGAAAAGAGTTTTCAATTATAGAAACAAAAAGTTACAGAACAACCTATTTTAGCACTTCGAAATTTTAATAAGGTGTTTCAAGTAGATTGTGATGCTAGTGGTACCGCAATAGGAGCTGTTATGAGCCAAGAAGGTAAACCTATGGCTTATTTCAATGAGAAGTTAAATGATGCCAAGAGGAAATATTCTGTTTATAATCAGGAATTTTGTGCTATAGTTCAGACATTAAAGAAGTGGAGACATTATTTGCTTCTTAAGGAGTTTGTTTTGTATACTGATCATCAAGCTTTGCAATATTTGAATAGTCAAGGAAAGTTGAATCAAAGGCATTTGAAATGGGTTGAGTTTTTGCAGAGTTATACATTTTTTTTGAAACACAGGAGTGGGAAGTCTAACAGGGTTGCAGATGCTCTTAGCAGAAGACAACTATTGCTGACAGAAATGTAGATTGAGGTGGTTGGGTTCAAGGAACTCAATAATTTGTATCCAGAGGATCCTGATTTTGGTGAAGCTTGGAAAGCTTGTAAAGAACCTATTACTCTAGACAGAACAAAGTGGCTGGATTTCATCATTCAGGATGATATGCTATTCAGAGGGAGTCAGTTGTGCATTCCAAGAAGTTTTATGAAGGAGAATCTCATCAAGGAGAAGCATAGCGAAGGATTGGCTAGACATTTTGGTCATGATAAAACCCTTTCTTTGGTTAGTGAGAATTATTATTGGCCACAGTTGTAGCAAGATGTGAAGAAGTTTGTATAGAGTTGCAAAGTATGTCAGATGGCGAAAGGAGTGAAGTAGAATACAGGGTTATATCAGCCATTACCTATACCAGAGAAGCCTTGGGAGGATATCAGCATGGACTTTGTTCTTGGTTTACTGAGGACTCAATGGGGACATGATTCAATTTTTGTGGTGGTTGACAGATTGTTGAAGATGACACATTTCATTCTCTGCAAAAAGACTAATGATGTTGTTCATGTAGTAGAATTGTTTTTCAAAGAAGTAGTGAGACTACATGGTTTGCCAAAGACCATAGTTTCAGATCGGGACACTAAGTTTGTTGGATATTTTTGGCGTACATTGTGGAAAAAGTTGAAAACAGATTTGAAGTTCAATTCATCACATCATCCACAGACTGATGGACAAACATAAGTGATGAATAGGAGTTTGGAAAATTTGCTGAGATGTTTGGTTGGAGATAAGCCAATAGGATGGGATTTGATTTTACCACAGGTAGAATTTGCATACAATAATTCTGTCAACAGGAGCACTGGTAAATCACCATTCCAGATTGTATATGGAAGTAGTCTAAGAAATGTATCTGAATTGAGAAAGATAGATAAAGGAGAAATAAGTAGTGCTTAAGCTGAGGATTTTGCAAAACATTTGAAGAACATCCATGGGGAGGTGAGGAAGCACATTACCAAAATGAATGCACAATATAAGGCTAAGGCAGGTGAGAAAAGGAGGCATAAGGAATTTCAGGTTGGGGATGAAGTCATGGTTCATTTGCGAAATGAGTGGTTTCCAGTTGGTACATACAACAAGCTGAAAATGAAGAAGTTTGGACCATGTAAGATATTGAAGAAGCATGATTCAGAAAATGTGTATGAGGTATTGCCTATTGAACTGAATATTTCACCAGTGTTTAACATTTCAGATTTGATAGAGTATCATGAAGGAGGTGTTGAAGATGAGATCACAGCAGCACAATGGAGTATTCCAGCAAGTAGTTCAGATACTAAAGAGATTGAGGATATACTCGATAGTCATGTTGGCAGAAGCACAAGGAACATGACATATGAAGAATATCTAGTCAAGTGGAAAGGATGACCCGTTGAAGATTCATCATGGGTGACAAAGGAGGAGGTTAACTATCTTGGTTTTCCTCTGCACACCTGAGTCGTGATAGGGTCACTTCTCGAATTACCCTAGGTGTCTGATGCAGGAGCATCCTAGGTGTAAGAGAAATCTTGCATCACCCAAAAAAATATTTCTTTTTGCTTTTCAATAAGGACTATCTTGTGCGGAGCTGCTATTTATTGAAACTTACTATTTTTAGTAAGTTGGTCATATGCTCTCAAAATATTTTGATTTCACAGGCGGAGGTTCATCTTAGTCATATCAGCCTACCAATTGAGTTTCATTGCCACATCATCTATATTGGTGAAGTTATTGAGGTTTCTAGGTACAAAATCTTTCAGGTCAATTTTGAAGGCCTTAGAGGCTCTGGATCGTGGTCGACCCTCGGCAGACTGGAGCTTGCGTGAGTCAGGCACTGTAGATCTTGACATGGCATTTCTCAAAAGTGGTTATAATAGAAAATCAGAGCTACGGTTAAAAAGTTATGGCCTCCGGAAGTTGGGCTACCTAAAACCATATTTTGTATATTTTCTTACCCGACCCTATGTAAAAAAGAAAAGAAAAGAAATTAATTCTTAGGATCGTCGGCCTTAAGGGCTAATTTTCTGGAACCTTCTCGGGCAGTGGAAATTGTCTATATAAAGAAGGCTTGTAGTGTTGTCCTAGGCAGTTCAGAGTAGTTCTGGGTAGTAGATCTGAGTTTTGATTCGAGGCTTTGGCCTACAGAATATTGTAAAGGAAAACACCCATGTGGCTTTGCATGTAAGAGTCTTGAAATTTGAAATTCCACATTTGTGGAGTAATAAGAAGCCCATTTTCTATTTTCGCAAATTGTTTATTTGTTTCTGTATGTGTTTGTGGTATTAAGGGGAGCACCCTTCATCACTTACAGGGGATTACAATACACCTCTTCTAATTCTAAAAAGAGCTTGGGAGGGTATTAGTATATATTTTTTGTTGGGGATCCCAAAAACTCAGAGGGGACATTATTTCATTTTGTGGTGGTGGATAGATTCTCTACGATGACATATTTTATTTCCTGCAAGAAGACTCATGATCTGACTCATATTATTGATTTATTCTTCTAGGAGGTGGTCAAATTACATGGAGTACCAAAGAGCATTGTTTCAAACCAAGATAGCAAGGTTATCAAATACTTCTGGAGGATGTTGTGGAAGATGATGTAGACAAATTTGAAATTCAATTCAACATTTCACCAATAGACCAATGGACAGATCATGGTTGTGAATAGAAGCTTGGGCGACTTGATCAGGGGTTTGGTCAGAGATAAGATAGGAAATTGGGACTTGGTTCTACCACAAGTAGAGTTTGGATTTAATAATTTAGTAAATTAAAGCACCAAAAAGATACCATTTGAGATGGTTACCAAACTACAATCTAGAGGGGTGACCGAACTTAGAGATAATAGCCAACACGATAAGATAAGTGTAGAAGCAGAGGAGTTTGCATGACACATGGAGGCAATTCACATGGAGGTATGAAAATACTTAAAATTCATGAACAATCAGTACAAGGAGAGAGAAAACACCAAGAAGAGGCATAAGGAATTTGCAGTAGGCAATGAGGACATGGTCTACCTTCAAAAGGATAGATTTCTAGCTGGCACATATAGTAAATTGAAGATGAAGAAGTTTGGACCTTGCACGATCATCTAAAAATTTGATTTTAGGAACACCTATGAATTCAAGCTACTAGGAGTGGACATTTCACCAATCTAAATGTTGCAGATCTTTATCAGTTTCAAGGAGCACTAGAGGATGACACATAAGTTCTACCACAAAAAGAATTGCCACAAGAACCGGTAGAGTAGATTGAATAGATACTGGACAACCAGAAAAGGTGCAGCACCCGGAGCAAGGAATACTTGGAAAAATGGAAGAACAAACCATTGAAAGATACGACTTGGATATCAAAGAGTGAGCTAGAATAGTTTGGATCACACCTAGCAACATGCAAGCTACACTTTTCAAATAACCACAGGGGTCTGATGCAAGATCATCTCATAGAAACTTAGACCAAACCTAATTACCATTGCTTGCGAAACATTTTTGAACCTTATGGAGTAAAGGACATGACAACTTTTAGGTCAAGCAACATCAAGGGAGGACCGCATATCATCCAAATAGGTTCGTGCCAATATTTTGACCCTCTCCAAGAAGTGGCAATCAGAATGCACATTACACCATCTTGGGACTCTAAGCATGTAATGGAGTGTAGAAGAGGAGGGGGTAGTAGCTAGGAAGTAGTTAGGAGAAAGGAGATTTGGAAGTTTTTCTATTTCTTATAAAGTTTTGTGACAATCCCATGGTGGCTTGTGTACCTGCATGTGGGGCCAATGGGCTGAATGTAAGCTTGTGGGAATGTTGGTCTATTTTTTTCAATAATACAAACTTTTGTTTCCTTTGCATTCAATTATGTGTTGAGTTTTGCATGTGTGGCTGCAAGGTTGGACAGTCCATTTTGGACCCTCTAAGAATCATCTTCAGAAGGGTTGTGTGATAAGAAGAATGTGCATTGCCTCCTTCAACATAATGTTGTTGCATTGACATGCATTGTGGATGGCAGAGACAATTTTATGATTGTATTTTAAGAGGGTAAAAGTACAAAGCTTTGTCACACTTTTATAAAGGAAAAGGTCAACTATACACAAAATTTTTAACTTTAATGACATAAATATAACATTTATGTTTGAATTTAGAGATGATGTAAACTAATGAAATGTGTAAAAGTGGATGAAGTTTATGCCTATAATTTTTTTTTTAAAAATTGAACAAGAATTCACATGTTTTTTTAATTTTTGAAGTCCATTTTTTACTTGCTTAAAAATGTTGAAAAATGAGGGTCTTCTTCCCACCAAAAAAGGATATGCAAATAATCTTTTTTTCCTTTGATTTCAAAACATGTTATAGATGAAATGTATAGCTAGTACAGAAAAGAAGAAAAATTAGTTTTCAATTTACATTTTCTCCATTATAACTACTCAAAGTCGAACATACCTAAAATTAATAGTTTGCATCTCCCACCAAATTTTCCCTATCAAATCTACACCATTTAGAAAAAAATTAAATTACACATTCTTGAAGAGAACTTTGTCCTCTAGTGTTAAATATAAAATTTTAATTTTTGTGATAAGCTTTACTATTATTTTCTATTTTTGAAGCAGCTTGTTCTCAAATGTTAAAATACATACTTGCAGTATTTTGAAATAATAATATATTAGATCTAATTAAAATACTATACAAATTATATGATGATAATCTTGACTCTGTTCTCTAAAAAGGGGTATTTTTATATTTGTAAAAATATATCATTAAAAAGCATAGGATTTATTGAAACATCGCTTTTGTGAAATAATTTTTTTTCTTTGGTAATTGGTATAAAACATGCATTTAATAGATATTTCCAATTGGAAAAGTTGAAGCACTTATCTAACTTAGCTAGAAGAATCTAGATAGACCATATGTTTGATAAAAAACAATTTTAGTTAGAAACACTCAAATTCAGCTATGCTGATAACTAGTTGTCCTGAAACTTGACACAACTTTGTGCTTCTACCCTTGAAGCACAGAAGATGCAGTGTGTTATTCAGTCTAGTTTTACCATAATGTCCTTGTCAATGGTAAGCATGGGAATGTTTTCCCTTGTAGGTTTTAATACCCTTTCAAAAGTAGCCTCCGAAAAATGATCTAAAAATGAACTGTGTTATTTAGTCTAGTTCTACCATAATGACCTTGACAATGGTAAGCATGGGAGTATTTTCACTTACAAGTCTTTAATACCCTTTCAAAAGTAGTGTCCAAAATAATGATATTTTCATCATAGTGTGATGTAGATAAATGCCTCTGTGCATGCAAGTTAGATCTAAAAAGGAACTAATTTTATATATAGAGACAAAAAATGAAGATAATGGTTCCATGTTGTCTGAGAAAATGTACAAACAAAAAACAAAATTATGCACTGTGTTTCACTTAACAAAATCTTAAAGCTATTTACAAAAATCTCGATGAAGTTGCTCATCTCCTTTTCACATCCTCTTCATACCTACTAAAAAAGAGAGCCTTATTTTCCTATACAAAGAGAATACCACAACCCCCCTCATAACAACCCAACCCCATTGATAGACATAAGTTAGAAAGAGGCACCAAAAAAATAGTCCAAAATTGAAACAATACAAATTGTAGGAAACTGACGTAGAGAAAAGACAACCAAGATAATTTTTGGTTACATTATAGTGCCTTTTATTTATCTTGGACTCCCTAGAGGAATTAGCCTGCATGCTACAATTGTATAGACTTGTTTTGGAAACCATAGTTAAGTTTTAACTATATAGTATATAAATGTATGTCACACTAAAACAAGGTATACAAAGTCATAAGTATTTCAAACTATACTTCAATGATTATCTTAGTATAAACGATGTTTTCCAAATTTATGGTACAAGAATTGAATGATTAGTCAATTTTGATAGGCATTGGGTTTTTCCTTTAATTCTAAATCATGTTGTTTGGATTTTTAAAAATATAATTATTTAAATTGTCTTAAATGATTCAAATAATGTAGGCAACAAAAAGACTTGGATTATACTTATATTAAATGTTTTAATTTATTAATAAAAGATCATGAAACAATTGTCATCATAACATAACATTAAGCTAAAGACACAAAGACGGATGCCATCTATAACAAACCATTAATTGAATGCCCTTTACAATGTGTTCCCTCAACTCAAACTTAGTGTTTACAAGGGCAAAGCTCTACTTATTTTCAATGTTGCTTCTCAATGGTAATTTTCCATTTTTCGTTTACATTTACTATTAAATTCATCAATAGAGAATTCTTATCATGTAAAAAATGTTGTGATTGGTAGCCATTTATGGACATCTTGAGAGGTGTTTATGTGAGTGGTTGCAACCCTTCCATTCATAGTTTTGCCTGTTTTCAGATTATGGATGATTGACAGACTTTTATTTTTGTCTCGGGAGTGGATTAACTACCTCTAACTACACACGGATGAATGAATTGTATGAAAAGTACAAGGATCAAGGTGATTCTCCATAAATATTCTTTAACCTTTTTTCTACATTAGCTATATGGTTTTTGTGTACTTTTCAATGTGTGAAAAACTTTGAGGTGATTTTGTCATAAGATTGGATACTGTTCAAGATGTTGTGACATAATAATTACTCTATAGGGTCCATAATTTAGGATCTTATGGGATTTTGTTCCCTTTTTCTTTTAAATGCTTACATTCTGAATTCATATCTTATCAGCTAGAGTCTGAACTGTAGGTATAGGGACATCATTTTGAAATACAGAATGTGACTATATTAACAAGCTTATGCTATCCAATTATTTAGATATGGTTACTGGGAGATATGGGAAGGGAATATGGGGACTGAATGAGCGAGGCTAAACTATTTTCCATGTTTAGTACTAAATGAATATTTAGCTATCCTCGGAGAATGCCCGTAGTTTGAACTTGGTCCTCTCCATAGCCAACAATCCTATTCAATACATTGCTATGTGACTCCACAAAATACTTATGATATAGAAGTTTGATCTAATACAAATTTTCATTTATGGGTCTTGGTACGATCTTCCCATTTAGTGACACTTTTGTGAGAGGGCTGATTTACGTGGTGTTTTTGCAGTCTTTTTGCTTAGGCCTCAATACTCCTTCTAGTAACTTAAGGATGACAACTATAGCCTTTGCAGTATAAACACCGAGCTAGCCTATGGAAACATCATTGAATGGTCTATTTAATAAGTGATGTTTGATAACTCAGTGTTTCTCATAAATCGATCAAACACAGATAGATTGATAAATTGTAGATTCTAAGAGAACAACCTACCCATATCTTTTCCAAAGATTATTTGGATGGGTATAGATTATCAATAATTCAAAATGTGTTGACAAAATAATCCCAAAAAATTCATTGGTACCCTTCCTCTCAGTGCTCGTATGTCCTTTGTAGGCTCTTTAAGACCATTTGAAATCAGTCATTTAAGGTGCTCTAGTCTTCAATGTTTAAATTTAAGACATCATGATCTCTTGAGAACTAGATCATTGAATTAAGCATAGGAAATGTGAAGCCATTGAAAACATGGAATGCTCTATTTTTCCTTAGAAATGAATTTTGATGGATAATATTTAACCTGTAGAAGAAAATAGAATTGGTTTGTCTTGAGAACATAAGCAGTAACTTAATGGAATCTTCTTACATTTGATTGATATCAAACTTTTATTTCTCATCTTCATACTGTGTAACAAGTAACATCTGGATGATGCTAATTGGATATTAGTTGTTGTTATTAGATTGATTCTACATATGAGTAGGTCTTCAGAATCTGTTATTTTTTCTCGCATTCCTCAGGAGTGGAATAGAGTAGTGGATTGCTTGGCCAAATGGACATCTGCAACAAAAGCAAATCTAAATTATTGCTGGTGGGGGAAGTTTTCCTTTTGGATCTATCTCTTATATTAGAGCAATTAGTTGTGGTTGGATTGTTGCTGGTAGGGGAAGTTTGTTTTTGGATCTATCGCATATATTAGAGCAATTAGTTGTGGATGGATTGTTATTGGTAGGGGAAGTTTGTCTTTGGATCTATCTCATATATATTGGAGAAATTAGTTGTAGAAGATAGAAATGTATAATTGAGTGTTCTTTGTTGGACATTTGGTCATTCTTGCTTTCTAGCTTTCTTGTGATAAATAAATTTTTAATCCCCTTTTTGGAAACACAATATATGGTTTGTTGGTCAATTTTTTGCAGGATTGGAAATACTGGCCTTTCCATGCATGCAATCGGTTTGCTGGAGAGGAACCGGGTGATAATGAGCAAATTGTAGAAGTGGCGTGTACTCATTTTAAAGCAGAATTTCTAGTATTTGAGAAGGTAATCACATCACTCCTATTTTGTTATTTCTTGACTGTTTTGTTTTTCTATTTATGTGCATTGTGAATTCATCTGTCATAAGAGAAACAATCTTGTAATTGTAGAAGATTGTATTACACCATAAAAAATGCGACCAAAATATAATGCAGGAATTTCTTGAAGAAAGGTGTAACAATTTGTAGATAGAATGGAAGGAGTTGTAGATGAATTGAACTTAACAAAAGTTTCTCGCACAAAGATTAGAGAATAGTGAAGTACCTCTTATTTTAACCATTGGGGTTATCCATCAGATTCTTTGACATTTTTTTATAAACACAGCTAAGAAATCAACTTCGGGTATAAGAAGATGTGATACGTTGTTCAAGACAGATCCATGTTATTGGTCACATCATTTCTCCAGTCCCATGTTCTACAAAATTACCATTTGAACATAGCCACTGCTCCTTGCAGAATGAAATACAATAGTAATACAAGAAATATTTATTTTTCACAAGCAATGTCCTCAAGCTTTTGCAAAATCAAACTTCTAGAGGTTCTCTCTAGATAAGGCATCTCAAACATAGAGAACATTCATATTTGATATATCATAGATATCATAGTAGTGGTGTAGAATTTAAAGTATGCAACAAATGTAAATAGATTTTATATGAAATGCAAATTATTTATTTTCCAATCCTACTATTTATTTACTACTTCTTTTGAAACTATAATGCTTATTTCAAGAGAAACGATATGATATAGCTACATAATATATCTTCATATATAGTCATATGGGATACAGATACATAAGCTTCAACCTAAAAAGTAGATTTTAGTGTATTTAAAGTAAAGCTTTTTATTTTGAAATCTCATTGTTTATTTATACGCAGAGACCTATTCATTTGAAAGTGTAATTCTTATTTCAAGAGAACTGATATGATATAGATACATAATATATCTTCATATATATGCATATACTATACAGATACATAAGCTTCAATTTGCAAAGTGGATTTTAGTGGACTTAGAGTAAAGCTTCTACTTAAAATCAGATTTCAATGCCAACATTTCTTGGCCACAAGTCAATACTATAGTTGTAACTTATTATATACCCCTGAAGATTCTATGTTTTGTTGGAGACTTGGACATCCTCAAAATGATGCACAAACAATTTAGGTTCTCTATTTTGTTGGAGAGTCAGACATCCTCAAAGTGATGCACAAACAAAAAATTGTCTGCTTACCATATTTATATGGGCATCGGTTTCATTCATGGAAACACAAAAAAATGTATTATATTGGAGAAAATGGGATGTGCCCATTTAAGTAATCTAATTTCATCGACAACTTGAATAGGTAACCGAAATGTATTTTGTTACTCCCTACAGGATATAATTGCCAGACATAACAAATCCGACTCTATGTAGGTTTCAAGTTTTTGTAGAGTAGAAGTTTGGTCTATTTTCTGCAAACCCCTATAGAATGAAATGGGAGGAAACATATTTTTTTGTAACAAAAGGAAGATTCAATATGCACTTACCTCTATGAACAAAGAACAACTGCCCGATCAGATTCATAATGTTGGCGACCACTACCGCATATATACTTGTCTCTGGTAGTTTTCTGTGAAGTTGTTTTCTATGAGGGAGAGGACACCATGTTGTTGCCAGAGCATAGTGCCATAGCCTATGAGACATGTCCATGTCTGCCAAAAGACTCCTTGTTGACTGTGGGCTTTCAGTGCAAAACTTACAAACTCCTCGCTGATTGTGGTCTTTCGGTGCCAATCTTCTTGCTGGCTCTGGTCTGTCGGTGCAAACTCTAGCCGGTATCAGAAGAGAGCTTTCAGGTTGTGGAAGAAGGTAGCTAGGGGAGGTGGATGAAAATTTTCAGGCACTTGTAGGCTAAAATCCCACACATATAGCACCTATGGCTTAATTATACATGATCAAAATACATCCCACCATTCCTCTTCCCTTGACCACTAAAATGTAGGTCTTTTCTCTGCCCTTCACCACTAAAATGCATAGCTTTTTATCATGTCCTTTTGTCTTAGTTTTTAATTTTTAAGACATTTTAAATCATTTCTAATTTTTAATATAAAATAATTTATATATTTAAGACAAAATCTTAATTTTGTCTTTAAAAAATTTCTTAAAATGTCATCATGTGTAGTAGTGATATATATATATATTTATTATTAATACTTGTTTAATATTATTAAACTTATGTCTTACTTATTTTATCAATGATTTTATTATTTATTATATTTATATTACTTCAATATTTATTAAATTACTTATTATGTCTAATAATTATATTATTAATAATTATTTCATTGTCTATTTTAAATTATTAATTAATTATATTTAGTTAACACAACAAAATAATTTAACTCGAATTAATTTAATAAACATCATCTAAAGAATTGATAAAATTATACTAATCAAAATATTGCATAATGATAAAATAGAAACATACTACACACTCAGTCAAATAATATATTAAAATACAAAAATTATAAAGGTTAGTCTAAGAGAGTCATGACAAATAGATATGACAGATGTTAGTCCTACGTAAATTTATGAAAGAATTGAATCTCTGCCAAAGGAAACCCAAAAGAGAAATAACAAATTGAACAAAAATTTTGAAATTCCAAACTAGAAAGGAACAAATGACATGGAATGATAGCTCAATACCATATGCACTTGAAAATCGAAGGACAAAAATCAAATCAAAGCTACACAATTTTAGTTGTTAATTGAAGTACCCTACAGAACTTTAAATGCTTCCCCTCTTGATAGTGACCACAGTATAGTAACCAATCTACTACCACAAATAACACTTTAAAAAACCTTGATAATTTCTATGAATTATATGCACCTGATCTATATAAATTCTAATTGCAAAATGCTTAGATGTATTTTAAATATAGTTACCATTTAGAAATAGTGGCTGGAATAATGTTCGTACAATAATTCTATTGGCGAACACACATTATTGGTGAAATGCAACTTTTAAGAATATAAGTATATGATATTATCAAATGTTAATGTGTAAAGGAGTATTAATAATTCATTTAGTCATTTTTATTAGGGTAACTAATTACTTAGTCATTTATTTAGTCATTTTTAGTTGTGATTTTACCCGATGACCGAATTGGTCATTTATATTTGTAGAACATGATCAGTTTTAGTTACGTGACTAAAAAAAATGGTGCAACATGATCAGTTTTAGTCACGTGACTAAAATTTCTAGTCACCTGATCATTTATTTTCTCAAATTCTACTAGTGGCGCCATATTAGTATGCAAAGGGTATGCACAAGAAGAAGGCATTGACTATGGAGAGACATTTGCTCCAGTTGCAAGATTGGAAGGAGTAAGAACTCTACTTGCATATGTAGCATACAAAGGATTCAAAGTATATCAAATGGATGTCAGATCTACATTTTTAAATGGAATACTGGAAGAAGAAGTATACATTGAACAACCAGAAGGATTTGTAAATCCAAGCAAGAAGAACATGGTTTGTAAGCTACACAAAGCACTGTATGGATTGAAATAAGCCCTTAGAGCATGGTATGAGAGATTGCATAATTACTTGGTCAAGATTGGATTTGCAAGAACATATGACAACAACAATCTTTATTTGAAGACTGAATAAGGTAAAGGGATACTGTTAGCTAAAATATTTGTTGATGCTATCATATTTGGAGGAAAAGATGCCCTATGCCAAACCTTTGCAAATGAGATGCAAACTAAATTTGAAATGTCTATGTTTGGAGAGATCAAATTATTTAATGGTTTTCAAGTTTATGAGATGAAGAAATGTATCTACATTACTCAATCTAAAAATATCAAGGAGATACTAAATTTTTTTGGCATGGAGGACTCTAAACCAGTAAGTACACCTATGGCTACTAGAAAAAAAATATCAAAAATTGATGATACTAAAAAAGTAAATCAAACCTTATACAGGTCTATGATAGGAAAACTAGAATATGTTGTTCACAACAGACCAAATATTGCATTAGCAGTTGGGATTGTTGCAAGATTTTCGGCCAATCCTAATGAAACTCATAGTATGGCAGTAAAAAGGATATTGAGATATCTGAAAGGAACAAAGGATTATAGACTATACTACAAGAAGAATGAAATGTTTGAACTAAAAGTATATACTGATGCAGATTGGATAGGAAATGTGGATAATAGAAAGAGTACAAGTGGTGGTGCATTCTTTCTAGGAAAGAGATTAGTTTCTTGGACAACTATGAAATAGAATTACATTTCTCAATCTACAAAAGAGGTTGATTATATAGAAGCATCAATTAATTGTTCAAATCTAGTGTGGATCAAGCAATTTTTAAAATGTACATGAAGGAAGAAATTACTGAGCTAGTTGTTATTTTATATGATAACACAAGTGCTATTAAATATATCAAATAATCCTGTGATGAACACTAATACTAAGTATATTGCTTTCAAGTATCATTACTTGAGAGAGCTAGTTCAAGACAAGGAAATGAGACTAGAATATGTGAATATAAAGGAATAGTTAGTAGATATATTCACTAAGGCATTACCTAAGGATTCTCTTGAATATATATGAAGTAAATTAAAGTTGATTCCCCTAACTAAGGCTATCTTGAATCAATTAGGAGCATTGCATCAAATGTATTAATTAGAATATCTAACAAATTGATGCAAAGGACGACACACTTTAGGAGTTGCCGAAAGTTGTGAAGGATAAGAAAAATATGTTAATCAATCATAAGAAAGATGAAAGGAGGAGTGTATATAATACGAAAAATTGATATGAAGATTTCTACATGGTGAAGATTCAAGAGAAAGATGAAAGTGTCTTTTGCATTGTTGTCAAAGAAGGAGAGATTCCAAAAAGATTCTAGAAAGAGAGAGATTTAGAAGAAGCTACGATAAAGGATAATGGAGCTGATACTTGGATGTGAATCTAAATGAAGCTAAGGATATTAATGAAGATCTCATACATAGTGGGAGTTGAAAAAAGTTTCTTTATTACATATTTTTTGGATTGTATGGTATTACATGTGGTGTTGCCATCAATGCCAAAGAGGGAGATTGTTAGAAACTACAATCTGAACAATTGTTATATTGTCATTGATGTCAAACCTTAGCTAGTGAGATAGTTTCTATCTAATAGAGTACCATATATTTGATTGATGAATAGGATTTGAGAAGAGGAAATAATAAGAAGACCTCGTGGAAAGGTTGAGTTAAGGGAAACTACAATGGGTATTTAATTAGTTGGCACATTGGCAAGGTAATGAGTTGTTTATCTATAACACTAATTGAAGAAGTTAGGTGGTTTGAAGCATAGAAGAATTGAGGAAATAAATTATGAAAGCTTAGGCTTAACCAAGCAAAAGGGAAGAGGATCAAGGACATTCAATATAAGTTGAGTGATGCTAGTGTTGACCGATCACCAGTATAAGCTGAGAAAATTTTAGTGTAGATCGAGCATTAGTAATTGCTAAGTATCATAGAATTAACTGAGTGAAGATAGTGATTGCCAAGAAGACAAGTTTAGTGATGACCGAGTTATCCAGTGATGACCAATTAGAAGAACACAATATTAGTCGAGCGATAGTAATTTACAATTTGTGAAGGAATTAAGATTCCGAGCTGACATAGTTGAATTCTTGGGATATGGAAAATGTGTTTAAGATAAGGATGAATGACATAGAGCATTTAATGCATGGTAAACCATTTTCTTATGGATTCAAGGAGAAATTTTGAGAAGTATCTAGGAGGAGAACAAAATGATGGAAGTATTTGATGAATCTCACCTAAACCTAAGATCTACAGAGATGATTAAGTGGAAAAAGATTAATCTACCTATGAAGGAGGTATAAGGATGACCTAATTGTAGGTTATGAGGAGAGGTTGATGTTATTGATTGGTGAAGATAAGCAGAAGGCTAAAGAAGAGTTGTGAAGATCTAAGATGAGTTGAGGTGATTTCTTGAAGGGATTTTTGAGAAGATCAGAGATGGAGATGATAATGAAGGCTAGTCATTAAGTCAGCATATGAGCTTATTGGATCTGTATTAGCAAAGAGAGTTGTGTATTTCAGATCAGAACCTATTGTTACTCTCTAACCATTGTATCAGTCTAAATCATTTAATCAAGGTTGACCAAAGGGTGGCTGCAAGAAGTTGAGTCCCACTTTTGGCCAAAAAGTGGAAGTGTTTTCTCTATTTTTCAAACTTTCTATGAATTTATGTCAAAATTTGAGGTACTTAAAGTTTGAATCTTGGAAAACTTCAGTAATATAAAATTTAGTGATCGGAGTCTAGTTTTCAAATATGTAATTTATTTTAATACCCACATGGTATAAATTGAATTTTAGTTTGCATGTTTAAAAACCACTTTTTAAAAATGTCTATTTTAGGACCACACCTCACACATGTACGACCACCCTTTTTTGAAGTAAATGAAAGTATTTTCTTGAATTCTTTTGGGAAAAGGTACCTAACACACTGAAGATTGATGAGAATATTTTATCTTTTTTTTTATTGAATATTTTTTTAATTAATTTTTAATTGACTATAAAGTATATTTTTGAAACCTCTCATGTATGGCCACCATAAATTGATGATAACTTCACTTTTTTTCAAAAAAAATTCTTTAATTTGAAGGAAATTCTATGTAGATTGATGTCATATAACTCATTTTTCAGAAAACGTAAAATTTAAAAAGTTATTAAAGTTTTAGTTAACCTTAGTATTTCAAGTTTAGGTACCACGTTGGCTTAATAAATATTTTAAAAATATTAAAATTTATCATATTACTATAAAATTCATATTTTTATAATATGCATAATAAGAGCTAAAATGGGTTTTCGTTTTATCAAAAAATTCATTTGAAAAGGTGTCGAAAAAATATGTCAAGGTAGAAATTTTATATAGAAATGTTTTAGCCATATTTTTGTAGGGCCAAGCATAGGCTTGGTCACACCAAGCATGTCCCGAACCAAAAACCAAGCCAACATGTACAGTTCCCGCTCATAGTTTTACAAAACGGATGTCCGTTTTGTTAAACTCAAAAAACAGGCGCATGTTTTGTGAAATTACAAAATGGGCACCTATTTCATTTAAATATCAGGCACCCGTTTCATTTAAAACATGGGTGTCCATTTCATAAAGAGCCATTGCAACCAAAAAATAGGACAGTGGGCCTGATCTCAATGATTAGCAAATTTTCAATCATTTTTTTACAATCCATATCAGGCAAACAAAATTTTTGGATCAACATTCTCTTCCTTTGTCTTGTTTTGGATCTGACATTCAAAAAGAATCATTTGAACTCGAATCTTGGTGCAAAAATGGGATCAAACCAATGCCAAAAGAAGCTAAGGAAGGTTCTGACAGCTGAGGAGGTTGTACCAAATAGAGAGGAGGCAAAACAAGAACAAGAAAGACTTTGTTTACTGAATAATGTTGGAGCATCAAGTTCAACAATTGTTTTAGAAGAGGATAATGAAGACACCATAATGGATGTAGAGTTTGAAGAAAAAAATTCAAGTGCATCTTCTAATCCAGTATTGGATACAAGTATCTCTTCACATCCAAATGTAACTTATTCTGATAAAAAAGTTCGTGAATTGCTAAAAGAAGGTTACAATTTAAATGATTTAAATTTTATTCCTGAAAATAGATTAACAAATTTAATTGCACATCAAATTCCATAAATTAGTAATGTTAATCGTAGTTATAAAGGAATTGAAAGTCAAACCCCGAATGAAACTGAAAATCAAACACCAATTCAAATTGAAATCGACAATGTGGATGTAGAAGAGTTAACTTTGAAAGTGATTCAGAAAACTATTTATGGACCTTTAGTGGCAGGCTCTCGAGGTCTGACAAGAAACTTATTGGTGAAGTTAAAAATTTCATTGAAAAATTTTGGCATGATAATACAAGAGTATCCCTAATGTCAGAGATGTTCTTAAATTAAGAGTTGGTTCAAAAGTTCGTGATCCACATCCAAAACACCCTTTAGATATGACTCAAACAGAATTGTATAAAAAATTTGTGGATGATAAGATGTTAACTACTAACTTATTAGTCAAAGATCTTTTGAAAAATGTAAACCATGGTATGTAAGGATTAACAAAGAAATAATCATTTGTTGTTGCAAAACTCATGTTCAGTTTCGTTATCATTATGATGTTTTTCAATCTATACATTCTACTATGCATACTAATGAAATGTTACAGGAATGTGGTATAAATATACCACCTTAAATTGTAAAGGAGCTTATATCAATTTTTTTTTGTAACCCACCTAATGAGAAATTTTATCTTTTGAATGCGTGTTTCTGGTGTATGTGGCAATATTAAATTATTAGATGAATGTTTGCATGAAAATATTTCATTTGATTTTGGAGAACAATTAATTGATGTACAAAGATTTAAAACTGTTGAGTATCCATTGAAGGATGGAAAAGTTGGAAAACGGTGCGACCTAATAACTGAAAAACTTAGTGTTAATGTTTTTATGAATGAATTCAAAAGTAAGGTCATACCTAAATATGTGAAACACTCTCAAAATTCTAGATGGCTTGATGGACAATTTCAAAATATTGCAAGAATACATTTCCAATTAGCAATATACTTTCAGTCATTGACTTTGAAGAGAACTACACGCTTATACCATAGGATGAGATCCAACCACAATATTGTAATTCAGCGCAAGTAACAATTTTTGTTCATATTGTCTATAGGCATATACCTGATAGTACAAAAGAGGATCAAAAAATATTGAGAGAGTACCATTTCTATATGAGTGATAATAAGTTACACTCATTAGATTTTGTCCAGTATTGCTTTAAGACCTTTTATGAATATTTAAGGGAGAGAGAAATTCATATAAGACAACGTCTAATATTGTCAGATAATTGCACAAGGAAATTCAAGAATGCAAGAATGTTTTATTGGTTGAGTAGGACACATAAGAAAATAAATATCTTACATATGTGGAGTTTTTTTTAGGCTAGATACTAGAAGGGAGACAATGATGGTGTCAGTGCCTGTGTTAATAGAGCCCTTTGTAGAGAGATACTCAAATTTGAGGACAAATCAAAATTTAAAGATGCACATGCAATTGTTGAATGGTGTAAAATAAGTTTGTCTGTAGGATTAAGTCATAACTCTACAATCAGACATTTTTTTTGGCTAGTTGAAGAGAAGAATATCCTTTCTGGATATGATTGTAATACAATCAGTGGATCGACTAAATGGAAATCATTTAGGAGTTCTTTTTCTAACACTTGAACTAGATGAACTAGGGAGCTTACATGTTTTTGTCAATTTTGTGTTGCAGGTGAATGGGAAGAATGTGAGAATACATAATGGGTTGAAGAATGGCAACAAAAATCCTTAACACCTAGTGAGACAAAAGATGAAGATGATACAATAAATGAAGACCTGGATCATGTCTTTGCATTAGAAGATTATGATCATGTTTCAGACCTCATACAATATGGTAATTTAATTCAATTTATTGTAAAAATTTAAATTATATTATTTACATGTTTATGTCATATAATTTATCATTATATTTGAATTATAAACCTTTGAACAAGTTTTATTTGTGCATGTTTTTTTTTTTGTTTTGCAGGACATGTGTATGTTGTTGTTTCACCAGAGGATAATGAAGAGCAGACAGAGTATTGGTTAGCTCGATGTGTAGAACCTAAGAAAAATTTGATATGTCATCAAGTATATGATGATGATTTCTAGTATCCAATTTGATCTATTGTGGTAGTTGGTACATGGCTACGTAATTACCTAACAAGAAGGAATGGTTTAACAGCTTTTGCAGATTACCAATCAGAAAAGAAGATTGTCCACTATTCCCATTTGGTAGTGGCAACAAATATCATATTGGAAAGATAGAAAGAGAGACCTGCAAATAAAATATTATGGACACTTTTAGTGGAAGAGCATGAGGCAATCATAGACACATTGCAAAAAAGAGAGGATGTTGATGGTACATTAGGTTGAATTTGTTAGAATAACTTAGAGGGGGGTGAATCAGTTAATCATTATCCCAATACAAAATGTATAATCCAAAAACAAATACTTCTACTTCTACTTCTTAGTAACTTAAAATAATTTTACCGTATGTGCATTTATCAATTACCAGTCTAAAACATATAGCAGTTACCCATCAAATCAAATATGCAACATGCAAATATGACATCAAACAAACATCACAATCAACACATAACACAAGATATTTAATGTGGAAACCCTATGAAGGGAAAAACCACCTGGGACCAGCAACCCAAAAATATTCACTCTTCTGAAGTGAGGTCGGTGAAGACCCAACCCTGTTAAAGGTTGAAAACACACTGTTAGGTGTGACCTTGTTAGAGGATTTAAGACCAACCATTATCGTCCAACTAGCAGTCACTCTAGGGTTGACAGGATAACAATGTTCATTCTATGAATGATACATAAAAGACTTTCTTAGTCCACTCGGTTAAGAGATTTGACTATGCACAATGGTTAAATATGTAACAGTAGGTGATCTGATCTATTACAACTTCAATTGCGGATATATAGATCAATATTCAGCTCAAACAAACCTTTCTGATCAATGTAACATTTGTGATTCAACAATATATAAACTTACTGTCCATCGGTAATTACTCTCTGTCACTCAGTAATGCTCTGTAGTAGGGTTGTCCTTAACCAGTATGATCAAAATGCATGAAAACTTGTTCATGCGATAATTCTGCATTTTCCTTTTCTTTCAGCATTACACACACTTATGAAATCTCCAGTCTCTTATATAGACATGTAAACCGTTTTCTTCTGCTCCATCAGATTTTTTTGCTTAATCATCTTCGTTGACTTTGCTGCTTAAACATACCTCGGCACTTGTGTCAATAACACATTTGATTCTCATCCTTTAGATCTTTCCTAAATTTTCTTAGTCGTCGATCTGTGTAACAAACATTATTTGTTACCTCAAAATCATACACTTTCTAGCTCATCAATTCTTATCAACTAAACTAATCATTTAATTCATTCTATTCTGCTTGGTTAACAAAAAAATACATCGGTGACCATAAGCTCGGTTTACACTATGCTCGGTATACCCTACATCTCATTGGTGTATACTAAAGTGCTTCATTAACCGACAACACTGCTTTGTGTCTTTAGACTCTTTTCCTCATCATAGATGAATGCAACATAATCAAGTCAATATCATAAGGTCATAGACTCATCAATAAGTTACTCAATCTATTCCTTATCCTCATCTGTCATATCCATCTTCCTCATGTAGATATTTTTGTTCTTCATCTCTTTCACTCCTTTTCTACAGATGTTTCAGTATAGTAACTTACAAGATAAGTGTTGTCAAAATAGTTGACATCAATGACAACATAATACTGATTTAATCATCTTACATATCTAATCAATCAGCTCGGTGATCTCTAATCACAGATTCTTCAATTAGGTTCTAAATCAGTTGTAGTTCATCAATCTCTCCCTTTGGCATTGATGGCAACTCAAGTAATATGAAATATACCATACACATACCAAACATGTATTCTACAACTCTATGAACAAATGTCGTACAAGCTCTCTTGATGAAGGGTGCTCCCCTTAATACCACAAACACATAACAGAAATAGAGAAACAACAACAATAATATGCAAGAACAAAAAATTGGCTTCTTATTATCTCCACAAATGTGGAATTACAAACTTTCAGAATTACAATATGCAAAGCCACATGGGCATTCCTTACAATATTCTGTAGGACAAAGCCTCGAATTATTACCCAGATCTACTACCCAGAATTATTCTGAACTGCCTAAGACAATAATACAGCCTTCCTTATATAGGCAATTTCCACCGCCTGGGAAGGTTCCAGAATTTTAGCCAATAAGGCCGACCAACTTAGAATTATTTTATTTTACATTTTATTACATCATAGTCGGCTCAAGATAACCTTTGAAACCCGAACAAAAATTTTGAAGAAAATTATTTTCTGCCATTTCAGGTGGCCCAACTTCCGAAGACCATAAGTCATCACCAGTTGACCCGCTCGGCTATTATAACCCCATTTTGGAAACGCCACAAAGCGCTCTACAGGCCTAACTCGCGCAAGCGCCCATCACCCAAATTTTTGACCTCATCCGGGGCCTCTAAAGCCTTCAAAAATGAGTTCAAAGTTTCTGTACCCTGCTGCCAATACCAAAAATCTTCAATATCTTCCAATATACACTTGATCTGGCAATGAAACTTTACTGGTAGACTTATATGACCAAAATGAACCTCCAAGAAAGAAATCAGATCATTCTGAGCACATACGAAAATTACCAAAAATAGTAACTTTCCATAAATAGCAGCTCTGCACAAAATAACCCTTATTGAATACAAAAATAGAAATATTTTTGGGTGATGCAAGATTGCTCTTACACCCAGGATGCTCCTGCATCATCTCTCTAGCTTAATATGTTTAATCACTATGTTACTCAATAGCATTTACAAAATACAACTTTGTCAATATGCAAATATGATCTTTTTAGCTTTCAGATTCCTTCTTCTGTTCTCAATAAATGATCTTCAGTGCTCTCCCTTTCTTTTAGATTATCTCTGCCTCAGATAGTTCTCATAGGTGTATATTGTTTCATATTATTTATCTCTCCCTTTGACAACAATGCCAAAGAAATAAATAAACACATAGCTCTTCAATTAGCCAAGTATTTCTCTATTGTCCAATGCATACTTTGTATCTCTGTATACTGATATGCTAATCTGTTCCAATACTTTTCACAACTTTAGACATGATCCAAAGTGTGAACTATGCTACATCAACATGTATGATCTTCCGATAAGATTAGGCTGATGCAACATCTAGATCACATTAGTGACCAATAGACAGGGGATGGACCCCAAGTCTAGTCCTTAAGTACTCAAATGTATACTTCGGTAGAGCCTTTGTAAATATATTTGCAAGTTGTTCTTTTGATGTAACAAACTCTAACTTCACTTGCTTCTCCTGTACTTGTTCTCTCAAGTAGTGATACTTAATTGATATATGCTTTGTCTTAGAGTGCATCACTAGATTCTTTGAAATGTTAATGGCACTAGTGTTATCACAGTATATAATCACTGGCTCAGTGATTATCTCATTCATTCCTTCCAACACTTGCTTAATATATGCAATATTTGAACAGTTTGTAGTAGCAAAAACATACTCTACTTCCACTGTAGACTGAGAAATACAAGCCTATTTCTTACTTGTCCAAGTAACAAGTCTTTCACCAAAGAAAAATGCTTCTCTGGTGGTACTTTTTCTGTCATCCACATTTCTAGCCCAATCAGCATCGGTGTATACGTTCAATTCAAATTTGCCTTCCTTAGGATACCATAATCCATAATCCTTTATTTTCTTCAAGTATCTTAAGATTCTTTTAGTAGCAATCATGTGCAATTCTCTAGGATTAGTAGAAAATCTAGCAACTATTCCCACAACATGTGCTATGTCTGGTCTACTGTGAACTACATACATTAACTTACCAATCATAGATCGGTACAGTGTCTGATTTGTCTCTGTAGTTTCATCTTCCTTAGTCAATTTACATCCAGCAGCCATCGATGTTCCCACAAGCTTAGCATCTTCCATGCCAAATATTTTCAATACTTCCTTTATGTATTTAGATTGTGTGATGAATATCCCATCACTTTGTTGAATCACTTGTAAGCCTAGAAAGAACTTAATCTCTCCAAACATAGACATTTCAAATTCTTGTCTTATTTCATCAACAAAGGCTTTATATATGTGATCTTGACCTCCAAAGATAATATCATCCACAAATATCTCAGCAATAAGAATCGTATCATCAGTATCTCCTTTCATATACAAATTTTTGTTCTCACTAGTTCTAACAAATCCTATACTTAACAAATAAGTATGCAACCTTTCATACTAGGCTCTCAGTGCTTTCTTTAAACCATATAAATATTTATGTAATCTACATACCATATCTTTCTTTTTTGGATCAACGAACCCTTTAGGTTGTTCTATGTAGACTTCTTCTTCAAGTATTCCATTCAAAAATGCTGACTTAACATCTATTTGATAAACTTTGAATTTCTTGTGTGTAGCATATGCAAGTACAATTCTAACACCTTCTAATCTAGCAATAGGTGAAAATGTTTCACCATAATCAATACCTTCCTCCTATGCATATCCTTTGCATACCAATCTAGCCTTATTTCTTGTTACTTCTACATTTTCATTCAGCTTGTTCCTGAATATCCATTTAGTACCGATAACATTCTTGTCTTTAGGTTGGGGTACTAAACTCCAAGTTTTTTTCTTCTCTATCTTTTCTTTTTCTTCTTTCATTGCATTAATCCATTCATCATTCTCTAATGCAACTTTTACATTTTTCAGTTCAAATTCACAAACTAGACATGTACCTTGTCTTGCTTTTCTCCTTGTTTGCATGCTAGCTTGTCTGTCTCCAATAATTTGTGTCTCAGGATGATGTCTCCTAACAAAATATTGCTAGTACTCTATCTCTTCTTTCTTGTTCATCATGTACAGGTTCATTAGCTTGCTCGGTAGGTCCATCCTACTTGTCAGTTTCTCTTTGCTGTTGTTCGATATTATTTTCCTTCTGACCAGTTATCATAGGTTGCGGCTTTAGTAGATACTTTGGTTTTTCAATGTGAGTGAACCTACCATAGTCTTTTGGTTCCTTTGTACTTTCCTCTGTGCTCTTTTCATCAAACTCATCAACTCAAATGTTAGTACTTTCAATCATTTTATTTGTAACCTTGTTAAGACATTTATATGCTTTACTTTTAGTGGAATATCCCAGAAATATCCCTTCATCACCTTTTGAATCAAATTTACCATTTCTCTCATCTTTCAGAATAAAGCATTTACTTCCAAAAACTTTGAAATAACTTACAGTAGGTTTGTGTCCAAACCACAACTCATAGGTTGTCTTGTTGGTTTCCTTCTTCAGTTGAGCTCAATTAAGAACATAGACTGCAGTGCTGATAGCTTCTCTCCAATATGTCTAGGCAACATTCTTTTGCAAGATCAGTGTCCTAGCATAGTCAACTATTGACCTATTCCTTCTTTTAGCAATACCATTTTGCTGAGGTGTCCTCGGTGCAGAGACATGTCTTTTAATACCATGCTCATTGTAGAAATTAGTAAATTCATCAGAGATAAATTCACCTCCTCTATTAGATCTTAGGCATTTCAATTCCTTACCAGTCTCTTTTTCTACCTTAGCTTTATACCACTTGAACATCTTAAATGCTTCAGATTTTTCTTTTAAGAACATAAGAGTCATCAATCTAGTATAGTCATCAACAAAAAGAATAAAGTATTTATCACCATAATAACTCTGAGTTCTCATAGGACCACATAGGTCAGTATGAACCAACTCAAGTATCTTCTTTGTTGAGTAATCCTTGCTTTTGAAACTAGATTTAGTCATTTTACCTTTCTGACATTCATGACACAAAACATGATCTAGTTTTGACAAGTTAGGCAGACCTCTAACTCTTTTCCTTTTCTGATCTTAATCATGTTATCAAAATTCACATGGCATAAACTTTTATGCCACAACCAAGCATCTTCATTTTTCATCATCAGGCAAGAAGACTCATTAGTGTCAAGATAAAATAGATTACCTCTTGATTGTGCTCCAGTTCCAACTAGTCTTCATCCATCATCAAAGATTTTCACTTTTTTGCTCTCAAAAGCAACTTGGTGCCCTAAATTGTTCAGTTGTGCCACACTTAACAAGTTATAGTTTAGTCCATCTACCCAATAAGTATTATCACATTTTATCCTATCATTTATCATCAAGGATCCTTTACCTCTTACCATACAGGGTGTGTCATTACCCATCTTAACTAATCCTCCATTGTATTCTTTAAGTTGATCAAATTTCTCTTCATGACCAGTCATGTGATATGTACAACCATTGTCTATGATCCATGTATTATGTTTGTTAACTCTAGAGACCAGTGTTGTTTCTACATGTTTTTCTTCTTCCTCAGAGTCATCTTTAATAGCAACAAATAAAACTTCTACATCATCATCAGAATCAAATTTAGATTCATTATCTTCAGCTATTTAACATACCTTTTTTCCTTTGTCATTATTGTCTCAGTTATCTTTGTTGTGTTGGTAGCTCCTGTTGACTCTCTTGCCATAGTTTCCTTTAGATCGTTCTTTGGTTCTTTCATCATCTTTCTTATGTGGACATCTAGCAGTGATGTGGCCAACCTCTTTACAGTTAAAGCATGCCAGAGGTAGCTTACCTCTATACCTTCCTTTTCCTTTAGGTAACCTTCTGGCCATAAGAGCTTCAAGTTCATCAAGCTCATCATCGGTATTGCTAATTTGCTATCACTATCATCATTCTTATTGTTCCTACTAGACTTACCGACCTTCAGAGAAGACATGAAAGTAGACTCAACAGACGGTACAACACTATTGTCAAAGTTATTCAATTCAAAGGTTGTGAGCTTACCAATCAGATTGTCAAGTGGAAGGACATTACCAGCTGCAGACCTTATTTCATGAATAGAAGATATTATGATTGCGTAAGCTGTTAATAAGGTTCTGAGGACTTTGCTTACAACCATCTCTTCATCAATAACTCCATTAGATTCTCTAATAGAATGTACTACCTCTTTCAGTCTATTTGTGTATTGCACAATATTCTCACCTCCACAATACATTCACATCTCCACTATAAATTTGAGAAAGTTTATCCCACATGGCTTTTGTAGTAGTGCAGCTCTTAATATCTTCAAATTCGGCATTGGTATAGGCAGCAACAATCTCCATCATAGTAACATTGTGTTCATTCCTATCTTTTAGTTGATTAAGAGTCAGGGGACCAGTGGTCGGTTGTATATAGCCATTCTCCATCAATTCTAGTGTAGAATTGCCAATTCCAGATATGTGCAACTTCATCTGGATTTTCCATACTGTGAAGTTCTCTTTGTTCAGTCTTGGCACTTCCCTCTTATACATTTTGAGATCTTTGTGCTAAAGTCCTTAAAACTCTTTTCTAAGCAACCACAACTATGATACCAATTGTTAGAATAACTGAGAGGGGGCTGAATCAGTTAATCACTATCCCAATACAAAATGTATAATCCAAAAACAAATACTTCAACATATGTTGCTTAGTAACTTAAAATAATTTTACTGTATGTGCATTTACTGATTACTAGTCTAAAACATATAGAAATTACCAATCAAATCAAATATGCAACATGAAAATATGACATCAAACAAACATCACAATCAACACATAACATAAGAGATTTAACGTGGAAACCCTGTGAAGGGAAAAAACACCTAGGACTGGTAACCCAAAAATATTCACTCTTTTGAAGTGAGGTCAGTGAAGACCCAACCCTATTAAAGGTTACAAACACACTGTTAGGTGTGACCTTGTTAGAGGATTTAGGAACAACCGTTATTGTCCAACCAACAGTCACTCTAGGGTTGATAGGATAACAATGTTCATTCTATGAATGATACATAAAAGACTTTCTTAGTCCACTCGGTTAAGAGATTTGACTGTGTAAAATGGTTAAATATGTAACATTAGGTGATATGATCTATTACAACTTCAATTGCAGATATATAGATCAATATTTAGCTCAAACAAATCTTTCTGATCAATGTAACATTTCTGATTCAACAATATATAAACTTACTGTCCATTGGTAATTACTCTTTTTCGCTCGATAATTCTCTACAGTAGGGTTTTCCTTAACCAGTATAATTAGAATGCATGAAAACTTGTTCACACGATGATTCTGCGGTTTCCTTTTCTTCCGACATCACTCACACTTATGAAATCTCCAGTCTCTTATATAGACATGTAAACCGTTTTCTTCTGCTCCATCATATTTTGTTGCTTAATCATATTCATTGATTTTTCTGCTTAAACATACCTCAACACTTGTGTCAATAACACATTTGATTCTCATCCTTTAGATCTTTCCTAAATTTTGTTATCCTTCGATCTGTGTAACAAACATTATATGTTACCTTGAAATCATACACTTTCTAACTCATCAATTCTTATCGGCTAAACTAATCATTTAATTCATTCTGTTCTACTGGGTTAACAAAGAAATGCATCAATGACCATAAGCTTAGTTTATAATGTGCTCAGTATATACTACATCTCATCGGTGTATACTGAAGTGCTTCATTAACTTACAACATTGCTTTGTGTCTTTAGACTCTTTTCCTCATCATAGATGAATGCAACATAATCAAGTCAATATCATAAGGTCATAGACTCATCAACAAGTTACTCAATCTATTCCTTATCCTCATCTATCATATCCATCTTCCTCATGTAGATATTTATGTTCTTCATCTCTTTCACTCCTTTTCTATAGATGTTTCGGTATAGTAACTTACAAGATAAGTGTTGTCAAACTAGTTGACATCAATGACAACATAATATTGATTTAATCATCTTACATATCTAATCAATCAGCTCAGTGATCTCTAATCACATATTCTTCAATTAGGTTCTAAATCAGTTGTAGTTCATCAAAATCAAATTTATACATGTAAGTTTTTATTTAATTTGTCATATTTTTATATGTTTTTCTATATATAAATATCTATGTCCTCTTTGAAGTGTCATAATTTATAATTTAGAGATATGGATTTGAAATAATTTAAAATTGACTTTAAATGAAGGTGTATAAATTCTAACATTGCAACATTTATTTTTATGATGCAGGATGTCTAGAAGAACATAGACATGATCTATTTATGCAATACAATGCACCCTTGTATTCTTCCAATTTTGGTTTTGTAATTTAATTTCATGAACTCACTTTTATGAATGTATCCAATTTTGTTTTAAATATTTAAGTTAAAAATTCATAGTTGTATTCACCTAATTTTGCTCTAAATATTAAACTTTGCATATTGGTCGGATTATGTTCACTTAATTGATTATAATAGATTTATTTGTGCATCCATAAATTTTTTGTAACATCGATATTGTTCTTGTCAATTACATGAATTAATGGAGATCTCATTGAGATATCTATAGATGGTTTTTAATAGTTAATTATCAAAGTCAATATTAAGTTTGTAGCATCCATATTGTTAGATAGATGGTTTTTTTATAGTTAATCATAGTGTTCATATTACTTGTAATGTATCTAGATATCGTTCTTCTTAATTACATGTGAATTAATAGATTTCATTGTTAGATAGATTGTTTTTTTAGGATATTGATAAATTTAATTATGTAATTGATATTAAAAATTATCATATTACATAAGCTCATATATATCTACATTCAAACCAATATTTGAAAAAATCATGAAATAGGATTAAAAGTCCATGAATAAGATAAATAACATAGCAAGTCCTGAAATAATTTACATGTATCATAATGTCCATCATATCAACTCATGATATATACAATCACAAAACAAAGTCCCACTCTAAAAACAAGTTCAAGTACAATATATGATAACAAGTGGACTAGTATGTAATGCAAGTCCTACTCTAACAACAAGTAAAAATAATATGACAAGAAGTCATCCTAAAAAAAGTCCAAATAATCATCATCATAATCTAAATCATATGACAAGAATTCATCATAACACAAGTCCAAATAATCATCATCATAACACAAGTCCAAATAGTTATCATAATCTAACTCTACTCATCTAGTTGATCTATAGTTCTCTTCACTCCATGTGAAGAGGACTGTGATGCATCAACATGATTTTTTTTGTCCTGAGTGCCCTCATCTTGCTATGTCTATTCTTGAGTACCCTCAGTGGGATATGAGGGTCCTCCCTCAGCTACATAAAAAATGGATGCAGCCAAGTCCTGTAAAAACATTTAAAGTACAAATTTTTAATAATTAGGTGTAAAATATCTAGATACACAATGGACATTGAAAAATTACTTTTTATCATGACCTCAAAGGATAGTGTCGATGGATGCATTTGGCTTAATCTTGTAGCCATGTCAAGACTCATGGTGGTGTTGACTTGAACAACATATATAAAGCATGAATCAAACTTATAGTACATATACATAAATTATGAAGTATATATAACTTGACTATAAATTTATGGAATATAAAAACATGTACATTACCTATGTGTGACACATAGCTAATGTCACTGATGATTCAGGATGTAAAGGTGATTGTGCAACATGAGATAATCCAAAAGCCTACAATTGAAAAAAGTAAGTGTGAATCAAAGTTGTACGTAAATTAGTAAGATATAAACACTTAAAATTAATAGAAAGTTAAACATACTACAGGTATATGCAGCTGACTCTTGGTGACTGATGGGGCAGAGAATGAAGGACTACCAATCTCAGTGGTGCATGAGAGACCCTACAAAATCACACAAATATGCCAAACACATTATCAATTAAAGTTTATTTTGTTTAAAGTTTAAATATATCAAGATCAAAGTGCATACCGTGAATGGAGTACCAAAATGTCAAGGTGTCGATGCCATATGATGATGGCTAATGAATGATGGAGGGTCAACCCTCCTGTGTTCAATCACCAAAAAATCCACATGTTATGGTTCAAAATTATATAAATATGAAATTTAATATTGCAATATATAAATTATAATGAAATTTACCTGTGCGGGATGATCATCGTTTGCATTGAGAAAATCAACATATGATGTGATATCATCTCTGACATCACCATGTGTGCCACCATCATCATCAGCATATCCACCATGTGTGCCACCATCATCATCAACATATCCACCATGGGAAGCATGGGCAACATCAAGATCAGTCTAGGGACCCCTACATATACCCCTAAAACCTGTGAAAACATGTGCTATGCTGGGAACAACCCTCGCCTAGGTCAAGTGCTGTAACAAATTGCCCATAAGGGCAATCAAAGAAATGAGATATGACTGCACTGCTCAATGATGGACAGGTACAGGAACTACACAAGAATGAAGAGGAATAAGGGGCTCATTGCACACATGATTTCTATTTCTATCACTCAATTTGGCCCCTGGCCTTTCCTGTGGCATGGCCCAACTAACCCCCTAGAATGCTCTCATGTCAAAATAATTGGGTTTCCTACCCAATTCAAATTCAACTCATAATTTTTTCAAAATAAAAGTGGGACCTCATGATTAGCATGTGGTGGATGGTCAAATACCATTCACCACTGCTCCCAAAAATGCTTTGTTATACCAGAGTGTCTACACCATCTAATAGAAATACGTGGCTTCTTGCCAAGTATCTCCTCACGCATTCTAGGGTTCAAAAAATAGTGTGCCATATCATTTTTTTAAATCTTTAAATTATTAACCTCCTTATAAGAGAGGTCATCAAAATAATATATACACTTACTCTCCCTCCATGACTGGACACTATCAATCTTAGAGTCTAATGTGTGTACTGAATCTACAATGCCTTGCATGCTATCTGCAAGGCGTAGTAGTTGGACTGATGGATAGGGATCATTCCTAATAATATCAATATCTCTCATTATTTCCTCTACATTTCTCCTAATATTATCTCTTAACTCTGTAGGTGGAGGTGGAGGGGGAGGGGGAGGGGGAGGGGGAGGGGGAGGTGGAGGCAGAGATGGTGGTGGTGGTGCATGCTTACCTATAAGCTCATAAATATGAAAATCATCCATAGTGCGAATCTGCGTACATATAAAAACATGATAATATACAATTAACACACTATAAATTACATTTTATCTTACAAAGAATGACTTAAATAATTAAAAATTAAAAATTAAAAGAGAGAGAGAGAGAGAGAGAGAGAGAGAGCTACATCAAAAGTGGATGCAGCCAAGTCCTATAAAAAAGTACAAATTTTTAATATTGGACATTGAAAAATTACACAATGGACATTGAAAAATTATTTTTAATCATGACCTCAAAGGATAGTGTCGATGACTGCATTTGGCTTGATCCTGTAGCCATGCCAAGACTCATGGTGGTGTTGATATGAACAACATATATAAAGCATGAATCAAACTTATAGTACATATACATAAATTATAAAGTATACATAGCTTGAATATAAATTTATGGAATATAAAAACATGTACATCACCTATGTGTGACACATAGATAATGTCACTGTTGAGTCGGGATGTAAATGTGATTGTGCAACATGAGACAATAAAAAAGCGTACAACTGCAAAAAAATAAGTGTGAATCAAAGTTGTACATAAATTAGTAAGATATAAACACTTAAAATTAATAGAAAGTTAAACATACTATAGGTATATGTGGCTGACTCTCGGTGATTGATGGGGAAAAGAATGAAGGACCGCCAATCTCAGTGGTACATGAGAGACCCTACAAAATCACAAAAATATGTCGAACACATTATCAATTAAAGTTTATTTGGTCTAAATTTTAAATGTATCAAGATCAAAGTGCATACCATGAATGGAGCACCGATATGTCGAGGTGTCGATGTCATATGATGACAGCTAATGAATGATGGAGGGTCAACCCTCCATTTTTCACCAAAAAATCCACATGTTATGGTTCATAATTGTAGAAATATGAAATTTAATATTGCACTATATTTAAATTATAATTAATTTACCTATGTGGGATGATCATCGTCTGCATTGAGAAAATTAACATATGATGAGATATCATCTTTGACATCACCATGTGCGCCACCATCATCATCAGCATATCCACCATGTGTGCCACCATCATCACCAACATATCCACCATGGGCAGCATTGGGATTAGTCTAGGGACTCCTACATATACCCCCACAACTCATGCCAACATGAGCTATGCTAGGGGCAACCCTCACCTGGGTCAAGTGTTGTAAAAAATTTCTCGTAAGGACGCTCAAAGAACCAATAGATGATGACACTACTCAATGATGGATAGGTGCAAAAAATATAGGAGAAGAAAGAGGAACAAGGGGCTCATTGCGCACATGATTTCTAGTTCTGCCACTCAATTTGGCCCCTGGCCTTTCCTATGGCATGCCTTGACCAACCCCCTAGAATGCTCTCATGACAAAATAATTGGGTTTCTTACCCAATTCAATTCAGCCCATAATTTTTTTTTAAAAAAAGTGGGACCTCATGATTAGCATGTGGTGGATGGTTAGCTACCATCCACCACCGCTCCCAAAAATGTTTTGCTATATTTTGGTGTTTATACCATCTAATAGAAATACATGCCTTCTTGCCAAGTACCTCCTCACCCATTCTAGGGTTCAAAAAATAGCGCGCCATATCAGTTTTTGTAATTTTTAAATTATTAAAGAGAGAGAGAGAGAGAGAGATAGAGATAACTTTGTTTACATAAATATTTTTTTCTACCTATGTTTCGTTATTTTATTTACACATGTATAAATTTTTGTTTTCATTTTCTACTAAATGTGATCTAGTTCTCGACAGTGAAAATGATAAACAAAATGGTAAAAAATTAAAAATAAATAGATTTCCGAAACAGGCCCCTGATTTTTTAATATGGACCAGGCTCCCGAACCTAATCAGGTGCCCGATTTGTAAAAATCAGTTTCCTATTTCTTATTGCAATTTTTCTCCCATGTCAACTTTTGCTGAATTGGTACCCAACTTTCAACATTCACCCCTAACAGTCATTTGTAAACCCTTTAATCAAGGTGACATTCTAATGTAATGTTCTTAAGCCCTCTAACCAAACCACTCCTAATAGGTTGATGAAATCCTTTAATAGGGTCACACCTAGTATAGTGTATTATAACCTTTAACATGGTTGGCTCCTCACACAACTCACTTCAGAAGAGTGAAAATTTGGTAGCATGTTACTGGTGGTTTTTCCCAAATTGGGTTTCCATGTTAAATCCTAGTGTTATACTTGTGTGACTGTTATTTGATGTGAATGTTGTTGAGAGTTCTATATTCTAGAAAGTTGATTACTTTTGGACAACGGACTGCAAGTTTGATATTGTTGATTATATTCTATAGAGACTAGTTTGACTGATGAATTGATCTAAGTTTGTTGAAGTATTTAAAAGTTCAATTGGTATATCTAGACCCGAGGATAACTAATTCACCCTCCCTCTTAGTTATTCTAAAATCATTCTAACAATTGGTATCAGAGCTATTGGTACTTGTAAAAATACGTTTGAGGGTAGTCAATCAATATGTACATGTTCTTCCATAATCAATAAATTTAAAGTGTACATATATTTAAACTAAAACAAGTGATATTGCATTTATACTTGATATCTCCTAGGATACTCTTAAATGTATGACTCGATTAGCTCATGATGATGTGTTATCCTAATTTGACACCACTTTCACCACTTAACTACATCATGAGCATTATTTATATGATATCCCTAATAGTCCAGTTGATACTTTCTTAAACCACATTTGATACAAGCACTTGCACCATCATGTTCTCCCTTTCCATGTCCACTCTCAAAGAAACTCCAAATATGTGGTATCTTTTGGTATCAAAGATATCTACTTAGTCCATAAAATGGCCTTCTTGATTAAATTGTGTTGCACATCCATCTGACAAAATGAAATGATTTTCAATTTTGATGCCTTTGGTTTTCAAATATCCAAAAAATGTCTTAAAGAAATGATCGACAAAATGTATGTGATGCTCTTTATCATCACTAATGTAAAAGTGATATTCTTTCTTTATGACACATTCTTGATATGTACTTTCAACACCATCTAAACCTAATTATGCATGTTGATAAGACACATGTACCATGATAGTGACCTGCTCTGTATAGTAGTATTCTGCTTGAAGTTGTTTTTGAGAAATAAAAGATTAATTCTCTACAAAGTCAGTAATCAATAAATTTATTCCAATTGCAAAAGTTTCTTTTAGTATTTGGAGCTATTATGCTTTCCATTTAGCACAAAAAAGATGATGTATATATGGTTGAATCAATGTACAAAAATTCTCCATAAATGTTCCAATAGGTATCTCCTCTACATATTCCAACTTTGTTGATTATTTCCCAACTTTTGTTTAAAAATTGATGTACTTGTAACTCTTATATTTTACCATCCTCATCATGTCAATATCTTCAATTTTCAAATTAAATTTAGCCAAATCCCTACATGTTTAACAAGTTCCTCTTATGAAATCTATTTCAAGTATTCCATGATCAATTGATTTGTTACATAATATTTATGTTATGAATGTGCTTGGACATTTAGGAAAAGCATTTTGGGAACCACCACTTTCTTCTATCATCTTTCTAAACCCTTGATAGTAGAGATCAAATTCAATATTATATTGACAACAACAATTATCAAAATAGTTATTTATCTTTACAAAATATGGCTTTAATCTTCCAAGTATTGTTTGTCCAATCTTAATATCAAGATTTGAATTACAAATTGAGAGATACAATTCATGTTGTGTGGTGTCCAACCAATGTTTTATGTGCTGGAAATATTACTTAGGCCCAGTCCTCTTCTTGATAACATCTATTGTATTTGGTGAAGGACAAGTATGATCAATCAAAAATGTCGTAACCAAGTTCCTAACTATTTCCTTAATCCTATCAGAGCGATGATCTCTACACAATAGTGCCCAATTACCTTCCAATGTAGTATCATCCAAATTGATTCTTCTTTTAAAGTAATGTGTTATTGTCTTCCTACTGTACCTAATATGAGATGAAAGTGAAGAAATTTGTCTTTTTTGGGACACTTTTATTTTAAAATAGATGTCAGTGTCAGTCTTCTTGAAATGGACTTATCTGAAGATCTAGTTGTTTTTTCAGTAGAATGAAAACCTTCCTTAACACTTTCAACAATATTTTTTTGTACGATACATGATTTATCTTTTTCAAACTTTCATCTACATCCAACAATTTTAATGACTTTGTTAAGACATTTTAAGAAGTGTAATTGATAATAGTTGGGTTTTTTCAAGTGTATCAAGATTCTCAAATTATGCAATTATTTTCTTAGACAAAAAATTCAATGCCCTCTTCATAGTGTTTATGGGTTGTTTAGCATAATCTATCAAATTTTCCACACCCATTTCAATTAAATGATCTATGCTTTTATGATTAATTTTTGTCTTCAACTATTTGGGTAGACTAACATTCTCATATGTTACTTTTACTTCGATTGCAAATAAAATTTAAAAAATCTCTTAATAACTCATCTTAAGGGGAACTTGATGAAATAAGTAGAAACAAGAGCATGTCAAAGGGAATAATTAATAAAATAATGAGAGAAATAATTACTTATTTGACCTTGGGATGAGCCTTCTTGAAATTCCATTACTTCAACTTGGGATGCCCCTTGTCCAACATTTTCTTCATCGAAGGCTATGTACATAGAAAGAAAGATAGTCTTAAGGGGAATAACCCAAAATGCATATGTACCACAAAGAGACTAAATCAATATAGTGAGAGATTCAATGAGAGAGACAGATGTGTACTTATTTTATATTCTAATATTTGTTCTTGTTGAGTTTGCGATGACCCTTCTCCAACTTTTGAAGGTTGTTCTTGTCGAGCTTACAATGACCCTTCTCCAAATTCTGAAGGTTGGGCTTGTTGAGCTTGTGATGACCCTTCTCCAACTTCAAAAGGTTGTGCTTCTGGAGCATTTCCTACTTATGAAGTTAAAATTATTAAACAAAATTCTGAATGAAATTTCCTATGTATACAGTCCTATTAATCATAATATAAGTCCCAATAGTTCATATAATCTATCATAGGTGGACTAATAGGTCTAATTAGGTCTTAGTAGGTTTAATTGGGTCTAATGATCTCCTAATAGGTCTAATTGGGTCTAATAGGTCTAATTAGGTTATAATAGGTCTAATTGGGTTTAATAGGTCTAATTGGATCTATTGGGGTCTTCAGGGGTCATATAATGTTGTGTACTCTTGGTTAGGTATAATTAGGTTTAATTAGGTCCTAATAGGTCTAATAGGTCTAATTGGTTCTAATTAGTTACTAATAGGTCTAATTAGGTCATAATCTAGGTCTAATTATGCTTAAGGGGTCCTATTACTCATATGATGTCCTAATAGGTCTAATTAGGTCTCGATAGGACTAATTGTGTCTAATTAGGTGCTAATATGTCTTAATTAGGTCCTTATAGATTTAATTGGGTATAATTATGTCCTAAAAGGCCTAATTAGGTGGTAAAATGTAATAAGGGGTCATATTACTCATAGTGGGTCTAATGGGGTCTTAAGGGGTCATATAACCTACCATAGGTCCTAATAGGTCTAATTAGGTCCTAATATGATGTCCTAATATGTCTAATTGGGTCTAATTAGGTCTTGATAGGTCTAATTATGTTTAATTAGGTCCTAATATGTCTTAATTAGGTCATAATAGGTTTGATTGGGTATAATTAGGTCCTAATAGGTCTAATTAGACCTGCTAAAAGGTAATAAGGGGTCATATTACTCATGGTGGGTCTAATGGGGTCTTAAGGGGATGTATAACCTATCATAGGTCCTCATAGGTATAATTAGGTCCTAATAGGTCTAATTAGGTCTAATTTGGTCATAACAGGTCTAATTATGCTTAAGGGGTCCTATTGCTCATATGATGTCCTAATAGGTCTAATTGGGTCTAATTAGGTTCTAATAGGTCTAATTTGGTCCAATTAGGTGCTAATATGTCTTAATTAGGTCCTAACATGTTTAACTGGGTATAATTAGGTCCTAGTAGGTCTAATTAGGTGCTAAAAGGTAATAAGGGGTCGTATTATTCACAGTGGGTCTAATAGGGTCTTAAGGGGTCTTATAACCTATCATAGGTCCTAATAGGTCTAATTAGGCCTAATTAGGTCCTAATAGGTCTAATAGGTCTAATTAGGTTTGATTAGGTCTACTTAGGTCCTAATAGGTCTAATTAGGTCATAATAGGTCTAATTATGCTTAAGATGTCCTATTGATCACATAATCTCCAAATAGGTCTAATTGGGTCTAATATGTCTTAATTATGTCATAATAGGTTTAATTGGGTATAATTAGCACCTAATAGGTCTAATTAGGTGCTAAAAGTTAATAAGGAGTCATATTACTCATAATTGGTTTAATGGGGTCTTAAGGGGTTGTATAACTTATCATAGGTCCTAATAGGTCTAAGTAGGTCTAATTATGTCCTAATAGGTCTAATTAGGTCATAATAGGTATAATTATGATTAAGGAATCCTATTGCTCATATGATGTCCTAATATGTCTAATTGGGTGCAATTAGTTCCTAATAGGTCTAATTTGGTCTAATTAGATGCTAATATATCATAATTAGGTCCTAATATGTTTAATTGGGTATAATTAGGTCCTAATTAGGTGCTAATGGGTATTAAGGGGTCATATTAATCATAGTGGGTCTAATGGGGTCTTAAAGTGTCGTATAACCTATCATAGGTCCTAATAGGTCTAGTTAGATCTAATTAGGTCCTAATGGGTCTAATTAGGTAATATGGCTTATTATGCTTAAGGGGTCCTATTGTTCATATGATATCCTAATAGGTCTAATTGGGTCTAATTAGGTCCTAATAGGTCTAATTGAGTGTAATTGTGTCCTAGTAGGTCTAATTGGTTCTAATAAGCTACTAATAGGTCCTAATAGATCTTATGAGTCTAATTAGGTCCTAATACATCTAATTTGGTCTAATTAAGTCCTAATAGGTTTTAAGGGGTCATATTACCTACCATATGTTTTAATAGATCTAGATAACTATGTATAATTACGTCCTAATAGGTCTAATTGCATCTAATTAGGTCTAATTAAGTCCTAATAGGTCTAATTCGGTAGATTAAGAGATCATATTAAGCATCTTGGGTCTAATTAGTTCCTAAGGGGTCATAGTAAAAGCATATTAGGTGTTAATTATTCTAATTAGATCTAATTACACCTAGAAGGAGTCCTATTACTCATATTAGATAGATAATTAGGGATTATTGGGACTAATTTGGTCTAAGGGGTCTTATTAAGTTCATAAATAGGCCCCTAATTAGGTACTATTACTATTCAATATTAGTTCCAATTACTCATATTAGGTCATATTACTCACATGTAAATTTTGTTCAAAAAATAGTATAATTAGGTCTTGTTAGGAAATATTAGCCTGGGTTAATTAGTGTAATTAGTCCTTAGGGGTTATATTATCCATATTAGACCTCATAATATGTTTTATTACATCTAAGGGGTCTTATTGCTCATATTAGGTATACAAGTAGATCATATTGCTCATATTAGGCCTGTTAATAAGTCTTATTAAAGGTCTAATTAGGTCTTTTAAATTAGATATGTTAATTAGTCAAGTATTAGGTCTTAAGGGGTACTCTTACATCTTATTACTAAATTTAACAAATTAGGTCATAATAGGTCAGCTATTATGTCTAATTAGGTCTTAAGGAGTCATATTACTCATATTAGGTATAGTTAGGACTAGTTATGTGTCTTATTAGGTTTTAATTAGCATTATTATGTCTAACTACATCTAATTATGTCTAAGGCCCATCCTATTAATGATTTTAGGTCCTAATTTTGATCTTATTACTCATATTAGATCCTAAAGGATCAGATTTTACTCATATGAGGTCCTAATAGGTTGAACATTAAGTCTTAAGGGGTCATAATACTCACATTTGCTCTAATTAG
This sequence comes from Chamaecyparis obtusa, assembly GCA_027943335.1. Lineage (NCBI taxonomy): Eukaryota > Viridiplantae > Streptophyta > Pinopsida > Cupressales > Cupressaceae > Chamaecyparis > Chamaecyparis obtusa. The sequence continues at coordinate 295,861 of BSBK01008448.1, forward strand.
GTATATAATTATGTCTTCTTAGTCTTATTATGTCTAATTAGTTCTATCTAGGTCTTATTAGTTCTAATTAGTCTTATTAACTTTGATTAGGTCTTCTTTATCAAATTAAGTCTAATTAGGTATTACACTATCATGCTTACATGTTTCATTAAGACAAGTCCTAACCATCAACTTAAAATATCTAGCAAGAGAGAGAGAGAGAGAGAGAGCTTGTTTCCTACAAGAACATATTTCCCATGCTTCTTCCTGTAGTCTTTGTTTAGTCTCTTTTGAATAATGTTGTGTTCTCTTGTTTAGCATTCTCTTTTTATTTCCCATCACTTTGCAAAATTGTTCCACCAAATTTTGACAAAATTCAAAAAAATACAATTTCAAAAGTCTTCCTTCTCCAAAAATGTGAATTATTTTGCAGATTTTGAATTAAGAAGATGCAAAAAACATATATTTATTTATATATGTAATTGTTATTAATATGAAACAACACAAAATTGGCCAACATAGGTCTCTATCAAAATTCATTGTAGGAATGAATGCTGAATGTTTGGTAGCCATTCTGTAGCAGTTGTTGTTGCATTCATGACTATGATTGTCATTGATGTCAACACAGTGATCTATCAGAGACTTGTAGAGAAGCAGACAGTGTTTGGATTAGCGCATGTGGGATATTGAAGTTGGAGCTATGCAATGTTGAGGAAATACTCATTGATATGTTATATGTTTATGGTTAAGAGCACAAACTTTGAGGTCACACGAGTGAAGAATTATTGTAATTGGAAGCCAACAGTTTTGTGTAATTTGGATGTAGCGTGTGGAAACTTTAATTTTGTAATTAGATGCTGACTCATTTGTAATTACTTGAGTGTGGTATAAAGGAATGAATTTTTTTCCTTGTTTTAATATGCTTGGATGTGTTGATGTATGCATGAAGTGAAGAAAAGAGCTAATGTAGTTGTGAAAGTGAATTTGTGAAGGAAGACATGCGAAGTACAGAGATATGAAATTGAGATTTGGTGAAGCAGTGAGTGTAGTTTGGAACAATCAGAGAAGAGGTAACATATTTTTGAGATCATTAATATTTTGGTATTATTCTATTGAGTAATACAAAGATCAGTTAGACAGTGTGTTTAGTGATCTTATCGTAGAGTTGTTTGGGAAGTGGGTCCTTCTGTCTTCCATAACTCTTAATAGGGTTAGAATCTTTTAGCAGGGATTCAAAATCTCCTAATAGGGATTCATATGTACTGAATGTATTTCATAAGACTCCTAACAGAGTCCATCCTTTCACAAGGAATATTCATATTAGTGCATCTTTTGTGGGCATCATTCCCACTGGGGTTTACTCTTTGATCAAGAGGTTCCCTAGGCAACATATCTTGTGTCATTGTGTCATTGTGTATGAATATCTTTCTATGGTTGGTAATTATATTGCTTACATGGTTTAATGTAGTTCAATTTGATAAAAGTTATAATTATCAAATAGCTAATTCACCCCCCCCCTCTAAGTTATCTTGGTGGACGTTACTTTCTAACAATTGGTATCAGAGCAGAAGGTCCTTAAAAAGAAGTTTAACAACTTAAGGAGATCCATGGCAAATTTTAGAAAGGAAAGCCCTAAGTCTGATGGAGTAAATTTTGACAACTGGAAAGAAAAGATGAAGACACACGTACTGTGTTTAGGACCAGGTTATTGGTTGATTACAAAGAATGATAAGACTATCATTAAAGAGGACAATCTTGAAACATGTACTGGCGATGAGAGAGATCTATTCATGTGTAACATACTTGCAAGAGAAGCACTTTTGACAGCCCTTCTGGAGAATGAGTACAGTCAGGTAAAATGTTTGAAAAAGTCTTATGAAATTTGGAAATCTTTACACTTTACTTTTGAAGGTGATGAACATGCAAATAAAGTTAGATTACATAATTGGATATGTGCATTTGAAGATATATGAATGATGGAAGATGAATCTATTACAAGCTATATTGGTAGAATGTCAGAAATTGTTACAGGCATAAAATCTTATGGAGGAACAAAGATAGAGAATGAAGTGATATGGAAAATTCTAAGGACATTGACTCCTATATTTAATCAGACAACACAGATGATTGAACAAGTTATACCTTGTACTACAAACTTTACAAGAGAGACTCTTCTTGGAAGATTTGAAGCAGTAGAGATGAACCTAAGGTTATCAAGAGACTTTCCTATGATGGAGACAACATTCAGTGCTCTTAGTGTTTTCCCTACTTTTTCAAGAAGCATCAGTGTGAGTGGTGATTATGATGGCAGTAGCAGATCTAGAAATGAAGAAGACATGAAGATTGAAGAAGGTATTGCCTTGCTTATGAAGAGAGAACCAGACAGTAAGAAAATTTTTAAATGTTGGACTTGTCAAGAATATGGTCATTGTGCATCTAAGTGTCCTAAGAGAGTTAAAAATTATAGAAACAATTTCAAACCTAGAATATCTAAGGAATGTTATTATGCTAATGATGAAGATCTTGAAACTAGTGTAGAGAGAACTCTAAGTGAAAGTGATACTGAGAATAATGATGACATAGGATTTGTAGAAATTAAAGAAGAGAATCCTAAAACTGATGTTAAGGAAGAAAAATCCATAGTTTCTCAAGTTGAAAAGAAATCTGATTGGATTATAGATAGTGGTTATTCACATCATATGAATGGAGACATGAAAAAGTTCATAAAGTTTAACAATTATGATGGAGGAGTTGTTAGAGTTGGAAACAATGCACCTTGCTTGATTAAAGGTATAGGATCTATTACTCTTGATGGAAAGACTAATATCGATGATGTTTATTTTGTGGATGGATTGAAACATAATATTTTAAGTGTTGGACAGTTAGTTGATAAGGGATATCAAGTTTGGTTTACTGAGAAAACTTTTGTGATAAAGGATAAAGATGGAAATCTGATTGGAACTGGATCTAGAACCAAAGGTAATTTATTTCAGTTGAATCCTATTGAGATGAGATGTTTGATTACTAAGATTGATGATAGTTGGTTATGGCATAGAAGGTTTTTTCATAAAAACTTTGACAACATTGTGAAAGTGAGTACTACACTTGCAGTAAGGGATTTGCCTAAAATTATGAAGCCTACTAACATGATTTGCAAAGAATGTGTGATGGCTAAACAAAAGGGAAGTTGTTTTCCTAGTAAGAAGTTTACATCTATAGAAAAGTTGGAGATCATTCATACAGATTTGAGCGGTCCTACCAGGACTAGAGGATTCTATGGAGAAAGGTATTTTATGATTCTTGTTGATGATTTTACAAGAATGATGTGGATTGCATTTCTTAAAGAAAAGTATGAAGCATTTGTTAAGTTTAAGATCGTTAAGAATAAAGTTGAGAATGAATCTAGAATGAAGATTAAATGTTTGAGATCTAATAGACGTGGAGAATTTACTTCTAGAGAGTTTAACACCTTTTGTGAAGAAAATGGCATTAAGAGACAATTTTCAGCCCCTAGGACACTTGAACAAAATGGTATTGCAGAAAGAATAAATAGTTCAGTGACCGAAGCAGCAAGAGCTATATTATTTGAGAATGATTTGGTGAAGATATTCAAGAGAGAAGCAGTGAACAAAATAGTGTATACAATAAGCAGAGTACAAATCATAGTAGACACAGACAAGACACCCTATGAATTATGGTTTGGACATGCACCCTCAGTTAAGTATTTTAGAATTTTTGGAAGCAAATTTTATATAAAGAGAGATGATGATATTGGAAAGTTTGATCCTAGAAGTGATGAAGGTATATTTCTTGGATATTCTTTGAAAATTAAAGCCTATAGATGTTACAATAAAAGAACTAAGACTACTGTTGAAAGCGCAACTGTTAAAGTTGATGAAAAGTTCAAAATTCAGGAAAGAATGCTTGATTATGAATTAGATGAAGAAGCTCATCCTAAACCTAACATTGGAACTACTAAATTATTTTATGAAATTGGCAGTGATTTATTAAATGAAAGCCACAGTGAAGTCATTGAAGAACCTACACTTGAAGTGAGATTTGAAATAGTGACACCTAACAAGAATTTATCAAGAAATCATCCTATTGGGAAAATTATTGGAAGCATTAAAAGAGGAGTTCTAGCTCGGAATAAGGTACAAGAATAGTTATGCTTGATTTCTCAAATTGAACCTAAAACTACTAGTGAAGCTTGTGAAGATGAAAGTTGGATTAATGCTATAAAAGAAGAACTAGATCAGATTGAAAAGAACAAGACATGGGAATTGGTCCCTAGACCTAAAGACAAGAATGTTATTGGAACTAAATGGGTATTCAGAAACAAGATGAATGAAAAAGGAGAAGTAGTAAGAAACAAAGCAAGATTGGTATGTAAGGGATACTCACAGCAAGAGGGAATTGACTATGAAGAAACCTTTGCACCTGTAATAAGAATTGAAGCAATAAGAATGTTTTTGACTTATGCAACTTATAAGAAATTCAAAGTATATCAGATGGATGTAAAGTCATCATTTTTGAATGGAGAATTGGAAGAAGAAGTCTAAATTGAGTAGCCTAAAGGTTTTCCTTTGACTCAAGAAGGAGACATGGTATGCAAACTAAAGAAAGCCTTATATGGACTAAAGCAAGCACCTAGAACTTGGTATGCAAGACTGGACAAGTATTTGTTAAAGTTGGGATTTACAAAAGGAACAACTGATAGCGATCTATACACAAAAGAAATTGAAAATGTTTTGTTGGTTATAGTTATTTTTTTTATGACATTATTTTTGGAGGAGAAGATGAAGCTAGTGACAAATTTGCTAATGAAATGAAGAATGAATTTGCAATGAGTATGATTGGTGAAATGAAATACTTTTTGGGATTACAGATAACACAGAATAATGATAGTATCTTTGTAAGACAAACAAAGTACCTGAATGACTTGTTGAAAAGATTTGGAATGGAGAATTGTAAACTAGTTGGAAAACCTATGGTAACTGGACATAAATTATCTAGCACAGATGAAACACCAGCAGTTGAATAGAAGAAATACAGATCTATGATTGGAGGATTGCAGTACTTGACTCATACAAGACCTGATATAGCACATTCAGTTGGAATTGTAGCTAGATTTCAAGATGAACCTAGAGAATCACATTATGCAGCAGTAAAGAGGATACTGAGATATTTAAGAGGCACAATGGACTATGGATTGTGGTATGAAAAATTTAATGATTTTACCCTATTTGCATATACAGATGTTGATTGGGGAGGTAGTGTTGATGATAAGAAGAGCACCAGTGGTGGAGAATTTTTCCTTGGAGGAATATTGGTTTCTTGGGTAAGCAAGAAGTAGAATTGTATCTCATAGAGCATAGCAGAAGCAAAATATGTAGCAGCAACAAACAATTGTAACTAGATAATTTGGATGAAGCAAATGCTGAAGGATATTGGAATAAATTTTGTTGAACTTGTTGTCATACATTGTTACAACACTAGCATAGTTAGTATGTCTAAGAACCCTATATTACATTCTAAGACAAAACATATAGACATTAAGTATCATGTAGTAAGAGAGAAAGTTGTTGAGAAAGAAGTCAGAATTTAGTACATAAGTACAAAAGAGCAGATAGTAGTTATATTTACAAAGCCTTTGCCTAAGGATACATTTGAGTATCTAAGAGGTATACTTGGGGTTATGCCCTAGCCTACTTTTGAGAAGTGATGCAATTGGTTGCATCCATCCAGTGGTATATGAGCCTTATCTTTCTTCTAGACTGGATGTTGGTACTTCCTCTATGGGGGAGTATGTGTATCTGAGCCGAGTGACGAGGACTCTAGTGAATGTATTTTCTGAATAGTGTCTTTTAACATTGGAGTTGTTGTTGACATGATGATGAGATTTCTTTCATTGATGTCAATGGGGGAGAAGTGTACATGAAAAAACCATTTGTACTATCTAGACAGGAAAACAAAGCAAGATTTGATTGATGAAGAGGACTTGAAATATTTTTCTAGAGAAGTAGTATTGTAGTATTAGATTTTTGGAACATTGAATGTTTTTTCATCTATGTTTCCATCAATGCCAATCGGGGAGATTGTTAGGAATGAATGCTGAATATTTGGCAGCCATTCTGTAGCAGTTGTTGTTGCATTCATGACTATGATTGTCATTGATGTCAACACAGTGATCTACCATAGACTTGCAGAGAAGTAGACAGTGTTTGGATTAGTGCATGTGGGATATTGCAATTAGAGCTACGTGATGTTAAGGAAATACTCATTGATATGTTATATTTTTATGGTTAAGAACACAAACTTCAAGGTCACATGAGTGAAGAATTATTGTAAATGGAAGCTGACAATTTTGTGTAATTTTGATGTAGCGTGTGGAAACTTTTATTTTGTAATTGGATGCCAACTCATTTGTAATTACTTGAGTGTGGTATAAAGGAAGGAATGTTTTTCCTTGTTGTAATATGGTTGGATGTTTTGATGTATTTATGAAGTGAAGAAAAGAGCTAATGCAGTTGTGAAAGTGAATTTGTGAAGACATGCGAAGTACAAAGATCTGAAATTGAGATCTAGTGAAGTGGTGAGAGCAGTTTGGCACAGTCAGAGAAGAGGTAACATATTGTTGAGATCAGTAATATTTTGTTATTATTCTATTGAGTAATACAAAGATCAGTTGGACAGTGTGTTCAGTGAGCTTACCTTGAAGCTGTTTGGGCAGTGGGTCCTTCTGTCTTCCATAACTCTTAATAGGGTTAGAATCTTTTAGCAGGGATTCAAAATCTCCTAATGGGGATTCATATGTATTGAATGTATTTCATAAGATTCCTAACAGAGTCCATCCTTTCACAAGGAATATTCATATTAGTGCATCTTTTATGGGCATCATTCCCACTAGGGTTTACTCTTTGATCAAGAGGTTCCCTAGTCAACATATCTTGTGTCATTGTGTTATTGTGTATGAATATCTTTCTATGGTTGGCAATTATATTGCTTACATGGTTTAATGCTGTTGAAGTTGGTAAAAGTTATAATTATCAGATAACTGATTCGCCCCCCCGCCCCCCCTCTCTTAGTTGTCTTGGTGGACTTTACTTTTTAACAAATAGTTTCAATCGAAAATAACTTGGTAAAGGGATTAACTGACCCTAAACCATTCAAGTACGTTATATCTAAAGTCCTTGAGTAAGTGAAATTTGCAAAGTTTGATAAAATTATTAATATTTCGTGACTTCAGGGCTCAATTATAGAGGTCAAATGGAACAATAAAGATACATCATTTTTCATAGAACAAGTACTTAGAAGGAGGTTTCTAGTGATTATAGATTTGACAATTTTTGAGTTTTTTATGTATATGTTTGTTGGCATTAATTGAATGTAGGTTTTTTTTTATCAAATATGAATATTTGAGTTTGATGTTCAATGAAGAATAGAAGAAAAGAGATTTTTTTTGAAAAATAACACTGCCCTCCGTCTTTGAGTCTACTTTCTATAAAAAATAAATAAATTTAAAATTAGATAAATACACAAGTTATAAGGTATCTAATCAAGGTATGTCAAAATTATGGTTTAGTCAACTTTAAACATTAATAAAATATGCAATAATTATGATATTTTGTCAAACCAAATGGATGCCCTCTATATGGATGTTACACAACTAAATTCGAAAGAAGAACACTAATATCTTTTTTAGAAAAAATATTATGCTATATAAAAAACATAGTAACTCTTTGAAAATGATATTTTCAACGACATACCAGTTTCCGTGGGAGAAAGAAAAAACTATTAAAATAAATTCACAAATAAAAATAAAAATTATATTTAGATTCTAGACATAAAATCCTAAAATACTCTAATTTACTTCATCTTCCAATTTCAAATGGTTTAATAATAATGCACATCCAAATCTAAAAGTTTTTTTTAAATGTAGAGTTGACTGTCCGTTCAGCCAAAAAGGTGTAATCCACTATTGTGGGTTCACCCATCTCCTTGATATACTTTGACTATGTTATGTAGATCCCATCTTTGACTTGTTTAATTTTTAGTCCAGTAAATTTTTTTTTCTTTCCTATCATGGACATCTCAAATTCCTTTCTCATCTCCTCAACAACTAATTTACACATTAACTCATTTCCTCTAAATATAATATCATCAACAAATATTTCAGCAATCAAAATCTTGTTATTACTATCACATTTTAGATACAAATTGTTTTTTTCACTTGTCCTTTGAAATTTAATCTTGACTAACTATGAGTGCAATATTTTATACCATGCTTGAGGTGCTTTCTTCAAACCATATAGTACCTTGTGTGGTTTGCATACCATGTCCTTGTTAGAATTCTCAAAAACTCTTTCAGGTTGTTAGATATAAACTTCTTCTTTGAAATAATTTCATTAAAAAATGTAGACCTAACATCAATTTGATAAACCTTGATGCCTTTATAAGCACCATATGCAAATAAAATTTTCACACCTTCTAATATAGCAACAGGGGACAATGTCTCACCATAATCAATCCCTTCTTCTTGTGCATACCCTTTGCAAACCAATCTCACTTTATTCCTTATCACATCTCCATTTTTATTTAATTTATTCTTTAAAATCCACTTTGTGCCATTAAAATTCTTGTCCTTAGGTCTTAGTACTAGTGACCAAGTATTATTCTTTTCAATCCCATCAATCTCTTCTTTCATGGCATTTACCCAATATTCATTTTCAAGTGCATCCTTAACTAGTCTTGGCTAAAATTAAAAAATAAAACATGTATTTCCTCTTCTCTTACTTCTTGTCATGACTCCTGCATTCTTGTCTCCAATTATTTTTCTCGGTGAGTGGTGTCTTCTCACATACTTTGATAAAGTAGGCTCAGTAGATTGTGCTTCAACATTTTTTTCTCTCAGTTGAGGCTCAACTAGTTCCTCAATTTCTTCTTGTTTCTCAGGTAAAGTACTAGAAATTCCTTCTTGTACATATACAAATATTTGACAATCTTTCGATTCCTTTTTTCTATCTTCTTCATTTTTTTTTGCAAATTCATCAATCCTCACAGTTTCACTTTCTACAATTTTTTTAGTAGTCTTATTCATACATTTATAATATATTTTCTTTGTGGAGTATCCTAGGAAAATACCTTCATCTCCTTTAAAATAAAAATTTCCATTGTTAGTATCTTCCAGAATGTAACGCCTACTCCCAAAAATTTTAAATTAGCTAACATTAGGTGTATTCCCATACCAGAGTTCATAAGGAGTTTTTATTTATACCTTTCTTCAATTGTACTCATTTGAGAGTGTAGACAACAATAGTAATGACTTCTCTCAAGAATGTTTTTGCAACCTCTTTTTCAATCAAAAATGTTATAGCATAATAAACTATTGATCTGATCCTTCTCTCAGCTATGCCATTTTGTTGTAGAGTTCTCAGTGCAAAGAATTGTCTTTTGATTCTATTCTCATTGCAGAAGACATTAAATTCATCAGAGATAAATTCACTTCCTCTATCTAATTTTGAACATTTCAATAGTTTACCTATTTCCCTCTCAACTCTTGCCTTGTACCATTTAAACATTTGAAACACATCAGACTTCTCTTTTAAACACATTACCGACATCATTTTTGAGTAGTCATCAATAAAATATATGAAATATTGTTCACCATAATAGCTTTATATTCTCATAGGACCACAAAGATTAGTATGAACTAATTCCAATATACCATTAGATGAGTAAGACCTTCTTAATTTTGGTAGACATCTAACTCTATTCTTTTTCCCCACCCTAATTAAGTTGTCAAAGTTCACATGACATAATCTCTTATGTCCTATCATTACATCCTCAATTTTAACAAACAAGCAACTTTTTGTAGCAGTATCAAGGTAGAATAAGTTACCTTTTGATTTTTCAAGATTTTCAATCAAATCTCTAGTAGTATCATAGATCTTCACTTTTCTATCTTGAAATTCTAGTCGGTGACCACTGTTATTCAATTTTGCAACACTCAATAAATTTTACTTTAGTCCTTTAACCCAATAATAATTATCACATTTGATCTTTTCATTCAGTATAATGGATCATTTTCCTCTTATAGAATATGGAGCATCATTTCCAAAATTAGAAAATCCTCCATCATATTATTCTAAGTTCACAAACTTATCAATGTCACTAGTCATGTGATGTGAACAAGCATTGTCAGTTATCCATAGGTCCATTTTTCTAACATGAGAATAAGGGATTTTTCATCTTCATACCTTTCTTCTTCTGAATCATCCTTCATAGCAACATAGACAACTTCCTTAGTTTCTTATGTGTCTTTAGATTTGTCATTAGTTATTCATTCCTTAGCTAGGTAACATGATTTATTTCCTTTATCCATGTAGTCACTAAACCTTTAGTTTTGGTTCTCCTTCTTGTAAATCTTATCATTCTCTTCATTATCAAGACACCTACATGCAATATGACCAATCTTGTTACAATTAAAACATTTTAGAGGTATTTTACCTCTATAGTATCCTTTTCCTCTTGATAGCCTCTTCACTAGTGGTGCTTCCAAATATTCATCTTTTTCTTTGGTTAGGATATTGTCATAGTCACTTCCACCTAAACTATAGTGATTCTCTCTTTCTCTTCTTCAACTACCAATCCTTAAAGATGATTTAAAATTTATTTCAACCTTTGGTAAACTATTATCAAAACTACTAAGCTCAAATGTAGTCATCTTACCGTTCAAAGGATCAATAGTAACAATATTATTTCTTTTTGTGGACGGTGCTCCATGGAAAAATCCCCACTCTTGAAACTTAGCTAATAGGGGATTTGTCCTTCCTAACAGATGTTGCTTATCTAAAAAGGAGGAGGAAAGTATAAATCACATCTTCTTACATTGTGAGTTTTCTATTGAGATATGGCAACAGATCCTATCCTGGCTCAACATTATGTAGCTTTCCAATAAGGATATCTATGGCAAGTTTCATGACCAGTACTCCCCATCCCAACAACCCCCAATAAAACTCCTATGGAATCAAGTCCCATCCATCTTCTACTAGATCATGTCCAAGGAGCATAATAATAGGATCTTTGATGAGACTGAGCTCACCACTACCGAGGTCTTCCACTTGGGCCTTAAACTGTTATAGGATAACCTATTGGTTTCCCATTAGAAGTGTCTTGGTCTCCCCCCTCTGATTGTGATCACAAAATTGCAAGGATATGGGGCATTGGAAAGGGATTTTCCAAAGTTGACAACACTAAACTCATAGCTCGAAAGGCTATTATCTGGTCACCACTCAGGCTTCATGGCACAAACTCAATTTTGATGGTTTAGTCTGTGGGAGGCTCTAGGCAAGAGGAGGTATCATTTAGGATCACATGGGATGATTATTGGCTACTTATGTTGTTCCCCTTTAGAACCATACTATCAATCAGACTGAGGGTATACCCTCCTATGGGGTTTGAATCTTGCCATTACTCTGGGATGCACCAACATTGTTATTGAAGGGGACTCTAAAGTTATCATTGAAGCTATTCGAGGAAACTCTAGCGCTAGATGGAAAGTTGATTGTATATTATCTGATATATGTTGTTTAATGGAACACACTCACATAACCAATATCATGAAAACCTATAGGGAACTTAACTCTATGGCAGATTCCATCACTGCCACTAGTTTGCAGCTCAATGGGTTATGGTGTTGGAGGGTTGTCAGTTAATTTCCTAAGACTAATCAAGACCTTCTTAGGTAGAAAATGAGTGATGGTGAAATTGGATCCCATAATGTTTAAATATTGGCTCTCAATTTGAGTGCCTAAGGGTGGGGCCTGGCTCCATTACATTTATATCACTACTACTTGTTTTCCTCTCAAGTGCCACATGGATTTTCTTAAAGGGTTCTTGTTATACAGTGTGTTTGTGCCTTTGTTTCAAGCTCTCTTGGTCTTGATAACTCGGTATAACATGGGAATCATCTCAAGGTTGTTGGACCTTTGCGAACTAAGATGAAACCTCTAGGTCCTAGGCTGGTTCCACTTGGATTATCACCTTAGTTCACTCTTAGACAAGAAAATAAAACTTTTGAGGGAAAGGAATAGAAGGAGTGCATGGAAAGGGAAATAAATTGAAAGCAAACTATCCTACTAGGTGATGCACCGAAACTAGGGTTTGGATCTCAGTATAGAGGAATAAAACCAGTGAAAGGCTTAGGTCTAGGAGATCACAACTTATTGAATAGGCTTGCATCAGTGTTTCATAAGAGGGCTTGAACATAAGACACCACTTATGACCTACAAGCAAACATTCTTTTCTACAACTCAGCATAGGAATGAGACATGATTGTTAAGGGGTTAAAGTATACCCACAAAGACATTTACATCCAATCACCCTCAACAATGCACAAAATTGTAGAAAGAGAGAAGGACCAAGAACACTAAGCTATCACTAAGAAACATGCAAAAAATACTGAAACCATTAAGAGATAACTCACATAAGAAGGCATAGGGACAGGAGAAAATGTCACAAAATATATTTAGTATTTGGATTATCAATGAAAATTACAATTGTAGAAAGCCAAAGAGGCAAAAAAAATGCCACAAATTGCTCTCTGAGAAAGAAACTTTCTTTTTTACAATTGCCAGATTCTGGGCTTCAAAAGCTCCAAAAATAATATATACATCCTCTGCACGCAGGCAGGAATCAAACCTAATTAGGGTTACAAATATCTGCAATAGAATAATAAAAAATCCTAACAGATAGCTCTGATCATAAATGTATCCTGAAAATATCCAACCGATCAAATATTCATCCTTGCATGCCCATCCCTGTATTGAATTTGCCTGCAGACAAACATTGTGATCCAACTACCTCTCTGCAAGTTGGGCTGTCATGAATGCTCAAATCCAATACTCTTCTAGTAAGAATCCACCAAAAATAGCTACCCAGATATTTTCCTCATCTATTCCAGCTGCAACCACCCATGAAAATGTAAATTCTGAGCTACTCATGCCTACAAATGATCAACAAGAACATACCAGCAAGAAACCTGCAAAAGATATTGCAATTCCTTTTTGAAAAGGTTAAAGGCCATGTCATCAGTTAATAGCCAATAGAAAATGAGCACGTCTCAGTCGACCAACACCTCAAAAGTAAAGAGAATCTAGGCCTTGCATCAGACGGTGATCACATGATCGCATGGGATCGGAAGATCCCATGAGATCATGAGACAACCGTTGATATTGGAGAAATTGGGGCCTCTGCAAAACCACTGACCATCAGACCCATCGATAGTCCTTTCATCACCTGGCTGACCACTAAGAAGTAGACACACCACCACCTGAGGACCCACCAACATCTTCTAAAGTCCCTGCTGACCATTAGAAGGCTTGTCGCATGGTCGTATGTGGTTAAAAGCCACATGTGATCATGTGACAAGCTTGACACGTTACCTTGCCAGACCGCAAACCGCTTGATGGTTTGTCGCATGGTAGCATGTGGTCTTGAGACTACATGTGATCATGTGACCAACATAAATAAATATTTTCCTGACTGCTGACCAGGCCCATGGTAACATTGAAAGTTGGGTGCAAGAAGTAAACCCTTAGTCACATGATCGCATAGCATAAAAAGGGACTATGCGATCATGTGAAAAACTGCTTGCATTCTTAACAGGACCATCAATGGTTAGTCACATGGTCACATAAGGGGAAAAGGACTTATAAAATCATGTGACCACCCATAATCAGTCCGCCAAAAACCAACTAGGCCCCACTGACACATCTCTTTATTTTGACCAATAAGAACTTGGCAAACTAGAGCACGTCACCCTGACCTAGCACATGGGACCCATGACCCATTGAGATTCTCATCGGACAGTGAGCACATGATCTCATGGGCTTGGAAGATTCCATGAGATCATATGACCATCATAGATCTTTCACACTCACAACAGTTATGAGGAACTGGGACCCACCTGGTCAAAGTTGCACACTTAGGGAAAGCAACGCCAGAGGAAGAAGTGTGAAATATGAGGGGTTGAAAACATCCTACGTTTTCAGATGGAAGGTCGAAAACACATAGGGTTTTCAGACCGAAGGTCGAAAACACATTGAGCTTTCAGAGCGAAGGTCAAAAACACAGAGGGTTTTTGACAATGAACATTTTTGGAACCCTGTGACCAAAGCATTTCCCACAACCATTCAAACTTGGATATCTTTGAGGGTTTTGCAATTCAACACATGTGATTTGAATTGGGGGTTGATAATACTTTGAATAACATGGGGTTTAGAGTGCAAAGCATGAAACCTTGAGGATCCACTTCGCAAATGAAAAACAAGCTACAACAGGGCGGGATAAAAATAGAGACCTGGAACCTTGGCTAAATTTGCAAAATAGGAAATTTTGGGCGACATTTTGGTGACTTTTGTGGGATGTCAGCCTGCTAGACATTAGACCAATGGCCTTAACATATCCATTCAGCATGGGGTCTTACTGAGGAACACAAAACTTTCAACAAAGAGACAGAAACTGTGCTTGAGCACTTCTTGGAAAACAGGGAAAGACTAAACTAGAAAGCTGGAATAAAGCAGGAAACCTAACCTATCCTAAACTAACCAGTTATAGAAACCTAGTTAAACAAAGCTATTCACTGGCATGTTGAAATAGCTACCCTTTCTCCTTAGGTTATTTTTCAATGGAAGCATAAGGATAGCTACAAGGATATGAGGCATACAAAAATTTGGCAAATGAGGATGTACTGCCTTAGCAAAAACAAGATCAAGTTCACTAACCTCAAATGGATCATATGGAGGTGTCTCAGTGAACTCCTTCTAGGCCAAGTATCTGATGGGGTAGCCTCTTGAAAGTTTGAAGGTAGGACTTTCCTTGATTGCTTCTCCTTTTATTTTATGGTCATCCTCCATCCAGGATAGCCATTTCAACTCATCATCCGTAGACAGGGGACTGCCATCTTCTTCTTTTAAGCTAGCCAAGAGCTCATCAAAGCTATCAATATCTTGAAGATTTGGAACTGATTCCAAATCTTTCTCATGTAGTAGCTCCTTGTGAAAAGGGAAATCCAAGACTAGGCCCTCTTCAATAGGCATATGACCTTGAACCTCCACTCCAAGGAATAGGGGTTCAACATCCGATTTGTCACAAAAGACTTCAATGATATCCAAAAATTCATGCTCTTCTTCAAGGCTTTTGTCTGTGTCCTTTTCTTGGAAAGACTCTCTCATGGCCTCATCATCCTACTCTATAAAACAAGATAGCTCACCCAACAAGGACATGACATCTTCTTCTATATCAACCTCCTGTTGATGGTGAACCTTTTGTTCTGATTGACCCTCAGCCATAGGTAATGGCATGGTCTCTTCTTCATCATCAACAGAGAGGGGAAGCTCATCAAGCAAATCAAACAAGAGCTCAGGCTGAGCATCAACCTCTACCTCCACACCTTGCTATTCTGCTCTATCATAGTCATCATTCAATTTTAATACCTCAGGCTTTCTCTCCTCCTCTTCACATGAAAGCTTTTTCACCACAGGTCCTTGCTCTGATACTAGACTAGTATCTTTGAAAAGACTTGGCATCTAACAACCAGGAGGGAGTGTCCATTGGGGTATCCACATTACTTCATCATCCTGAGAAGCCAAAGGGACCTCTTGGGATAAAATTTTTTCTTGAACAGGCTGCTCTTGCAGAGTGGTGGGCTACATCTCAAGCACATGCTCTTGAAAAGATTTTTTTGCCTTAAAACTTGGGATGCAAAACTAAGGGGGAGCACGGGGAGACAAAGAAGGCATACCCATCTTGAAGCTTGGAGATGAATGCTTAGCAAGCTCCTCATGTGTAGGCTCTTGAGGCAAATGGGTCCTCCAACTTGGGATTTTAGGTCTAGGAGCCTCTTGTTTAGCAATTCGTGACCTCAGCCTTGCTGACTCAACATCATCTCAGTGCTTGATCTCTTCTTGAAACTATCTTACTTGTTGGTCATCAACAAGAGCCTCTATCATTTGATATGGAACTACCTCTTGCTCATATTTTTGAGCCTCTATCTCCTGGTAGGGAGCTGACTCATCTTCATAATAACCTTGAGCCTCTAGCTCCCTCTGCTCCCTGATCTTAGACACTTGCTTGATCAAATTAAGCAATAGACTCTTTGTCTTCTCTTGCACTTTCTTGAAGTCTAAGCTCAGAGTCTATTGCTGATTAGGCTAAGAAGGGGCGGGTGGGTGGTAAAAAAGATGGGGCAACTGGCTTTGAATTTTTTGTTGTGCCTCTTGTGCCCATGATCCATCTTGTCGAAGGGCCCTCTCATAACTTTGCACAAGGGCACACTCATTTGGGGCATACTAGATATATTGATACCCTTGAGAAGTATAAAAGCTTGGGGTAAACAGAGGCTTTGGGTGGCTTTGATAAGACTAGGAACCAACCCATTGAGCATCATTCTCATAATAAGATGGTGAGTAACCTGACTGTCCATAGAAACCTGACATGTCTACTCATGTATTTAGCTGGAATTTGGAAATGAAAAATTTGAAACATACTAGCACTTGATCTTTGAAACCAGTAGACCTTCCAAAGTCGCCACATATGAAGCAAAATGACATCTTCTAGGTTTGTAATATGTTATCAGTATATCAGAGATACCATATTCTTTTCAAGTATAATTATTTTGTGGTCCCACCGGGCATGCCAGAATTGTTATACACTGAGTTTGCTCCTTTGTTTCAAGCTCTCTTGGTCTTGATAACTCAGTATAACATGGGAATCATCTCAAGGTTGTGGGACCTTTGCTAATCAAGATGAAACCTCTAGGTTCTAGGCTGGTTCCTCTTGGATTATCACCTTAGTTCGCTCTTAAACAAGAAAGTAAAACATTTGAGAGAAAGGGATAGAAGGAGTGCATGGAAAGGGAAATAACTTTAAAGCAAACTATCCTACTAGGTGATGCACCAAAACTAGGGTTTGGATCTCAGTATAGAGGAATGAAACCAGTGAAAGGCTTAGGTCTGGGAGATCACAAGTTACTGAATAGGCTTGCATCAGTGTTTCATAAGAGGGCCTAAACATAAGACATGACTTATGAACTGCAAGCAGACATTCTTTTCTACAACTCGGCATAGGAATGAGACATGATTGTTAAGGGGTTAAAGTATACCCACAAAGACATTCACATCCAATCACCCTCAATAATGCACAAAATTATAGAGAGAGAGAATGACCAGGAACCCTAAGCTATCACTAAGAAACATACAAAAAATACTGAAACCATTAAGAGATAACTCACATAAGAAGGCATAGGTACAGGAGAAAGTGTCACAAAATATCTTCAGTATCTGGATTATCAATGAAAATTACAATTGTAGAAAGCCAAAGGGGCAGAAAACATGCTGCAAATTGCTCTCTGAGAAAGAAACTTTCTTTTTTACAATTGCCAGATTCTGAGCTTCAAAAGCTCCAAAAAAGAATATATACATCCTCTACACGCAGGCAAGAATCAAACCTAATTAGGGTTACAAATATCTACAATAGAATAATAAAAAACCCTAATAGATAGCTCTGATCATAAATGCATCTTGAAAATATCCAACTAATCAGATATTCATTGATGCAGGAGCATCCTGGGTGTAAGAGCAATCTTGCATCACCCAAAAATATTTATGTTTTTGTATTCAATAAGGGCTATCTTGTGCAGAGTTGCTATTTATGGAAACTTGCTATTTTTAGTAAGTTGGTCTTACGATCTCAGAATGTTTGATTTTACATATTGAGGTTCATCTCAATCATATCAGCCTGCTAGCAAAGTTTCATGGCTAGATTAGGTGTAGTTTTGAAGATATTGAAGATTTTCAGTATTGGCGGCAGGGTACAGAAACTTCGAACTCAATTTTGAAGGTTTTAGAGGCCCCGGATGAGGTTGAAAATTTGGGTGACAGGTGCTTTGCATGGATCAAGCCTGTAGAGCGCTTCGTGGCATTTCCAGAATGGGGTTATAATAGCCAATCAGGTCAACGAGCGATGACTTATGGTCTTCGGAAGTTGGGTCACCTGAAATGGCGGAAAATAATTTTTCTTCAAAATTTCTGTTTGGGTTTCAAAACTCATTTTGAGCCGACTTTGATGTAATAAATTGTAAAATAAAATAATTCTAAGTTTGGTCGGCCCTAAGGGCTAAATTTCTAGAACCTTCTCGGGTGGTGGAAATTGCCTATATAAAGAAGGCCCGTAGTGTTGTTTAGGCAGTTCTGGGTAGTAGATCTGGGTATTGATTCGAGGCTTTGTCCTACAGAATATTGTAAGGGAATGCCCATGTGGCTTTGCATATTGTAATTCTGAAAGTTTGTAATTCCACATTTGTGGAGATAATAAGAAGCCAATTTTCTGTTCTTGCATATTATTGTTGTTGTTTCTCTATTTTTGTTATGTGTTTGTGGTATTAAGGGGAGCACCCTTCATCATTCATCCTTGCGTGCCCATCCCTATACTGAATCTTCCTGCAAACAAACACTGTGATCCAACTACCTCTCTACAAGTCGGGCTATCATGAATGCTCAAATCCGATACTCTTCTAGTAAGAATCCACCAAAAATGGCTGCCTAGATCTTTTCTTCATCTATTCTAGCTGCAACCGCCCCTGAAAACATAAATTCTAAGCTACTCACACCTACAAATGATCAACAGGAACATACCAGGAAGAAACCCACAAAAGCTATTGCAATCCCTTTTTGAAAAGGTCAAAGGCCACATCATCAGTCAAGAGCCAATAGAAAATGAGCACATCTCAGTCAACCGACACCTCAGATGTCAAGAGAATCTGAACCTTGCATCGGACAGTGGTCGCATGATCGCATGGGATTGGAAGATCCCATGAGATCATGTGACAACCGTTGATCTTGGAGCAACTAGGGCCTTTGCAAAAATGTTGACCATTAGACCCACTGATAGTCCTATCATCACCCGGTCGACCACTGAGAAGTGGACACGCTGCCACTCAAGGACCCACCAGCATTTGTCAAAGTCCTTGCTAACCATTAGAAGGCTTTTCACATGGTCGCATGTGGTTAAAAGCCGCATGCGATCACGTGAAAAGCTTGAGATGTTACCCTACTGGACCGAAAACCACTTGATGGTTTTTCGCATGGTTGCATGCGGTCTTGAGACCGCATGTGATCATGCGACCAACATAAAAAAATATTTTCCTGACTACTGACGTGGCTTGTGGTAACGTTGAAAGCCGCTCGCAAGAAGTAAACCCTTAGTCACATGATCGCATAGCATAAAAAGGGACTATGCAATCATGCGACAAATTGCTTGCATTCTTAATAGGACCATCAATGGTTAATCACATGGTCACATAAGGGGAAAAGGACTTATGTGATCATGCAACCACCCGCAATCAGTCTGCCGAAAACCAACTGGGCCCCACTGACACATCTCTTTATTCTGACTAATAAGAACTCAACAAACTGGACCACGTCACCCTGACTTGGCACATTGGACCCACGACCCACTGAGATTCTCATCGGATGGCAAGTGCATTATCTCATGGGCTCGAAAGATTCCATGAGATCATAGAACCACCATAGATCTTCCACACTGGCAATAGTTATGAGGAACTGGGACCCACCTGGTCGAAGTTGTGCGCTTAGGGAAAGCGACGGCAGAGGAAGAAGTGCGAAACATGAGGGGTCAAAAACATCCTGGGTTTTTAGACCGAAGCTCAAAAACACAGAGGGTTTTTAGACCGAAGGTCAAAAACACTGAGCTTTCAGAACAAAGGTTGAAAACACAGAGGGTTTTTGACACTGAACATTTTTGGAACCCTGTGACCAGAGCATTTCCTGCAACCATTCAAACTTGGATATCTTTGAGGGTTTTGCGATTCAGCATGTGCGATCTGAACTGGGGGTTGACAATACTCTGAAGAACATGGGGTTTAGAGCACAAAGCATGAAACCTCGAGGATCCACTTCACAAATGAAAAATAAGCTGTAGCAGGGTGGGATAAAAATAGAGACTTGGAACCTTGGTAAAATTTGTAGAATTGGAAATTTTTTGCAACAGTTCTTTATTCACAGCAAGGGGTTGACGTGGCATAATGGTACAATGTTACCTTTTATGGACTATTATTATTTGGAATGGTTTCTAAGGAAAGTGGGATCTACTAAGGATTACAAGAGATTTGGGGTAGATTTTAATGATTCCCTCTACACTTTACAACATTGTTTCCATGTGTTGACCCCGGTGGCTTTGTTGGCTATGATTTACAAACTAAAGGGTAATTATTATCCTAATTATGGCGCCCCTCGTGACAAGGCCTTAAAACTTTACTACAACCATCACTTCACCATTTCTCACAACTCCCTTGCTAAAAATATGGGCTTCTAGGTTTGGTGCTAGTGGTTTTTTGGGTGACCACCCTAGTTTCAACCCTAGTGGTTTCAAGGGTGACTATAGCTATTGGGCTAGATGCTACTCTATCTCAAAAAATTTTAGGGTGTCAAGTGATTTGTTTCTAGGGGAGAAGATGGGAGGTGACAAGAAGAAAATTGAACGTGATAAGATTCAAGAAGATTTCTCCTCCAACCCCATGGTCGTGTAATTGTGTAAAGAGGGAGGGATTCTTCTCTTCATGGAAAATCTCATGGGCCATGACGAAATGATCTCTAGGTAGTTTGTGAAGACCTAGAATGAAAGAAGAGTAATCATCAATTAGATTATGTATGAGATCAATGAGGAGGTCATTGGAAAAGATACTGGGATGCCTACTACTGGTAGAAAATGGAAGAAAACCTCTAAAGCCCAGGCTAAATTTGACTTTATTCAGTTTTTCAAGAATGAGGATAGCCTGGTGTCTAAGAATGGGGGCTACAACATTTTGGACCTCCCAAAATTATGGCCGAAAAATGTGCAAATTATTTAGCAAGTATTTCACTTTGGAGGGCCGCTATGGTACTTTCTACAACTACCATCTTCCCTTTTTGAATCATTTTAGGCATAAAATGTCAATTTATTTACCTTTTTATTTGTTTCACTTCCTGAAATCCAATGTTAAAGATGTTAATGAGGCTATCTCGCTAGGAAAAGAAGATGTTTACCTCCACCAAGGTCTTATCCTTAGACTGTATAATTTCCACCATGCCCTCTACCCTCCTCGCACAGTGAAAGTCACCCAAACTACCCAACAGCCTCTGTCACCCTTGGTCTCCCTCAACTAGGGTTTCCCCATGCCCTCATAGTCTAAAGGCTGCTCCACCTCTATCGGCAACCCTAAGTTGTTTGAGTCCCAACCTACTCCTATTTTGTGGGCTAGCTCAAAGCATGACCTTAACCTTCAAGATTCCTCTCAGATCCCCTCTAAGAAGCATAAAAAGATTATCATTAACCTAGATTTCCTATGTATAGTGACCCACAGCCCAGCTTTGCCCTCTTCTCTTCTTATATTGCTAAAGAACAAGGCAAAAGAGATATTAAAGAGTTGATGAACCAGGAGGATGCCTTTGTGGGTTCTCCCAGTAGGGAGGATTCGAACAATGGTTCTGACCAGGTGGAGGATAAGAATGTCATTCAAACCACCAAGGTCATCGAGGCTAAGGTGGATAAGGAACCCATTGCTAGTAAATACACTACAAAAGGAGGATTGGTGGGAAGAATTAAATACCAAATTGCCTCCCTGGAAAATACAGTCGCCAAACTCACCCCGAACCTAGATAACACTAACACAAGATTGGTTGATGTCAAAAATTTTTTTCTCAAGGTCATGCATGATTTAGCTACCACTCTCTATCTTTTCAATGAGAAGGCCTCAGAGGGGAAGGACTCTATGGAAGGAAATTGCAAGATCTTCAAGTTCTTGAATGAAGAGTGGGCTGACATGTTGCTCTCAAAATGCTTATGGGATGGCAAATGACTCTGCAGTTGGACTAGAGTGGGACTGCAAATGGTGATGTGGCTAAATCCAAGCCCAATTGTTGGGTTGGATTTTTTATTACAATATTAACTTTAAAACTTCAATTATTGGTATTAGCCCCACATGGCATAAGTTACTTTTTATCTTGGATTATCTTAAAACTATCTAGTGGATTTTTGAAACTGAGAGGCTGTGTAGGTTTGGTTTTTGTTTTTTTGTTTTTTATAGAGCTGGATGGTATGTGTGCTTCACTACTGATTCTTTCTAAGGTTTGATTAATTTACTATTAATTCCTCTTAGTTATCTCTCTTCTATACCATGGGTTAGCACCCTCTTTCTGCTGCTTATTTCAAAAACAATATTATTTGGTATGGATCTCAGTTCCTGAATAGAAGAGACTCGAATAGAATATTTGGGTGAAAGTGTTCTAAGGACTTTTCTTCCCACTCCTTCTCCAGTTAATATTCCACCAGAACCTTTGATAGAACTTACCACTTCCTTGATTTTGAAACTATGTTGTACATTTTTTTCTTCTTCTTTAATTCTCATCTCATCAAATTTTCCTCTGAGACTGTCAATCTTTTCTTTTTGCATACGTAGATCACCTCCATAAACAAGTGAAAGTTTATCCCACATCTCTTTTTTAGTAATACATTCCTTTATGTCATTGAACTCAGCATCAGTCAGGGAAGAAGAAATTTCAATCATTACCGAGTTGTGTTCCTACTTTTCTGATGAAGGGTGCTCCCCTTAATACCATAAACACATAACAGAAATAGAGAAACAACAACAATATGCAAGAACAGAAAATTGGCTTCTTATTATCTCCACAAATGTGGAATTACAAACTTTCAGAATTACAATATGCAAAGCCACATGGGCATTCCCTTACAATATTCTGTAGGACAAAGCCTCGAACTATTACCCAGAACTATTCTGAACTGCCTAAGACAATAATACAGCCTTCCTTATATAGGCAATTATCCACCGCTTGGGAAGGTTCCAGAATTTTAGCCAATAAGTGCTTCCACTACAGCTCCACTTAAACTCTTTTCTATCCCCTCTCATTATTTCAGTCAAGGGTCCACAAATACTACTAAAATTTCTGATAAACTTTCTGTAAAAGCTAGCTAAACCATGAAAAGATCTTACCTCAGTAGCACTCCTTGGAGTAGGCCATTCAAGGATAGCCTGTACCTTCTCTAGGTCCATTTTTAGACCTTCTGCTGAAACTATAAATCCCAAATACACTAACTCTTTCTTCACAAAACTGCACTTCTTCAAATTAATCAATAATTTCTCTTCTCTCAGCTTCTCAAATACCATACGAATATGCATCGTATGCTCCTCCAATGTCTTACTAAAGATCAAAATATCATCTAGGTAAACAATGACAAACTTACACAGAAATTCTTTCAGAACCTCGTTTATGAGCCGCATGAAAGTGCTCGGTGCATTGGTTAGCCCATGAGGCATGATTAACCACTCATACAGTCCTTCCTTTGTCTTGAAGGCAGTCTTCCATTCATCTCCTTCTCTGATCTGAATCTGATAATATCCACTTTTCAGATCTATCTTTGAAAAATACACAGCTCCACTCAAACAGTCCATAATATCATCCATTCGTGGCAATGGAAACCTGTACTTGATTGTGATCTTGTTTATTGTCCTAGAATCTGTACACATCCTCCATTCTCCATTCTTCTTTGGTGCTAATACCGCTGGTACAGCACAGGGACTCAGACTCTCACGGATCAATCCTTTCTGTAACAACTCATGTACTTGTCTGTTCAACTCCTCACTTTCTGCGGGTGTCATTTTGTGTGCTGCCTTGTTTGACAAACTCACTCCTGGGATCAAGTCCATCTGATGAATGATCTTCCTGACTGGTGGTAATCCATCAGGCACGTTATCAGATACAATATCCTGAAACTCATTCAACAAATCTGCAACTTATACAGGAACATCTTCTACTTCCTCTTTACCAGCTTTTGGAATTAAAGCAAAATATACATGCTCATGCCTCATACCATCTAGGAAATTTCTTCCATCAACAAAAGTTATCCTTGCATTATCACATACCTTTTCTTCAGTCTCTTTCAATGGTTTTAGCTTATGTCGCACTCCATCCTTTGTCAGGGAATAGGTATTCGCACGGCTATCATGTACAGCACATCTGTCAAACTGCCATGGTCTACCCAACACCATATGACATGCATCCATAGATATGATATCACACAATACCTCATCTTGGTA
Organism: Chamaecyparis obtusa; assembly: GCA_027943335.1. NCBI lineage: Eukaryota > Viridiplantae > Streptophyta > Pinopsida > Cupressales > Cupressaceae > Chamaecyparis > Chamaecyparis obtusa. The sequence continues at coordinate 320,012 of BSBK01008448.1, forward strand.
TCTGCCAATCTTGAACTTCACCAGGCATTGTTCATTGACCATGACCTTGTGCTCATCCTGTACCCAGGCAATCCGATATGGATGTGCGTGTTTCTGTCTCTTGAGCTTCAACTTTGTCACCATCTCTTCTGACACCAAATTGTCAGTGCTTCCACTATCGATAATCACATCACAACATTTACCTTGACACTTACACCTGGTGCGAAACAGGCTCCTCCTTTGCTCAGGTTCATTCTCACCACTCAACAGGACTCTTCTGTTAATCAACGTTTCTCCTCTTTCAGCATCTTCAGAATTTGATGATCTAGCATCTTCATCTACATGTGCAACTTTGGCCTGGCCTTCATTTCTCCTGTTTGTTCTGCCTTGGCACTGAGGACATTCAAATGCCCTATGACCTTCTTCTCCACAGTGAAAACATGTTCCACGGAAGCCACCTCTTCCAGATCCTTGTCCTCTTCCTCTTCCTCTCTGATCTCTATTATTCTGATCCTGGAAGCGATTGGAATTATTTCCCCACTGATTCTGACTACTACTGGCCTTATCCTTCTTTTTCAGATCCTCATTTTGGCCACCATATGACCGTCCACCAGATCGTCCACCGTGACCTCTTCCGTTTCGTCTGCTCTCAAACTTCTTGTTCAGTTTTTCCTCTACTTTTAGGGCAAACTGGTATGCCTCTTCAATACTGTTCATTCGAACCAGATTCAGCTCCTCCTGAATGCTCGGCCTTAAACCATTAAGGTATCGGGAAACTTTCTCCTTATCAGCTTCTGCATGGCCTGTTCTGATGAGAAGTCGATAGAACTCATCTGTATACTCCTGAACAGATCTTCCTGCTTGCTTCAAACTCTGCATTTTCTTCAGTAGGTCAAGCTCATAATCAACAGGAATGAACTGTCGCTTCAATTTATCCACCATCCGATCCCATCTTGTGATTTTATCTTTCCCTCTTCTATTTCGCTCCAATTGAATTTCTTGCCGCCAGATCTTCGCATGACCTTTCAGTCTGGCCTTCGCAAATTTGACCCTATCAGGATCCTCAACATCTTCATATTCAAAATATTCCTCACATTCATTGATCCAGTCGATCAATTCCTCTGGGTTAAGATTTCTAGAAAATGTGGGAACCTCAATCTTAGGTCTTTTCCCAATCTTGGAAATGGCCCGAAAAAGTCTTTCTTCCTCCTGGTTCACAATTTCGACTTCTCCTTCTTGATATTCTTCTTCGGCTTGATTCTCACTTTCATCTCTGACATTAAGATTCATTCCTCTGCGAATCTCTTCTTGCAATGCTCGCACTTGTCTCTGCAGCTCTCTAACCTCAGGTGTTACAACACCAGCTCTTCTGTCACGTTCCCTTCGTGGAGGCATTTTCGCGATGCGCGCTGAAACCTTAGCCACGGTCCTGGTGCAAACTACCTCACGGTCGGCGATCTATTTACACACTCAAGAACTCCTGCTCTGATACCACTTGATGAAGGGTGCTCCCCTTAATACCATAAACACATAACAGAAATAGAGAAACAACAACAATATGCAAGAACAAAAAATTGGCTTCTTATTATCTCCACAAATGTGGAATTACAAACTTTCAGAATTACAATATGCAAAGCCACATGGGCATTCCCTTACAATATTCTGTAGGACAAAGCCTCGAACTATTACCCAGAACTATTCTGAACTGCCTAAGACAATAATACAGCCTTCCTTATATAGGCAATTATCCACCACCTGGGAAGGTTCCAGAATTTTAGCCAATAAGGCCGACCAAACTTAGAATTATTTTATTTGACATTTTATTACATCATAGTCGGCTCAAGATAACCTTTGAAACCCGAACAAAATTTTTGAAGTAAATTATTTTCTGCCATTTCAGTTGGCCCAACTTTCGAAGACCATAAGTCATCACCAGTTGACCCGATCGGCTATTATAAACCCATTTCGGGAACGCCACGAAGCGCTCTACAGGCTTGACTCGCGCAACCACCCATCACCCAAATTTTTGACCTCATCCGGGGCCTCTAAAGCCTTCAAAACTTAGTTCAAATTTTCTGTACCCTACTGCCAATATCAAAAATCTTCAATATCTTCTAATATACACTTGATCTGGCAATGAAACTTTACTGGTAGACTTACATGACCAAAATGAACCTCCAAGAAAGAAATCAGATCATTCTGAGCACATACAAAAATTACCAAAAATAGTAACTTTCTATAAATAGCAGCTCTGCACAAAATAATCCTTATTGAATAAAATTATAAATATTTTTTGGGTGATGCAAGATTGCTCTTACACCCAGGATGCTCCTGCATCAGACACCCGGGGTAATTTGAGAAGTGACCCTGTCACGACTCAGGTGTGCAGAGGAAAACTAAGATGGTTAACCTCCTCCTTTGTTAGCCATGATGAATCTTCAATAGGTCATCCTTTCCACTTGACCAGATATTCTTCATATGTCCTGTTCCTTGTGCTTCTGCCAACAGGACTATCCAGTATATCTTCAATCTTCTTAGTGTCTGAACTAGTTGCTGGAATACTCCACTGTGCCGCTGTGATCTCATATTCAACACCTCCCTCATGATACTCTGTCAGATCTAAAATGTTAAACACTGGTGAAATATTTAGCTCGGTAGGCAATTCTACCTCATATGCATTTCCTGAATAATGTTTCTTCAATATCCTGCACGGTCCAAACCTCTTCATTTTCAGCTTGTTATATGTACCAACTGGAAACTGCTCCTTCCGCAAATGAACCATAACTTCATCACCAACCTGAAATTTATTATACCTCTTTTTCTCATCTGCCTTAGCCTTATACTGTGCGTTCATCTTGGTAATATGCTTCCTCACCTCCCCATGGATGTTCTTCAAGTGGTCTGCAAAATCCTCAGCTTCAGCACTACTTATTTCTCCTTTATCTATCTTCCTCAATTCAGATGCATTTCTTGGACTACTTCCATATATAATCTAGAATGGCGATTTACCAGTGCTTCTGTTGACAGAATTATTGTATGCAAATTCTGTCGGTGGTAAAATCAAATCCCATCCTGTTGGCTTATCCCCAACCAAACATCTCAGCAGATTTCCCAAACTCCTATTCACCACCTCTGTCTGTCCATCAGTCTGTGGATGATGTGATGAACTGAACTTCAAATCTATCTTCAACTTCTTCCACAATGTACGCCAGAAATATCCAACAAACCTAGTGTCCCGATCTGAAACTATGGTCCTTGGCAAACCATGAAGTCTCACTACTTCTCTGAAAAATAATTCTGCTACATGAACAGCATCATTAGTCTTCTTGCAGGGAATAAAATGTGCCATCTTCAAAAATCTGTCAACTACCATAAAAATTGAATCATGTCCCCGCTGAGTCCTCGGTAAACCAAGAACAAAGTCCATGCTGATATCCTCCCAAGGCTTCTCTGGTACAGGTAATGACTAATACAATCCTGTATTCTGCTTCACTCCTTTTGCCATCTGACATACTCTACAACTATGTACAAACTTCTTCACATCTTGCTGCAATTGTGGCCAATAATAATTTTCACTAACCAAAGAAAGGGTTTCGTCACGACCAAAATGTCCAGCCAATCCTCCACTATGCTTCTCCTTGATGAGATTCTCCCTCATAGAACTTCGTGGAATGCACAACTGACTCCCTCTGAATAGCATATCATCCTGGATGATGAAATCCAACCATTTCGTCCTGTCTAGAGTAACAGGTTCTGTACAAGCTTTCCAAGCTTCGCCAAAATCAGGATCCTCTGGATAAAAATTCTTGAGTTCCTTAAAGCCAACCACTTCAATCTGCATTTCTGCCATCAATAGTTGCCTTCTGCTAAGAGCATCCGCAACTCTATTAGACTTTCAACTCCTGTGTTTCAAAACAAATGTATAACTCTGCAAAAACTCAACCCATTTCAAATGCCTCTGATTCAACTTTCCTTGACTATTCAAATATTGCAAAGCTTGATGATCAGTATATAAAAAAAACTCCTTAGGAAGTAGATAATGTCTCTACTTCTTTAATGCCTGAACTATAACATAGAATTCCTGATCATAAACAGAATATTTTCTCTTGGCATCATTTAACTTCTCACTGAAATAAGCAATAGGTTTACCTTCTTGGCTCATAACAGCTCCTATTGCAGTACCACTAGCATCACAATCTACTTGAAACAACTTATTAAAATCTGGAAGTGCTAAAACAGGTTATTCTATAACTTTTTGTTTCAACAATTGAAAACTCTTTTCTGCCCCATTAGTCCACTTAAACTCTTTTCTATCCCCTCTCATTGTTTCAGTCAAGGGTCCACAAATACTACTAAAATTTCTGATAAACTTTCTGTAAAAGCAAGCTAAACCATGAAAAGATCTTACCTCAGTAGCACTCCTTGGAGTAGGCCATTCAAGGATAGCCTGTACCTTCTCTGGGTCCATTTTTAGACCTTCTGCTGAAACTATAAATCCCAAATACACTAACTCTTTCTTCACAAAATTGCACTTCTTCAAATTAATCAACAATTTCTCTTCTCTCAGCTTCTCAAATACCATACGAATATGCATCGTATGCTCCTCCAATGTCTTACTAAAGATCAAAATATCATCTAGGTAAACAATGACAAACTTACCCAGAAATTCTTTCAGAACCTCGTTCATGAGTCGCATGAAAGTGCTCGGTGCATTGGTTAGCCCAAAAGGCATGACTAACCACTCATATAGTCCTTCCTTTGTCTTGAAGGCAGTCTTCCATTCATCTCCTTCTCTCATCCGAATCTGATGATATCCACTTTTCAGATCTATCTTTGAAAAATACACAGCTCCACTCAAACAGTCCATAATATCATCCATTCGTGGTAATGGAAACCTGTACTTGATTGTGATCTTGTTTATTGCCCTAGAATCTGTACACATCCTCCATTCTCCATTCTTCTTTGGTGCTAATACCACTGGTACAGCACAGGGACTCAGACTCTCACGGATCAATCCTTTCTGTAACAACTCATGTACTTGTCTGTTCAACTCCTCACTTTCTGCAGGTGTCATTCTTTGTGCTGCCTTGTTCAGCAAACTCGCTCATGGGATCAAGTCCATCTGATGACTGATCTTCCTGACTGGTGGTAATCCATCAGGCACGTTATCGGATACAATATCCAGAAACTCATTCAACAAATCTGCAACTTCTACAGGAACATCTTCTACTTCCTTTTTACCAGCTTTTGAAATTAAAGCAAAACATACATGCTCATGCCTCATACCATCTAGGAAATTTCTTCCATCAACAAAAGTTATCCTTGCATTACCACATACCTTTTCTTCAGTCTCCTTCAATAGTTTTAGCTTATGTCCCACTCCATCCTTTGTCAGGGAATAGGTATTCGCACGGCCATCATGTACAGTACATCTGTCAAACTGCCATGGTCTACCCAACAGCATATGACATGCATCCATAGATATGATATCACACAATACCTCATCTTGGTATCCGCCAATCTTGAACTTAACCAGGCATTGTTCATTGACCATGACCTTGTGGTCATCCTGTACCGAGGCAATCCGATATGGATGTGGGTGTTTCTGTCTCTTGAGCTTCAACTTTGTCACCATCTTTTCTGACACCAATTTGTCAGTGCTTCCACTATCGATAATCACATCACAACATTTACCTTCACACTTGCACCTGGTGCGAAACAGGCTCCTCGTTTGCTTAGGTTCATTCTCACCACTCAACAGGACTTTTCTATTAATCAATGTTTCTCCTCTTTCAGCATCTTCAGAATTTGATGATCTAGCATCTTCATCTACATGTGCAACTCTGGCCTAGCTTTCATTGCTCTTGTCTGTTCTGCCTTGGCACTGAGGACATTCAAATGCCCTATGACCTTCTTCTCCACAGTGAAAACATGTTCCACAGAAGCCACCTCTTCCAGATCCTTGTCCTCTTCCTCTTCCTCTCTGATCTATATTATTCTGATCCTGAAAGTGATTGGAATTATTTCCCCACTGATTCTTACTACTACTAGCCTCATCCTTCTTTTTCGGATCCTCATTTCGGCCACCATATGACCATCCACCAGATCGTCCACCGCGACCTCTTCTGTTTTGTCTGCTCTCAAACTTCTTGTTCAGCTTTTCCTCTACTTTTAGGGAAAACTGGTATACCTCTTCAATACTATTCATTCGAACCAGATTCAGCTCCTCCTGAATGCTCGGCCTTAACCCATTAAGGTATCGGGCAACTTTCTCCTTTTCAGCTTCTGCATGGCCTGTTCTGATGAGAAGTCGATAGAAGTCCTCTGTATACTCCTGAACAGATCTTCCTGCTTGCTTCAAACTCTGCATTTTCTTTAGTAGGTCAAGCTCATAATCAACAGGAATGAACTGTCGCGTCAATTTATCCACCATCCAATCCCATCTTGTGATTTTATCTTTCCCTCTTCTATTTCGCTCCAATTGAATTTCTTGCCGCGAGATCTTCGCATGACCTTTCAGTCTGGCATTCACAAATTTGACCCTATCAGGATCCTCAACATCTTCATACTCAAAATATTCCTCACATTCATTGATCCAGTCGATCAATTCCTCTGGGTTAAGATTTCTAGAAAATGTGGGAACCTCAATCTTAGGTCTTTTCCCAATCTTGGAAATGGCCCGAAAAAGTCTTTCTTTCTCCTGGTTCAAAATTTTGACTTCTCCTTCTTGATATTCTTCTTCGGCTTCATCCTCGCTTTCATCTCTGACATTAAGATTCATTCCTCTGCGAATCTCTTCTTGCAATGCTCGCACTTGTCTCTGCAGCTCTCTAACCTTAGGTGTTACAACACCAGCTGTTCCGCCACGTTCCCTTCGTGGAGGCATTTTCGCGATGCGCGCTAAAACTCTAGGTAGGGTCCTGGTGCAAACTGTCTCACGGTCGGTGATCTGTTTACACACTCAAGAACTCCTGCTCTGATACCACTTGATGAAGGGTGCTCCCCTTAATACCATAAACACATAACAGAAATAGAGAAACAACAACAATATGCAAGAACAGAAAATTGGCTTCTTATTATCTCCACAAATGTGGAATTACAAACTTTCAGAATTACAATATGCAAAGCCACATGGGCATTCTTTTACAATATTCTGTAGGACAAAGCCTTGAACTATTACGCAGAACTATTCTGAACTGCCTAAGACAATAATACAACCTTCCTTATATAGGCAATTATCCACCGCCTAGGAAGGTTCCATAATTTTAGCCAATAAGGCCGACCAAACTTAGAATTATTTTATTTGACATTTTATTACATCATAGTCGGCTCAAGATAACCTTTGAAACCCGAACAGAAATTTTGAAGAAAATTATTTTCTGCCATTTCAGGTGGCCCAACTTCCGAAGACCATAAGTCATCACCAGTTGACCCGATCGGCTATTATAACCCCATTTCGAGAACGCCACGAAGCGCTCTACAGGCTTGACTCGCGCAAGTGCCAATCACCCAAATTTTTGACCTCATCCGAGGCCTCTAAAGCCTTCAAAACTGAGTTCAAAGTTTCTGTTCCCTGCTGCCAATACCGAAAATCTTCAATATCTTCCAATATACACTTGATCTGGCAATGAAACTTTACTGGCAGACTTACATGACCAAAATGAACCTCCAAGAAAGAAATCAGATCATTCTGAGCACATACAAAAATTACCAAAAATAGTAACTTTCCATAAATAGCAGCTCTGCACAAAATAACCTTTATTGAATAAAAACATAAATATTTTTTGGGTGATGCAAGATTGCTCTTACACCCAGGATGCTCCTGCATCAGACACCCGGGGTAATTTGAGAAGTGACCCTGTCACGACTCAGGTGTGCAGAGGAAAACCAAGACGGTTAACCTCCTCCTTTGTTAGCCATGATGAATCTTCAACAGGTCCTCCTTTCCACTTGACCAGATATTCTTCATATGTCCTGTTCCTTGTGCTTCTGCCAACACGACTATCCAGTATATCTTCAATCTCCTTAGTGTCTGAACTAGTTGCTGGAATACTCCACTGTGCCGCTGTGATCTCATCTTCAACACCTCCCTCATGATACTCTGTCAGATCTGAAATGTTAAACACTGGTGAAATATTTAGCTCGGTAGGCAATTCTACCTCATATGCATTTCCTGAATCATGTTTCTTCAATATCCTGCACGGTCCAAACTTCTTCATTTTCAATTTGTTATATGTACCAACTGGAAACCGCTCCTTCCGCAAATGAACCATGACTTCATCACCAACCTGAAATTCCTTATACCTCCTTTTCTCATCTGCCTTAGCCTTATACTGTGCATTCATCTTGGTAATATGCTTCCTCACCTCCCCATGGATGTTCTTCATGTGGTCTGCAAACTCCTCAGCTTCAGCACTACTTATTTTTCCTTTATCTATCTTCCTCAATTCAGATGCATTTCTTGGACTACTTCCATATATAATCTGGAATGGTGATTTACCAGTGCTTCTGTTGACAGAATTATTGTATGCAAATTCTGCCTGTGGTAAAATCAAATCCCATCCTGTTGGCTTATCCCCAATCAAACATCTCAGCAGATTTTCCAAACTCCTATTCACCACCTCTGTCTGTCCATCAGTCTGTGGATGATGTGATGAACTGAACTTCAAATCTGTCTTCAACTTCTTCCACAATGTACGCCAGAAATATCCAACAAACCTAGTGTCTCGATCTGAAACTATGGTCCTTGGCAAACCATGAAGTCTCACTACTTCTCTGAAAAATAATTCTGCTACATGAACAACATCATTAGTCTTCTTGCAGGGAATGAAATGTGCCATCTTCGAAAATCTATCAACTACCACAAAAATTGAATCATGTCCCCGCTGAGTCCTCGGTAAACCAAGAACAAAGTCCATGCTGATATCCTCCCAAGGCTTCTCTGGTACAGGTAATGGCTAATACAATCGTGTATTCTGCTTCACTCCTTTTGCCATCTGATATACTCTGTAACTCTGTACAAACTTCTTCACATCTTGCTGCAATTGTGGCCAATAATAATTTTCACTAACCAAAGAAAGGGTTTCGTCACGACCAAAATGTCCAGCCAATCCTCCACTATGCTTCTCCTTGATGAGATTCTCCCTCATAGAACTTCGTGGAATGCACAACTGACTCCCTCTGAATAGCATATCATCCTGGATGATGAAATCCAACCATTTCGTCCTGTCTAGAGTAACAGGTTCTGTACAAGCTTTCCAAGCTTCACCAAAATCAGGATCCTCTGGATACAAATTCTTGAGTTCCTTGAACCCAACCACTTCAATCTGCATTTTTGCCATCAATAGTTGCATTTTGTTAAGAGCATCCACAACCCTATTAGACTTTCCACTCCTGTGTTTCAAAACAAATGTATAACTCTGCAAAAACTCATCTCATTTCAAATGCCTCTGATTCAACTTTCCTTGACTATTCAAATGTTGGAAAACTTAATGATCAGTATACAAAATAAACTCCTTAGGAAGTAGATAATGTCTCCACTTTTTTAATGCCTGAACTATAGCATAAAATTCCTGATCATAAACAGAATATTTTCTCTTGGCATCATTTAACTTCTCACTGAAATAAGCAACAGGTTTACCTTCTTGGCTCATAACAGCTCCTATTGCAGTACCACTAGCATCACAATCTACTTGAAACACTTTATTAAAATCTGGAAGTGCTAAAACAGGTTGTTCTGTAACTTTTTATTTCAACAATTGAAAACTCTTTTCTGCCCCATTAGTCCACTTAAACTCTTTTCTATCCCCTCTCATTGTTTCAGTCAAGGGTCCACAAATACTACTAAAATTTCTAATAAAATTTCTATAAAAGCTAGTTAAACCATGAAAATATCTTTCCTCAGTAGCACTCTTTGGAGTAGGCCATTCAAGGATAGCCTGTACCTTCTCTGGGTCCATTTTTAGACCTTCTGCTGAAACTACAAATCTCAAATACACTAACTCTTTCTTCAAAAAATTGCACTTTTTCAAATTAATCAACAATTTTTGTTCTCTCAGCTTCTCAAATACCATACGAATATGCATCGTATGCTCCTCCAATGTCTTACTAAAGATCAAAATATCATCTAGGTAAACAATGAGAAACATACCCAGAAATTCTCTCAGAACCTCGTTCATGAGCCGCATGAAAGTGCTCGGTGCATTGGTTAGCCCAAAAGGCATGACTAACCACTCATACAATCCTTCCTTTGTCTTGAAGGCAGTCTTCCATTCATCTCCTTCTCTGATCCGAATCTGATGATATCCACTTTTCAGATCTATCTTTGAAAAATATACAGCTCCACTCAAACAGTCCATAATATCATCTATTCGTGGCAATGAAAACCTATACTTGATTGTGATCTTGTTTATTGCCCTAAAATCTGTACACATCCTCCATTCTCCATTCTTCTTTGGTGCTAATACCGCTGGTACAGCACAGGGACTCAGACTCTCACGGATCAATCTTTTCTGTAACAACTCATGTACTTGTCTGTTCAACTCCTCACTTTTTGCAGGTGTCATTCTGTGTGCTGCCTTGATCGGAAAAATCGCTCCTGAGATCAAGTCCATCTGATGACTGATCTTCCTGACTGGTGGTAATCCATCAGGCACGTTATCGAATACAATATCCAGAAACTCATTCAACAAATCTGCAACTTCTACAGGAACATCTTCTACTTCTTCTTTACCAGATTTTGGAATTAAAGTAAAACATACATGCTCATGCCTCATACCATCTAGGAAATTTCTTCCATCAACAAAAGTTATCCTTGCATTACCACATACCTTTTCTTCAGTCTCTTTCAATGGTTTTAGCTTATGTCGCACTCCATCCTTTGTCAGGGAATAGGTATTCGCACGACCATCATGTACAACACATCTGTCAAACTGCCATGGTCTACCCAACAGCATATGACATGCATCCATAGATATAATATCACACAATACCTCATCTTGGTATCCGCCAATCTTGAACTTCACCAGGCATTGTTCATTGACCATGACCTTGTGGTCATCCTGTACCCAGGCAATCCGATATGGATGTGGGTGTTTCTATCTCTTGAGCTTCAACTTTGTCACCATCTCTTCTGACACCAAATTGTCAGTGCTTCCACTATCGATAATCACATCACAACATTTACCTTCACACTTGCACCTGGTGCGAAACAGGCTCCTCCTTTGCTCAGGTTCATTCTCACCACTCAACAGGACTCTTCTGTTAATCAACGTTTCTCCTTTTTTAGCATCTTCAGAATTTGATGATCTGGCATCTTCATCTACATGTGCAACTTTGGCCTGGCATTCATTTCTCCTGTCTATTCTACCTTGGCGCTGAGGACATTCAAATGCCCTATGACCTTCTCCACAGTGAAAACATGTTCCACGGAAGCCACCTCTTCCAGATCCTTGTCCTCTTCCTCTTCCTCTCTGATCTCTATTATTCTGATCCCTGAAGCGATTAGAATTATTTCCCCGCTGATTCTGACTACTACTGGCCTCATCCTTCTTTTTCGGATCCTCATTTCGGCCACCATATGACCGTCCACCAGATCGTCCACCGCGACCTCTTCCATTTTGTCTGCTCTCAAACTTCTTGTTCAGCTTTTCTTCTACTTTTAGGGAAAACTGGTATGCCTCTTCAATACTGTTCATTCGAACCAAATTCAGCTCCTCCTGAATGCTCGGCCTTAACCCATTAAGGTATCGGGAAACTTTCTCCTTATCAGCTTCTGCATGACCTGTTCTGATGAGAAGTCGATAGAACTCCTCTGTATACTCCTGAATAGATCTTGCTGCTTGCTTCAAACTCTGCATTTTTTTCAGTAGGTCAAGCTCATAATCAACAGGAATGAACTGTCGCTTCAATTTATCCACCATCCGATACCATCTTGTGATTTTATCTTTCCCTCTTCTATTTCACTCCAATTGAATTTCTTGCCGCCAGATCTTCGCATGACCTTTCATTCTGGCCTTCGCAAATTTGACCCTATCAGGATCCTCAACATCTTCATATTCAAAATATTCCTCACATTCATTGATCCAGTCGATCAATTCCTCTGGGTTAAGATTTCTAAAAAATGTGGAAACCTCAATCTTAGGTCTTTTTCCAATCTTGGAAATGGCCCGAAAAAGTCTTTCTTCCTCCTGGTTCACAATTTTGACTTCTCCTTCTTGATATTCTTCTTCGGCTTCATCCTCGCTTTCATCTCTGACATTAAGATTCATCTATCTGCGAATCTCTTCTTGCAATGCTCGCACTTGTCTCTGCAGCTCTCTAACCTTAGGTGTTACAACACCAGCTCTTCCGCCACGTTCCCTTCGTGGAGGCATTTTCGTGATGCGCGCTGAAACCCTAGCCACGGTCCTGGTGCAAACTGTCTCACGGTCAGCGATCTGTTTACACACTCAAGAACTCCTGCTCTGATACCACTTGATGAAGGGTGCTCCCCTTAATACCATAAACACATAACAGAAATAGAGAAACAACAACAATATGCAAGAACAGAAAATTGGCTTCTTATTATCTCCACAAATGTGGAATTACAAACTTTCAGAATTACAATATGCAAAGCCACATGGGCATTCCCTTACAATATTCTGTAGGACAAAGCCTCGAACTATTACGCAGAACTATTCTGAACTGCCTAAGACAATAATACAGCCTTCGTTATATAGGCAATTATCCACCGCCTGGGAAGGTTCCATAATTTTAGCCAATAAGGCCGACCAAACTTAGAATTATTTTATTTGACATTTTATTACATCATAGTCGGCTCAAGATAACCTTTGAAACCCGAACAGAAATTTTGAAGAAAATTATTTTCCGCCATTTCAGGTGGCCCAACTTCCGAAGACCATAAGTCATCACCAGTTGACCCGATCAGCTATTATAACCCCATTTCGGGAATGCCACGAAGCGCTCTACAGGCTTGACTCGCGCAAGCGCCCGTCACCCAAATTTTTGACCTCATTCGGGGCCTCTAAAGCCTTCAAAACTGAGTTTAAAGTTTCTGTACCCTGCTGCTAATACCGAAAATCTTCAATATCTTCCAATATACACTTGATCTGGCAATGAAACTTTACTGGCAGACTTACATGACCAAAATGAATCTCCAAGAAAAAAATCAGATCATTCTGAGCACATACAAAAATTACCAAAAATAGTAACTTTCCATAAATAGCAGCTCTGCACAAAATATCTCTTATTGAATAAAAATATAAATATTTTTTGGGTGATGCAAGATTTCTCTTACACCCAGGATGCTCCTGCATCAGACACCCGGGGTAATTTGAGAAGTGACCCTGTCACGACTCAGGTGTGCAGAGAAAAATCAAGATGGTTAACCTCTTCCTTTGTTAGCCATGATGAATCTTCAACAGGTCCTCCTTTCCACTTGACCAGATATTCTTCATATGTCCTGTTCCTTGTGCTTCTGCCAACACGACTATCCAGTATATCTTCAATCTCCTTAGTGTCTGAACTAGTTGCTGGAATACTCCACTGTGCCGCTGTGATCTCATCTTCAACACCTCCCTCATGATACTCTGTCAGATCTGAAATGTTAAACACTGGTGAAATATTTAGCTCGGTAGGCAATTCTACCTCATATGCATTTCCTGAATCATGTTTCTTCAATATCCTGTACGGTCCAAACTTCTTCATTTTCAATTTGTTATATGTACCAACTGGAAACCGCTCCTTCCGCAAATGAACCATGACTTCATCACCAACCTGAAATTCCTTATACCTCCTTTTCTCATCTGCCTTAGCCTTATACTGTGCATTCATCTTGGTAATATGCTTCGTCACCTCCCCATGGATGTTCTTCAAGTGGTCTGCAAAATCCTCAGCTTCAGCACTACTTATTTTTCCTTTATCTATCTTCCTCAATTCAGATGCATTTCTTGGACTACTTCCATATATAATCTGGAATGGTGATTGACCAGTGCTTCTATTGACAGAATTATTGTATGCAAATTCTGCCTGTGGTAAAATCAAATCCCATCCTGTTGGCTTATCCCCAACCAAACATCTCAACAGATTTCCCAAACTCCTATTCACCACCTCTGTCTGTCCATCAGTCTGTGGATGATGTGATGAACTGAACTTCAAATCTGTCTTCAACTTCTTCCACAATGTACGCCAGAAATATCTAACAAACCTAGTGTCCTGATCTGAAACTATGGTCCTTGGCAAACCATGAAGTCTCACTACTTCTCTGAAAAATAATTCTGCTATATGAACAACATCATTAGTCTTCTTGCAGGGAATAAAATGTGCCATCTTCGAAAATTTGTCAACTACCATAAAAATTGAATCATGTCCCCGCTGAGTCCTCGGTAAACCAAGAACAAAGTCCATGCTGATATCTTCCCAAGGCTTCTCTGGTACAGGTAATGGCGAATCCAATCTTGTATTCTGCTTCACTCCTTTTGCCATCTGACATACTCTGCAACTCTGTACAAACTTCTTCACATCTTGCTGCAATTGTGGCCAATAATAATTTTCACTAACCAAAGAAAGGGTTTCGTCACGACCAAAATGTCCAGCCAATCCTCCACTATGCTTCTCCTTGATGAGATTCTCCCTCATAGAACTTCGTGGAATGCACAACTGACTCCCTCTGAATAGCATATCATCCTGGATGATGAAATCCAACCATTTCGTCCTGTCTAGAGTAACAGGTTCTGTACAAGCTTTCCAAGCTTCATCAAAATCAGGATCCTCTGGATACAAATTCTTGAGTTCCTTGAACCCAACCACTTCAATCTGCATTTCTGTCATCAATAGTTGCCTTCTGCTAAGAGCATCCACAACCCTATTAGACTTTCCACTCCTGTGTTTCAAAACAAATGTATAACTCTGCAAAAACTCAACCCATTTCAAATGCATCTGATTCAACTTTCCTTGACTATTCAAATATTGCAAAGCTTGATGATTATTATACAAAACAAACTCTTTAGGAAGTAGATAATGTCTCCACTTCTTTAATGCCTGAACTATAGCATAAAATTCTTGATCATAAACAGAATATTTCCTCTTGGCATCATTTAACTTGTCACTAAAATAAGCAACAGGTTTACCTTCTTGGCTCATAACAGCTCCTATTGCAGTACCACTAGCATCACAATCTACTTGAAACACCTTATTAAAATCTGGAAGTGCTAAAACAGGTTGTTCTGTAACTTTTTGTTTCAACAATTGAAAACTCTTTTCTGCCCCATTAGTCCACTTAAACTCTTTTCTATCCCCTCTCATTGTTTCAGTCAAGGGTCCACAAATACTACTAAAATTTTTGATAAAATTTCTGTAAAAGCTAGCTAAACCATGAAAAGATCTTACCTCAGTAGCACTCCTTGGAGTAGGCCATTCAAGGATAGCCTGTACCTTCTCTGGGTCCATTTTTAGATCTTCTACTGAAACTACAAATCCCAAATACACTAACTCTTTCTTCACAAAACTGCACTTCTTCAAATTAATCAACAATTTCTCTTCTCTCAGCTTCTCAAATACCATATGAATATGCATCGTATGCTCCTCCAATGTCTTACTAAAGATCAAAATATCATCTAGGTAAACAATGACAAACTTACCCAGAAATTCTTTCAGAACCTCGTTCATGAGCCGCATGAAAGTGCTCGGTGCATTGGTTAGCCCAAAAGGCATGACTAACCACTCATACAGTCCTTCCTTTGTCTTGAAGGCAGTCTTTCATTCATCTCCTTCTCTCATCCGAATCTGATGATATCCACTTTTCAAATCTATCTTTGAAAAATACATAGCTCCACTCAAACAGTCCATAATATCATCCATTCGTGGCAATGGAAACTTGTACTTGATTGTGATCTTGTTTATTGTCCTAGAATCTGTACACATCCTCCATTCTCCATTCTTCTTTGGTGCTAATATCGCTGGTACAGTACAGGGACTCAGACTCTCACGGATCAATCCTTTCTGTAACAACTTATGTACTTGTCTGTTAAACTTCTCACTTTCTGCAGGTGTCATTCTGTGTGCTGCCTTATTTGGCAAACTCGCTCCTGGGATCAAGTCCATCTGATGACTGATCTTCCTGACTGGTGGTAATCCATCAGGCACGTTATTGGATATAATATCCTGAAACTCATTCAACAAATCTGCAACTTCTACAGGAACATCTTCTACTTCCTCTTTACCAGCTTTTGAAATTAAATCAAAACATACATGCTCATGCCTCATACCATCTAGGAAATTTCTTCCATCAACAAAAGTTATCCTTGCATTACCACATACCTTTTCTTCAGTCTCCTTCAATGGTTTTAGCTTATGTCGCACTCCATCCTTTGTCAGGGAATAGGTATTCGCACGACCATCATGTACAGCACATCTGTCAAACTACCATGGTCTACCCAACAACATATGGCATGCATCCATAGATATGATATCACACAATACCTCATCTTGGTATCCGCCAATCTTGAACTTCACCAGGCATTGTTCATTGACCATGACCTTGTGGTCATCCTGTACCCAGGCAATCTGATATGGATGTAGGTGTTTCTGTCTCTTGAGCTTCAACTTTGTCACCATCTCTTCTGACACCAAATTGTCAGTGCTTCCACTATCGATAATCACATCACAACATTTACCTTCACACTTGCACCTGGTGCGAAACAGGCTCCTCCTTTGCTCAGGTTCATTCTCACAACTCAACAGGACTCTTCTGTTAATCAAGGTTTCTCCTCTTTCAGCATCTTCAGAATTTGATGATCTGGCATCTTCATCTACATGTGCAACTCTGGCCTGGCCTTCATTTCTCCTGTCTGTTCTGCCTTGGCACTGAGGACATTCAAATGCCCTATGACCTTCTTCTCCACAGTGAAAACATGTTCCACGGAAGCCACCTCTTCCAGATCCTTGTCCTCTTCCTCTTCCTCTCTGATCTCTATTATTCTGATCCTGGAAGCGATTGGAATTATTTCCCTGCTGATTCTGACTACTACTGGCCTCATCCTTCTTTTTCGGATCCTCATTTCGGCCACCATATGACCATCCACCAGATCATCCACCGCGACCTCTTCCATTTTTTCTGCTCTCAAACTTCTTGTTCAGCTTTTTCTCTACTTTTAGGGCAAACTGGTATGCCTCTTCAATACTATTCATTCGAACCAGATTCAGCTCCTCCTGAATGCTTGGCCTTAACCCATTAAGGTATCGGGCAACTTTCTCCTTATCAGCTTCTGCATGGCCTGTTCTGATGAGAAGTCGATAGAACTCCTCTGTATACTCCTGAAGAGATCTTCCTGCTTGCTTCAAACTCTACATTTTCTTCAATAGGTCAAGCTCATAATCAACAGGAATGAACTGTCGCTTCAATTTATCCACCATCTGATCCCATCTTGTGATTTTATCTTTCCCTCTTCTATTTCGCTCCAATTGAATTTCTTGCTGCCAGATCTTCGCATGACCTTTCAGTCTGGCCTTCGCAAATTTGACCCTATCAGGATCCTCAACATCTTCATACTCAAAATATTCCTCACATTCATTGATCCAGTCGATCAATTCCTCTAGGTTAAGATTTTCAGAAAATGTGGGAACCTCAATCTTAGGTCTTTTCTCAATCTTGGAAATGGCCCGAAAAAGTCTTTCTTCCTCCTGGTTCACAATTTTGACTTCTCCTTCTTGATATTCTTCTTCGACTTCATCCTTACTTTCATCTCTGACATTAAGATTCATTCCTCTGCGAATCTCTTCTTGCAATGCTCGCACTTGTCTCTGCAGCTCTCTAACCTCAGGTGTTACAACACCAGCTCTTCCGCCACGTTCCCTTCGTAGAGGCATTTTTGCGATGCACGCTGAAACTTTAGCCACGGTCCTGGTGCAAACTGCCTCACGGTCGGCGATCTATTTACACACTCAAGAACTCCTGCTCTGATACCACTTGATGAAGGGTGCTCCCCTTAATACCATAAACACATAATAGAAATAGAGAAACAACAACAATATGCAAGAACAGAAAATTGGCTTCTTATTATCTCCACAAATGTGGAATTAAAAACTTTCAGAATTATAATATGCAAAGCCACATGGGCATTCCCTTACAATATTCTGTAGGACAAAGCTTCAAACTATTACCCAGAACTATTCTGAACTGCCTAAGACAATAATATAGCCTTCCTTATATAGGCAATTATCCACCGCCTGGGAAGGTTCTAGAATTTTAGCCAATAAGGCCGACCAAACTTAGAATTATTTTATTTGACATTTTATTACATCATAGTCGGCTCAAGATAACCTTTGAAACCCGAACAGAAATTTTGAAGAAAATTATTTTTCGCCATTTCAGGTGGCCCAACTTCTGAAGACCATAAGTCATCACCAGTTGACCCGATCGGCTATTATAACCCCATTTCGGAAACGCCACGAAGCGCTCTACAAGATTGACTCATGCAAGCACTCGTCACCCAAATTTTTGACCTTATTCGGGGCCTCTAAAGCCTTCAAAATTGAGTTCAAAGTTTCTGTACCCTGCTGCCAATACCGAAAATCTTCAATATCTTCCAATATACACTTGATCTGGCAATGAAACTTTACTGGCAGACTTACATGACCAAAATGAACCTCCAAGAAAGAAATCAGATCATTCTGAGCACATACGAAAATTACCAAAAATAGTAACTTTCCATAAATAGCAGCTCTGCACAAAATAACCCTTATTGAATAAAAACATAAATATTTTTTGGGTGATGCAAGATTGCTCTTACACCCAGGATGCTCCTGCATCATTTTCTCTCATTTGATCAAATGTCATAGGTCCAAGAGTAAATAAAGTGTATTCATTATCCAAATGGTTGAGTGTGGATTATCCAATTCCAGATAGGTATAACCCCATCCTTCTTAATTTCCATGTAGAGAAACTCTCCTTGTTTAACTTTGGTACTTCTCTCCTATACATCTTTGGATCTTTTACTCAAGTCTTTCAAACTTATCCCTTTAGAGTACTTAGCTCTAATACCAATTATTGGATTATAGAGAGGAAGGGGGTGAGTCAGTAATCCTTGGTTTTTTGTACCTTAAAAACTTTCTTTAATTCAACTCAGTGTAAACTTAGTCATACACACTTCAATATTAATCAACAACAATAAATTGACTTTATAAATCATAAATAACATTAACAATAAACATTCAACACATAACATCATTATTTAATGTGGAAACCCAATTTGGGAAAAACCAAGTTGTGGTAATTGTCACTCACTAAAGAAATATTCTTCTGAAGTATGCTCAGTGAAAAGATATTCTGAATAAAAATTAAAATGTTCACTGTTAAATGTGACCCTATTAGGTGATTTTCCTTAGATCTATTAGGATCTTCACCCTGTTAGGAGTGGCCTAGTTAAAGCTCTTCGAACACTCTTCTAGAATGTCATCTTTTGCAAGTATTTACAATAAGACTGTTAGGTCTGCTCAGTTAAAAGATTTTTCTATTACAAATTTTAGTAAGCACAATGAATAAATTGATTTATAAATCTGCAACTACCTTTTTCTTAATCAGATCCCTTGTGCACTCTTTGTCTTCACTTCATTCCTTTACTCTTCACTGGCTTCAACACTTCATCAATCTCAATTGTTACTTAGATTTCAACATTTTATTTCTTCACATCATTAGTTGGTGACTCATCAACCCTTAAACTTGCCAACCTTTTCTTCACACATTTTCATCCTTTATATAGGCTTTTCTTTGCCTCTTAATGTCTTTTATTACATTTTTCTTTGATTAATTTCAAATGCCTAATCATCCTCATAAACTAATTCAATAAATTTAGAGCTTGATAAAATGTTTTACCATCACCTCAAAACTTGAACTTTCTTGGAGCTTGTACCTTCACTTTCTCCACTTAGATATATGCCATAGCTCATCATCTTGAATTTTTCTAACTGTAGATCTCTTCAACTAACTCTTCCTTATCATTATAATCTTCCATCTCATCATAGCTCATCATTAAATGTCATTCTAATTATTGTATTTATTTTTGGTTCCTTTCTCGATGGCCCACTTCATCTTTTTCTTCAACCAATTTTTAGTTTACTTCTCTTGATAACTCAAACCTTCTACTCAGTATCTATACTTCCTTTCTCTTTACCAAAACATATTTTCTTTTTACCGAATGACTTTTTACTCTATAACAAAAAGTGTTATGTTTACCGACTTGACTAATATTCTTTATTGGCTTGATATTGATGAAATACAACTAATTAAATATCTTGAGGAAGAATTTGATAATGGATTGGATATTTGAAAGATGGTGATTGATAATCACTAAGCTACTCATGTGAAGGAGTGACATTAAATCAGTTAATGTAGTGTCATTGAAGTCAACTAGCTCTAATTATCATGATGGTTACAAATATCTATTATGGATTGGAGATCAAGAATGAACATGTTTATGTGGTTGGTAACTGAAGGATTTAGTCTACTACGAGTTGGAACAGTGTACACTGTGAAAGTGTAGTGTATACTCAATACAGTGTTAACCGAGTTAGTTATCACCAACGTATTACAGTATTGACAGAGTGAAAGAAATAAATGGAACTTATAACTGTTGACTAAAGATGATGAGTTGGAAAAATTTTTATGATTCTGAGGTAAAGGATAATGTTGGTTATGATGATCAGATGACTGAAAAAATTCAAAAGATGATTAGATGAAGGAAAATGAAACGTGTTATTGACAAAACTGCCAAGGAAGGTTGAAGAGGCAAAATCAACAGTGAAGATTAAGAGGCAAAATCCATGTATGGAAATAAAATATTTTATGATGTCTATATAAAGAGTCAAGATATTCATTATTGTGTCTATTGCAGGAGAATTAACATGAAAGGATTTATTTCATGTAAGATTGTTCAAACTAGTTGAAGACATAATCGAACAATTCTACAGACAACACTGAGCGTCAGAGAAAAGAATCTACTGAGCATAACAGAGTTGGAGGAAATAAAAGATTGAACTAATTATCAATTAGAGGTATTTTTGACCTTGGCATAGATCTAAAAATCTGCAAATCAAGTTGCATTTGAATCAGATCATTACTGTATCAGTTTAACCATTGCTACATATAAATCTCTTAACTGAGTGGCAGTTAATAGTATTTATATTTCAATATGACATTTAATGAGTCTTGATTATTTTCTTTTTGATTCCATATTGAATTTTTGGTCAAGGGAGAATTGTTAGTGATAAATCCTCTAACCAAGTCACACCTCAAAGTGTGTTTTGTAACCTTGAACGGGGTTGGCTCCTTACTAAGCTCACTTAAGAAGAGTGAATTATTTTGGGTTATCGGTCCTAGGTGGTTTTTCCCCTAAAAGGGTTTCTATGTTAAAAATATATGTATTAAATGTGTATGGATGTGTTAATTGTTATTTTACTTTACACATTTCTATATTTATATTGATTGGTAAACACAGTATTTAATTTACTCATAATCGGTAAATGAAGAGAAATGAACAATTGATATCTTATCGAGCTCATTAATTTGTTTGAATTTTTTGTCATATACATTTGGGAGTATTTGGGACTATAGGATAACTAGACTTAACTGATTCACCCCCCCCCCCTTCTCAGTTATCTAACAATTGGTATCAGAGCACAGAGTTCTTGAAAAGAAAAGTTTGAAATACTTAAGCTAAAGATCACAAGATGTATAAGAGAGAGGTGCCCAAGCTGAACAAAGACAACTTCTCAACATGGAAAAAAAAAATGAAATTGTATCTATTGGGGATTGGTGAGTCTATAACATACTACTTGGAAAATGAGTTCATCTTACCTACTGGACTTTTGTCTATTGATCAGCTAAGAGAAAAACATGAACACAATGCTATGATTATAGAGCTTTCTTCTTCCTTATCAGATGCCAAATTTGAAGATGTCAAGACATGTACAACTGCTAAATAGATGTGGGACAAGCTTACACTAGTTCATGTAGGAGATGTGAATGTGCTAAGGGCTTAAGCTGAAATTCTTAGAGGAAAGTTTCATGACATGAAAATGAAGGAAGGAGAGAACATAACTCAATACAATAACTAGATCAAAGAGGTTTTAAATTTTATCAAAGGAGAAGGTGGAATTATTGATGAAGACACTATTGTAAGTAAAATTCTCATAACCTTGTTACCTATTTATGCTATTAGAGTCTCTACAATTCATGAAATCAGAGTAGAACCTAGAAATAATATTACACTTGATAGTCTAATCGATAGGTTGACTGCATTTGGGTTGAATAAATTTGGCAATAGTATTGTTCCTATTATTGAATATGCATTTATGCCATCTCTAAAAATTGGTAAATCAAGAAAAAAACATATGATAAGAAATGATAGTGATAGTGACAGTGATGAGGGCGAACTTGATGAAAGATAAAGGAAGGTATACAAGTAAACTACCTTTGGCATGCTTTAATTGTAGGGATTGGCCATATTATTGCTAGATGTCCTAACAAGAAAATGGATGAGAAAACCAAGGAAATATCTAATAAATGAAAGTATGAAAAAAGAGATAACCAAGAATACAGAAGAAACTGACAGTATGACAGAAGAAGTAACCGAGATTACAAAGACAAAGGAAAGAAGGCATGTTACCTTGTTGACGATGAAGACGGAGATACCAAAACTTACTCCAATGAATACATTGAGGTGGTATTTGTATCTTTGAAAGAATATTCAGAAGAAGAATACATGTATGTAGAAACAACACTTATTTCTAAAGTTAGCAAGAATGATACTTGGATTATTGATAGTGGTTGTACACACCATATGACTAGTGTTGAAGATAAATTTGAATACCTTGAACATTATAATGGTGGATCTGTTGGCAATTTGGCTGAGTAGTATATCAGATTTTTTTCATTATGGAAACATATAATTACCATATTGATCGCACAACAAAAGAAATCAGTTTTGTATGAGTGCAAGTAAAAATTGTCTAAGTACGGTAGTGTTTACCAGCCTAGTCAGAGACAATTTTGGTTAGCGATGCTCACAGAAGTAGGTTTAGTGCATGTGAACTTGAACATGGATAATTATATGTTTATTAAAGCTACATGTGAGAGAGAAAGTGTGTATGACATGTACAAAAGGAGATATTTGAGGATTACAGAGATAGTGTTGAAGCCGACCTGAACAGAGAAAGAAGATAGAATGAGAATATTAAGTTAAGGGATTATTTTGTTTATCAAAATAATGACTTAACTATATAAGATATGACATGGTATGTAGACTACAAAAAGATTTATATGGTTTAAAGCAAGCACCAAGAGCCTGGTATGAAAGGCTACATACTTATTTGTTAAGTATTGGTTTTGTTAGAACTAGTGAAAACAACAATTTGTATATGAAAGGAGAGTCTCATGACACTATTTTGATTGCTAAAATATTTGTGGATGATATAATTTTTGGAGGAAAAGATCATATCTGTAAATCATTTTCTGATGAGATGAGAAAAGAATTTGAAATGTCTATGTTTGGAGAGATTAAGTTCTTTCTAGGCTTACAGGTTATTCAACAGACTGATAGAATTTTTATCACACAATCAAAGTACATAAAGGAAGTATTAAGAACATTTGGCATGGAAGATGCTAAACCAGTTGGAACACTAATGGTCAGAGGCTAAAAACTAACTAAAGATGATGAATCTATAGAGGTAAACCACACATTGTATCAATCTATTATTGGTAAACTGATGTATGTAGTACATAGTAGACCAGACATTGCACATGTAGTGGGTATTGTTGCCAGATTTTCTGCCAATCCAAAGGATTCACATATGGTTGCAGTAAAAAGAATCTTGAGATACCTGAAGAAAATAGAGGAATATGGATTATGGTATCCTAAGGAAGGAAAGATTGAACTAAGAGTCTACATCGACGTAGATTGGGCTCTAAATATAGATGATAGAAAGAGTACAACCAGAGGAGTATTTTTCTTTGGTGAAAGACTTGTAACTTGGACAAGTAAGAAACAACCTTGTATTTCTCAATCTACTTCCAAAGAAAAATATGTTGTTGTTGCTACAAACTGTTCAAACATTGCTTACATCAAACAAGTGTTGGAATGGATGAATGAGGTAATCACTAAGCCAATGATTATATATTGTGACAACACTAGTGCAATAAATATTTCTAAGAATCATGTAATGCACTCAAAGACCAAGCATATTTATATTAAGTATCACTACTTAAGAGAACAAGTACAGGAGAAGCAAGTCAAACTAGAATATGTTACATCAAAAGAGCAACTTGCTGATATTTTTACCAAGCCTCTACCGAAAGAAACTTTTGAATACTTGAGGACTAGACTTGGGGTTTGTCCCCTATCTATTAGTCACTAATGTGATCTAGAGGTTACATTAGCCTAATCTTATCAGATGATCATCCATGTTGATGCAACATAGCTCACACTTTGGATTCTGTCTAAGGTTGTGAAAGATTTGAGGAAGTAGAATAGAGATTTGCATATCAGTATACCAAGATACATTGTCTGCACCAGACAACATAGAGTCACCTGGCTATTGCAGAGTTGTATATTTTATGTTTTTCTTTGGTATTGTTGTCAGAAGGAGAGATAAACAATATGACAAACTGAGAGATCACTGGAAAATCTATCTAAGGTAGAGATAATCTAAGAAAGTCAGAGGATAGTTTTGAAGATTTTTTGCTAAGAACAGAAGGAATCTGAGAGCTGAAGAGATCAAATTGGAAAAGGAAAGTCTACACTTACAATGATGTCATGTAACGTAGTGATTAAACATATTAAATATCAAGCTAGGGAGAGCTTACTGAGCTACAAAATTTTCTTACATAGTTCTAGAATACATGTTTGGTATGTGTATGGTATATTTCATATTGCTTGAGTTGCCATCAATGCCAAAGGGAGAGATTGATGAACTAAAACTGATTGAATACATAAATGACTTGAAGATCAGTGATTAGAGATCACCGAGTACTGAAATGATATGTAAAATAATTATATCAGTCATTATGTTGTCATTGATTTCAACTAGTTTTGACAATACTTATCATGATAGTTGCAAATATCTAAACATCTATAAAGAGGAGAGAAAAGATGAAGAACTCATATATCTACATGGAGGAAGATGGATATGATAGATGAGGATAGGGAGTACTTTGGGTAACTTATTGACGAGTCTATGACTTCATATGGTTGACTTGATTATGGTGCATTAATCTGTTATGAAGTTGGAAGCAAAACTTAACAAAGAAGTGTGGTTGGTAAATGAAGCATTTCAGTATACACTAAGCTACTGTAGTGTATACCAAGAAACAATATTAACCGAGCTTGTTTTTGCCAACACATTTCTTTTTTAACCGAGTATGGATGAAAGAACTAAATGTTTAGTTTAGCTGATAGAAATTGATGAGCTGGAATGTGTATGATTTCGAGGTTGAAGATAAAGTTTTTTATGAGATCCATGGCTAAAAAAATTTGAAGAATATCTAAAGGATGGAATTAAAATGATCTATTGAAATATCTACCGAGGAAGGTTTAAGCAACAAAATCAATGAAGGAGATTAAGCGGCAAAATCTGATGGATGAAAAGAAAATGATTTACTTGTCTATATAAGAGACATTGGTTTCATTGTTGAAACTATGCCAGAATAAGGAGACTACAGAGATTTCACATGAACACAACTTCATGCATGCCTGACCAGACTGGTTGAAGGAGAACTGAACTGCAAAGTTAACCAAGATCAAAGAGCTATTACCGAGTGATAGTAAGTTATTGAATACTAAAGAATTGAATTGAAATATTGATCAAAGGATTTTATGGGCTTAAAATAGATCTGAACATCTGCAAAATCAAGTTGTATTGTAATCAGATCACCTACTATTTCAGTTTAACCATTGTAATAGAAAAATATCTTAATTGAGTGGACGTAACAGTCTTATGATTGTCCTATGTCATTCATAGAATTTGCATTGTTATCCTATCAACCCCATAGTGAATGCTAGTTGGATGCTAACTGTTAGTCTTAAATCCTCTAACAAGGTCACACCTTACAGTATGTTTTGTAACCTTTAATAGGGTTGGCTCTTCACCGATGTCACTTCAAAAGAGTGAAAAGTATTTTGGGTTACCAATCCCAGGTGGTTTTTCCCTTAACAGGGTTTCCACGTCAAATCTTTGTGTTATGTGTTTATGTGATGATTTCTTTATTGTCATACTTTACATATTGCATATTTGATTTGGTTAGTAATCACTATGAGTAATTAACTAGTAATCGATAAAGACATAGACAGTTTAGTATTCTATGTTACCGAGCTATAGATATTTCCTTAATCTATTTTAAGTGATACATTTTGTAATTGGGACTATTGGATAACTGATCTAACTGATTCACCCCCCCCCCCTTTTAGTTATTCTAACAATGACATCCTAGATATCAACCCTTAGGCAGTATGAATTAATTTTGTATTTTGTAAAGAGTCTATGTTTAGTAAAGCCGACTGGAAGTTATTATTCTAAATAACTTGTATATATGTAAGAATCATGTAATGTGAAGATGTAATAAGTCTTGTAATGTTGTAATGCTATGATGCGAAGTTGTATATTGCAAGAAGAAAAGAAAGAAGACTTTGTGTATGAAAGCAAAGAGCCTAGAAAGCTAAATCAAAATAGGAAAGCTATTCGACAGTAGTAAAAGGTTATGTACTTTACCTTTGTATTCAGATATCATTGTATATTGCATGTTTGGGTAGTGTGCTCACCTTGCAAAGATCCTATTTTTTTAATACCAACTCCTAAAAGGTTTGAGGCTTCTAACAATGCCTAGAGTCTTTTAATTAGGATAGAGACACTATATGTATGTAATAGACTCCTAATAGGGTCAACATCCTTAACCAGATACTTTTGATTAGTGGATTGGTTGTGGGTATCATCCCCACTGGGGTTTTTTCTTGGCCACGGTTCCTTTGAGAACAAACATGGTGTTATGAGTTCATTTTCTTTATTGCTATGCTTGTTATTTATTTTAATTTGTTATGCAAGCTTCAAGTTAATTTGTTATATCCATAATTGGTATCAGAGCTTAGTTACTCAGAACAAAGTTTTTCGGAGAAAGCCTAACAGCTTGAGTAAGATCTCTATGGATATGGATTGGTTATAGAAAAATCTTGAAGAAGCTCTTGAATAGATTGATATTCTTACTGAAGAAAGAGACACTCTGAAAGGGAAATATGAAGATGTGAAAATCTACATTGAGAAGCTAAAAGAAAAAATAGAAGAACTGAAAGAAAAGAAAGAACCTACAATTCAAGTCAAGGATTGTGATGAAGTTTCAAAACTGAAAAAAGAAAATGAGATTCTTAAACATGATTTGAAGATTTTAGATCTAAAGTTAAGCTTGAAAGATGGAAATAGAAAAGATGAATCAAATCTGAAATCTAAAAATGAAGATCTGAAGTCTAAACTTTGTAAAGTGACATCTAAACTTGTGAAAACTAAATTACAGTATGCTAAACTTGAGAAGTACAATATAATTATGAAAGTTGAACTGACTCAATCTAAACAACATCTTGAAAAACTATATTCCAAGAGTGAGAAGATTGATGAAAAAATGTCTTATCAAAAGCAATATTATGAAACAACTGGTCTTGGATATACTTCATCTAAGATAAGTGAATATTGCAAAGCATGAGATCTGAAACCCTCTGAGAACAAAGATGAAAAGGAATCTGACGAAGCTAACAAATTTGAAGACATACCTAATCCACCTAAAGAAGATGAACGACCTAAAGATATGCGAATAGAATTCAAAGGTAGATGTTTTGCATGTAATACTTTTGGGTATATGAAGAGAAATTCCACAGGTAAGCAATTCAAACATATCTCTAGTTATTGTTATACTTGTCATGGTTTTGGACATAGAGCTATTGATTGTAAGAAACCTAGATCTAATGATAACAATAGTAGTAGTAGAATGTTTAAAGAGATTAATCATGCAGATAAGAAACTTATTGAAGACATGAATAAAAGGAATGGAGTTGTGTGTTATATATGTAACAAGATTGGACATATTGCTAGAAATCGCAGAACCAAGATATGGAAGCAATGAAGTATTTTGTCAGATATGCAACAAATTTGGTCATACAACAAGATTTTACAGAATGAACAACATGATAAACCCTAATCCTAGAAGCTATACAAGGAGAAATGAGAGAGCAAACAACAGTAAGAAAGGATGTTGTAGTAACTCAAAAGAAGTTAAATTTTTTAAAGCCACAAATCAAGAAAGGACACTGATTATACCAAGAAATCATATAGGTGAAGTACTTGACAGTAAGTGTGAATCATTGCCTAATCTTTCTTTAAGCATTTAAGTAATTATTTAGATTAGAATAGAGCATTAGAATAGTGTGGAAGTTAGAGTAGATTGAATTAGGTCTTGCAAAGTTAATATAAGATATTATATGATGTAATTATGCTATGGTTAAGAGCACATTAAATTATATGGATGTATGTGAGTACACAGAAAGAATGAAGTTTTGCAGGTAACCAGGAACAACTTTTTGATATGAAGTGGCAAAGAAATTTAATGTGATGTCATAATCTTGAAAGAATTAAAGGATAAAAGCATATGATTGGTATTAGTTGATCATTCAAGTGATTACATTTGATAAGGAGGGTGATTCAGTGGAGATTAAGAGAATTTTATAGGATTTGGAGAAAGAATTCTTGCCAAATCTGCGCAAAGGCCTAAATCACAATTCTTGAGGTATTTTGCTAAGTAACCACTATTAAGCAGTTGAGTTTAATGAGAAGCATGAATGCATCACTTGTTCACCATATAAAATATTCAATCAGACCTAGAGTAAAAAAGGAACCAATAGAACCTTTGGACGAAGGCCCTAGTTTAGCATTATCATCTGCTCCAAACAGAGTTTTGCACCTAGAAGATGTGAAAAGTTATTTGAAATGCAAGTTTGAGACCATAGGAGATGGTAACCTTATCAAGGAATATGAGAAGATACACAAACAGGACATGTCATTCAAAGAAGGGTTTGAACATTTGAAATATAATGATGTTATCAAGTGTCCACTTCATTATGAATTCCAAGATGATGAATTTACTAAGATTATTTTGAGTAGAATCCACAATGATAAATTTTGGTTAGATGATAGAGTGATAGACATCCTTGTAGACCTTATTCATGAGGTCACTAGTCTATCTAAATATGGAGTAATTCCTTTTAATGAGAAAAATGTCAAGAAAATTGTGTTGGATAACACTAAGTCATCTTAAAATGGAAGATGAATTGTAATCAAGAAGATCATATAGGATGATGTTAGATATGTATAAAAGATCTTAACATCTAAGCTTTGTGCTAATCCCAGAGAGGTTGATATAGTAGCTAACATGGTACATGCAGCTTATCTTATGTGTGTTGAGAAAGTTCAAGTTGATATGTGTGAAATTCTGAGAATTCAGTTGACAAAGAACTTTGAGAAGATCAACAAAACTAAGAATTCACAATTTAGATTCTCATCTCTGATCAAATATATGTTCTTTCATTTGTTAAGGAGATTTCCATATACTATTGGAGAGGATTGGAATGATAATAGGAATACCATGGACAAAATTAATAAGGTGTACCTTAGACACCCTATAGACAAAGTTACTGAGAGTGCTACTTTGGTAATCAAAACTTTTTCAGTATCAAATGAGAAAGAGATCAAGGATTCCACCAGCTATTGTGGAGAAATACATAAATGAGATATGTTTTTTGGTTGACACTGACTTTAGTTTTTATTGAAGCAGTTGAGCCTAGAGTGGAATTTCTAGATCTACTAGAATATGAAGTATCTGAAGATGAACTTGAAGGATACATAAGCAGATTACTTAAGTGTAATTTCGATGCAAATAGTCCTAGATTTGGGACATATGAGGAGAAATTTGACTCCACAAAATCATTAAAGGAATAGAAGAAAGCTAAGAAAAGAGTAGACAATACAATTAAGAATATTCTTAAAGACATTGGCATGATAGAGCATGAATTTATAGTTGTAAAGAAGACTGCAGTAGCAATGAGGGATATAGGATAGAAAGAAATATTATAAGTTCCACCCTTGACATTAGTTGTAGCACCTACTGAAGAAATTTAGGACTTTGAGGAAGAAATTGAAGTGATGGAAGTGCAGGAAGTAAGAAAAAGCACTAGATCCTCCACCACTCCACTAGCAAAAAGAGTAAAGGAAATGGTAAGCGGTCTAGGTAAGAGTCAAGAGACAATATTTACCCCAGCACCAAGGAAAACATCAGAAGAAAAGGAAGATAAAGAAGCAGGAAGTAGCAAGAAGAAATGGAAGTCTAACTGAATTATTTGATTTCACCAAGATGAATAAATTATATGAGTTCTACAACTTTTATGAGAAAATGAACTTGGAGAGTGCACTTTTTAGGCATATGATACTAACAGATAAGAAGTTTGATAGCATTAAAGGAAATATTCCTAATGACTTATATGAGAAATTAGTAAATAGGAAAAAGAGAGCAACAGAAGAAGATAATGGAATTACAAAAAGATTTGTAAGGAAGTTATGTGACATAAAGGATGAAGAACACTTTAAATAAATCATGAAGAATCTTAGCACCCATATAAGAAAGAAAATAAAAACTATACTAATCATGGGAAGAAACTATGAAGAAGTCAACAAAGAAATAGCAGAAGCAGTTATGAAAGTTATAACCTCTGGTCCTAGTGAGCACATAAGTGAGTTTGATCAAGTAGCTAAAGCAGAACACCAAACAAATCCATCACCAATACCACCACCATCTATTAACATTGAAGATGTGTCTATGAATGTTGAAGGAACAAACATCACTTTGGATAGTGAAGAAAATTTGTTCAGTGATCATGAGAACATTGTTGACAATTTGGCTGATGAGTAGCAAGACATGGCAGAAAATGAGGAAGAAGAGGTTGAAACAAGAAAGGAAGAAGAAGTAGAAGTAACTCAAGAAGAACCACATAATAATGCAATAGGAGTAGAACATGAAGTTCCATAGGAGTAGACAGTAATCATTCATGAGCCCAAGGAAGAAATAGAAAAACCATAGATTGAATCAATATTTTATAGTCTTGGATAGGAAGTTGATGATGATGATCAAATAGAGTTGATCTCATCTTTGAACAAGATTATCGAAAAGAATAAGAAGGTAAAAATCCTTGAAGGAATGTTACTTAAGGTAATTGAGAAACTAAAAAGTACAATACCTAGTCAAATCAGTGAGGCAGATCCATAGGGAAAAGAAAAAGAGGTTGTGAAAGATTTTGATGTAGAATTCACTAACTTGTCAGATATAGCCATAGTAAAAGATCGAGCAGCTTATGAAGCTAAAATATTTCAAGATGTATGTCAGAATATCAGAAGTGATATAGACAATCTAGATATTTGTATTAAAGAGTTAAGAAGATGTTTGGAAAAAGGAAAAGTATTTTACATTTAGTGTACAAAATCATAAAACCATATATCAGAAATAATAGAGAAAATAAAGAACAAAGAGACGGAGATACAAGCGGCAGTAAACCTTATTTCAGAGATATTGAGAGATTCTATCTATTAAGAGAGCATGTATCAATAAAATTGAGTATTCTTGAAACTCAATTAGAGGAATGTCTTTCTTCAGAGACATCTTATGGAAAATTTCACAATGCAAACATAACAGCATGTGAAATCGTATCTTTTTTCCTATGTGCATTGCTAAGTGTTTCAGATGCAGTAAAGAAATCATGGGATAAGGAGATAGTAAGTCTGAAGACAAATTTAGCAAATTGTGTTGCAAGCCTTCCGGCCTTGCAATTTTGAAATCTTAAGGTAAAACATTTTTGACATAAGTTTTTGACACCTTTGTCATTATTGTCAAAGGGGGAGTAGTATTAGCAAAAAATTGTATGTATAGATAGTATATGTATAGCATAGAGTATACTCTTAGGGGGATTATAGATATTTTGAATATATAAGTATTTTGGAGATCTAAGTAGTTGTATGAATTCACATTCATGGACATAATTTTGTATCTTAAAATTTTTGGGACTTAGCCAAGGGTGAACCCACAATAGTGGGTTACACTTTTTCAGAGGAACAAATTTGGCACGAAAAGAGAATCTGGCCCCAAAATCCTTAATTATTTTTGATAGAAAGTCACACATACTTTCGATCATAAGTACAAAACTTACAATCGAAAGTCCTTAGTGAAGTCACTTTCGATCAAAAGTGACTTTTGATCGAAAGTCTCTTGTCACATTCAATTGAAAGTACATATAAGGCTTTCGATCGAAAGTCCTTAGTATATGAATTTTGATCGAAAGTGAAAAATTAGGTTTAACTTGGCGATAAATAATATTGCTGAAAGTGACTTTCACTGTCACTTTTGGTGACAACAAAACTCGTGGACCCAAGGCTTCTGATTTTGCAAAGGTCATTTTCAGGTTTTTTATTTTTTATTTTTTATTATTTGAAGTTTTTGATATATGGATTTAGTATATATGCATATATACATGTGTATATGTGCATATATACATGTATAAATGCATGTATACATGTGTATATATGCATATATACATGTATATATACATGTATACATGTGTATATATACATATATACATGTATATATGCATGTATACCTATGTATATATACATATATGTATATATACATGTATACATGTGTATATATACATGTATACATGTGTATATATACATGTATATATGCATATATACATGCATATATACATGTATAAATGCATATATACATGCATATATACATGTATAAATGCATATATACATGTATATACATATATACTATTGGAAACAATTGTCTGAAGGAGATTGTTGGATACAATTGTTTAAATATGTATTGTCCTTGATGTCACACAATGTCATATTATATATCAATTCTATGTGTCTACCGAGCTCAGTCGGTCAGCTAAGTATCTACCGAGTTCTCCCGGGTGTCAAAGGTAGTATGACAGAAGTTAGTGTTAACCGAGCTTCCTTAGTTATCAAAGAAAAGTTAGTATCTACTGAGTTCACCAAGTAACACTATATCTACCAAGTCTCCAGTATTTACCGAGTTTGAGACTACGACTGAGTGGTGAGTATGGACCGAGCTTCCACTTTTACTGAGTGCATGACGATGCCGAGTAATGCAGTGGACACCGAGTATTAGAAAGTCATCGAGTTAGTTTACAGTAACCGAGTAACAATATTTGGGCTGACTCAGTAATACTTTTGTTTACTTGTTTAAGAGCTAACAATTGTAATATTTGGAATGATTATTTGTGCCGACTTGACAAACTAAATAAACAATCTGAATGATATATATATAGTCATTCTAGAAGAAAAGATGTGTGAGAATGGGAAAAATATGAAAATCAATTGAAGGTAGATATGTGCGAATTGTGAAGGATGATCAGATATCCTTGAGGAGCAGCAAAGATATATTCGATCAAAAAGGATCTAAAGTGGAGCAGAACAGAGATCTGTAATCAGCAATTCAATTGCATCTTGTACAGGTCATTTCACTATTATTTTCTTATCATTGTAGGAGTGATCTCTAAATCTCTTAACCGAGTTGGTTTAACAACCATATTGTAAATCCTCTAACAAGGTAATAGTTTAGTTGAATTGTTTTAAAGACCTCTTACAAGGCCACTCCTAACAGGGTGATTAAATCCTCTAACCAGGTCACACCTAACAGTGTGGTTTGTAACCTTTTACCAGGTTGGCCTCTAACTGGGCATCACTTCAGAAGAGTGAAAAATAGTAACTAGTTACATTGGTGGGTTTTCCCTTATTGGGTTTCCACATTAAATCTGGTGTCTCTTGTGCTCTTGTTATTTCATTATGCATGTTAATCAGTGATGAATGCTTTAGAACAGTTATAATTAATATACACTGCAAAGACCGAGTTTCAACATTTCTCTATATGATTACCGAGTAACAATAGTAAATTATTTAATAAGATATCTAAGGGATCTGTGGTAATATTTTTGTGGTTAACTGATTCACCCCCCCCCCTCTTAGTTACTACATCTATATTTCCATCAATTGGTATCAGAGCTTTTGGTGCTTGCAGGAAGGGTTTCAAGAACCTAAGCTAAAGATCAAGATGTCTTACAAGAGAGAAATTCCAAAGCTTAACAGAGAAAACTTTTTAGCATGGCAAGGTCTCATGAGACTTCATCTGGCTTCCATTGGTGATTCTGGATGCAAATACATTGATGAAGAATATACAGTTCCTACTGGCATATTAACTGTTGAAGACATTGCAGAGAAAAAGAATCATAACACCATGATGATAGACATTGCATCAGCTCTTACCTATGAAGAATTTGATGAGATCAAAGACTGCACCACTTCTTATGAAATGTGGAACAAACTAAAGAAAATCTATGGTGGTGATGCCAATGTGAGAAGAGCCAAAGCACAAAGTCTAAGAGGACAGTTTGATAAGATGAGTATGAAAGAAGATGAGAATATTGCAAAATATGTTGAAAGAATCAAGGTAAGTGTAAGTGCAATCAGAGCTTCTGGAGGAACAATTACTGATGAAACTATTTTAAGTAAGGCTCTCAGAACTTTACTCCCTATCTATGCAATAAGAGTATCTGTTATTCAAAAAAAAGATGTGAAGCAAATCATAATATAACTTTGGATGGTTTAATGGGAAGATTGATAGCATTTGAGTTAGACAACTATGACAACTATGTTCCAACTTCTAAAAATATTGAATCAGCATTTGATGCCAAGGTTTCACTTAAGAAGGGCAAGAAAATAAAAGAGGTTCAGTCAGAAAGTGAAGAAGAATTAGAAGAAAGTTTTGATAGTGATCTTGAAATTGTAGAAGCATTACTTGCAAAGAAATACTCTAAAGGCAGAGGAAAATACAAAGGTAAAACTCCCTTAATCTATTTTTCATGTGAAGAAATTGGTCATATTGTAGCTAGGTGTCCAAACAAGCAAAGCAAGGATGAGAAGAAAGGTCACAAGTACTATGGAAAAAACAATTTCAAATCATTCAAGGATAAAGGTAAGAAAACATGTTTTATGGCTAAAGATTCTGATGAAAGTGAAGAAGAAATTGTCTTTATTGCTATAAAAGATGAATCTGATAATGATGAAGAGAAGATGGCACTTGTTTCTCATATAAGAAAAGATGATATATGGATAATAGGCAGTGGATGTTCACATCACATGACTGGTGACAAAACAAAATTTGAAAACCTTGAAGACTGTGATGATGGTAATGTAAGATTTGGAAACAATGAACCCTGCTGTATAAAAGGAAAAGGAAGAATCTCACTAACCAAAGAACTTACATGTGATAACGGTTATTGGGTTGAAGGACTAAAGCATAATCTTCTAAGTGTAGCATAGTTAATCAACATTGGTTTCAAAGTTGAATTCATGAATGGCCAAGCAAGACTGCTAGATGACAAAGGAAAGCAAATTGGATCAGGCAAACAAACAAAAGGTAACTTATTTTATCTTGATCTTGGTGAACACTCATGTTTTATTGCTCAAATTGAAGAAAGTTGGTTATGGCACAAAAGGTTATGTCATGTAAATTTTGATAACATGGTGAAGATAAGCAAATTCAAGAAAGTAAGAGGCATTCCTATAAAGAAACCTGATATTGGTCTTTGTAAAAATTGTCAAATTGGTAAAATGGGAAAGACTAGTTTTAAAAGTAAAAACTATAAGCCTGAAGAGATTTTGGAAATTGTGCATACTAATTTATGTGGACCTATTGGAGTTGAGAGCTATACTAGAGAAAAATTCTTTATTCTCTTTGTTGATGACTATTCTAGAATGATGACTGTTATGTATCTGAGAGAAAAGTCAAAAGCATTTGAGAAATTCAAGTGGTATTTGGCAAGAGTAGAAAAGGAAACAGGAAAAAGAATAAAATGCTTAAGATCAGATAGAGGTGGTGAATTCATCTCCCATGAATTCAATAATTTTTGCATTAAAAGAGGAATTAAAAGACAAATATCAGCCCCTAGAACTCCTGAACAAAATGGAATAGCTGAAAGAAGGAACAGATCTATCATGGATTGTGCAAGGACTCTAATGATTGAAAAGAACATTGCTATAAAATACTGGAAGGAAGCTTGAAAAACAAGCCCCTAGAGCATGGTATGAAAGGTTACATAACTATCTTATTCAGATTAATTTCAAAAGAAACAATGATAACAGTAATTTGTACATCAAAGATGGACCAGATAACAAAATTGTTTTGGTAGAAATATTTGTGGATGATACTATATTTACAGGGAATGATGATCAGTGCAAAGAATTTTTAGAGAAAATGAACAAAGAATTTGAAATGTCTATGTTTGGTTAGATAAAATTCTTTGTTGGTCTTCAAATTCAATAGAGCAAGAATGGTATCTACATTACTCAGTCTAAATACATTAAGGAAATACTTAAGAAGTTTGGTATGGAAGATTCAAAACCAGTTGGTACACCCATGTGTACTGGACTGAAGCTTACCAAAGATGATGATTCAAAAGAAGTAGATCAGACCTTATATAGATCCATGATTGGAAAATTGCAATATGTAGTGCATACAAGACCTGATATTGCCTTAGCAGTTGGTATAGTAGCAAGATTCTCAGCAAAACCCAGAGAAAATCATATGATGGCAATCAAAAGAATCTTGAGGTACTTGAAAGGAACTGAAGAATATGGTTTGTGGTATAAATTTGGAGGCAATCTGGACTTAAAAGTATTTACTGATGCTGATTGGGCAGGAAACATTGATGACAGGAAAAGTACAAGTGGTGGAGCATTTTTTCTTGGCAAAAGATTGATATTTTGGATCAATAAAAAGCAAAATTGCACATCCCAATCCACAGCTGAAGCAGAATATGTTGCTGCTGTAGAAAATTGCTCTAACATTGTTTGGTTTAAATAGTTATTGGAAGGCATGAAGGTTGAGATCAAAGAACAAGTTGTTATGTTTTGTGATAATACAAGTGCAATTACCATTTCAAAAAATTCAGTTATGCATTCCAAAACCAAGCACATTGCTATTAAGTATCACTTTGTCAGAGAATTAGTGTAGGACAAGGAAATTAGATTGGAATATGTTCATACAAAAGAGAAAATTGTAGATATATTCACCAAACCATTACCTAAGGATGCATTTTTGTATCTCTGAGGTAAGTTAGGGGTTATTCCCCTATCTGAGGCTCACTAAATAAAGTTTTAATGATGCATCAGCCAGAGCATGTTGAAAATCAATAAGTTGATGCAGCATATTCAAGCAATCATTACATATGAATCAGTACTTGAGGTACATTGGTATACACTGGCAGTATGAGAGTTATCTTTGGCATGTGTTGTCAAAGAGGGAGAGTTTGTTGTCATTTCAAGAGAAATTTCTAAGAAGAACTTGAGAAGTTAAGGAGAGTTTTCAGTCAAGAAGATAGTTTGCTGATAGAGGGAGATATGAATCAAAATGAAGCTAAGGATATATTCCTTATTCTATGTAATTTCATTGTACTATGACATATTATGTTGTCATCAATGCCAAAGAGGGAGATTGTTGGAAATAATTGTCTGAAGGAGATTGTTGGATACAATTGCTTAAATATGTATTGTCCTTGATGTCACACAATGTCATATTATATATCAATTCTATGTGTCTACCGAGCTTAGTCGGTCAGCTAAGTATCTACCGAGTTCTCCTGGGTGTCAAAGGTAGTATGACAAAAGTTAGTGTTAACCAAGCTTCCTCGGTTATCAAAGAAAAGTTAGTATCTACCGAGTTCACCGAGTAACACTATATCTACTAAGTCTCCAGTATTTACCGAGTTCAAGACTACGACTGAGTGGTTAGTATGGACCGAGCTTCCACTTCTACCGAGTGCATGATGATGCTGAGTAATGCAGTGGACACCAAGTATCTAAAAGTCACCGAGTTAGTTTGCAGTAACCGAGTAACAATATTTGGGCCAACTCAGTAATACTTGTGTTTACTTGTTTAAGAGCGAACAGTCGTAATATTTGGAATGATTATTTGTGCTGACTTGACAAACTAAATAAACAATCTGAATGATATATATATTCATTCTAGAAGAAAAGATGTGTGAGAATGGGAAAAATATGAAAATCAATTGAAGGAAGATATGTGCGAATTGTGAAGGATGATCAGATATCCTTGAGGAGCAGCAAAGATATATTCGATCAGAAAGGATCTAAAGTGGAGCAGAATAGAGATCTGTAATCAGTAATTCAGTTGCATCTTGTACATGTCATTTCACTATTATTTTCTTATCATTATAGCAGTGATCTCTAAATCTCTTAACCGAGTTGGTTTAAAAACCATATTGTAAATCCTCTAATAAGGTAACAGTTGAGTTGAATTGTTTTAAAGATCTCTTACAAGGCCAATCCTAATAGGGTGATTAAATCTTCTAACCAGGTCACACCTAACAGTGTGTTTTGTAACCTTTTACCGAGTTGGCCTCTAACCAGGCATCACTTCAGAAGAGTGAAAAATAGTAACTAGTTACATTGGTGGGTTTTCCCTTATTGGGTTTCCACATTAAATCTGGTGTCTCTTGTGCTCTTGTTATTTCATTATGCATGTTAATCAGTGATGAATGCTTTAGAAAAGTTATAATTAATATACACTACAAAGACCGAGTTTCAGCATTTCTCTATATGATTACCGAGTAACAATAGTAAATTATTTAATAAAATATCTAAGAGATCTGTGGTAATATTTTTGTGGTTAACTGATTCACCCCCCCCTCTCAGTTACTGCATCTATATTTCCATCAATATACATGCTTATATATATATATGCAAATATATGCCTGTATATATACATGCTTATATATATATGCCAATATATGCCTATATATATGCACATGTATATGTATATATATGCATGTCTATATTATATAATATTTTTCATTATTTGAAGCTTTTGATATGTAGATTTAGTATATATGTACATGTATATCCATGTATATATGCATGTATATATTTATATCTAAATGTATATATATGTATATATACATATATACATGTGCATGTATGCATGTATATATGCATGTATACATGTATATATATAGATTTTTCATTGTTTGAAGTTTTTGGTACATAGATTTAGTATATATACATGTGTATGTATATGTATGTACATGTGTATATATGCATATATACATGTATATATGCATGTATACATGTGTACATGTACATATATATGTATACATGTGTATGTACATATATGTACATGTTTATATGTATGTATACATGTATATATGCATGTATACATGCATATATACATGTATATATATGCATGTATATATACATATATATATATATATATATATATATATATATATATATATATATATATATATATATATATATATATATATATATATATATATATATATATATGCATGTATACATGCATGAATAGATGCACATGTATATATATGTATAATATGTCATGTATATATATATATATATATGTAAATGTCATATATTATATATCTATATATATATAGATATACATGTCATATATATATACATATATATATGTGTGTGTGTGTGTGTGTGTGTGTGTGTGTGTGTGTGTGTGTGTGTGTATATATATATATATATGACATGTACACATGTCATACATACATGTGTACATGTGTATATATATATATATATATATGTGCATGTGTATGTATATATGCACATACACAAGTGTTGGAATTATGAGAGATAGGGTACTGAGAGGGGAGGGGTGGATCAGTGCCCACAAAAACTTTTATTTGTAAAGCTTTCAAATCTATGATAGTAAATAATAATAACCATGCAAAATAACTTGTGTCTAATTGCATGTATCATTCATCCATTTAACTTGAGAAAGTAAACAACATGAAATCAACAATATAACAGTCACATAACACAAGTATTTTGGTAACGTAGAAACCCTTGTTAGAAGGTAAAAATTGCAGCAGGGATGACACCCACAAATTCTTCACTACTGCAGATAGAAAAGATTTTCTTGTTAGGGCTACAAGTTTTGATCACTTCTGGTGATCTTACCTTGTTAGGAGTAACATATTAGATCATCTAGATCTACCTAGTTATAGGATTTTAACAACACTAATGAAGTGTGCACTCGGTTAAGAGATTTACATAAGACTGTCAAGTCTACTCTATTAAGAGATTTAGCCAAAAACTCTATTACAGTTATTATAAAGTAATAGGAAATTATCTACTAATTGACAACTTAATTGTCTGATATAGATCAATAAGTACTAAATATATTTCACCTTTACTGTGATGAATCTATGCTCTGAACTACTTGGTTAACCTGCTCTGATTCTACTTAATCTGATCTCCTCTGTATATTGTTCTGCTCTGTCAACTAATAGTCTTGAAGTTAGGAAAGTGCTTCAAGTGCGCCATAATTCATACATTACTTCACATCACAAATGATGCAAATATATATTTATATAGCATACTACTCTATGCCGCTTTAATAAAAATTAGGTTACAAATCTTAGACAAAACCTTAAGATCTACGGTATAGAAAAATGACCTAGATCGAACTATTACATAAGATATACATGGCATTTAATGAATATCTAGACAATAAATATTCCTCGATCTTGCTAAAACATTTTCTAATCTATTGTAACCATTTGCATAGAAGAATGTGCCATTCCTGATTACTATGCCATTTCCTATTATTCTTGATTACTATGTCATTTCCTATGATCCTCGGTAAACACTGTATAAACTTCTCAGTGTATACTGGTGCTCGGTGTTTACTATCACTTGGTGTCAGTGTCTACTAGTTCTCGGTAAACTGTCTGATGCTTGGTGTATATGCTTAATCGACTAGTCTATTTTGCTTCTAGTTACCGACTAGCTTAATTTAAGTAACCGATCGATACCTTTGATAACCTTTGATACTAATGACAACCTTTAATGCTCAATAGAGATAACAACAAGTGTATGTGTACATGTATATATATGTACCTGTATGTATGTGCATATATACATATGTACAGTACACATTTATTTACATTTAAATATAATTTATGTAATTAATTTTACTTTCAAATAATGTAGTGAAATTTGCATACTTCAATTTTATTTTTAATTAAATTAGGAAAATGTACATATATGTAGACTTTATTTGACAGTAAATAAAATCTTTCAGGTACATACATATTCTAGATCTATCAGACATATTATTGCACACCGCACATGGCAGATGCACCGATTCCCTTGCACAACTATTTACACGCACTAATAGAGAAATTTAACAGTTGCAAGAATCCATAAATAATATGTTTAGCTCTAGTGTCTATCAGAGCACATGCCAATCCATTCTTACTAGCTTCATTAGAATTAGGGATGACATTCATGGTACCACTCCCTATGCCTTAGATGTTATAGAGGCCATACTTGAGAGGAAGAGACATGAGGTTGGCTCTAGTCTTTCTCTTAAGGAGGTACAAGCTTTAGTGCCTAAAGTGACCCTAAAAAGGGAAGTTTTCCCATCTTATGTAGATAAAAATTATGTGAAGGGGTATTAGGTTATCAGGTGTCAGAATCCTACTATATCAGCATTGATATACCCATGATTTCTAGCTGCCCATGGTCATTATCCAAATAACGACCAGATTCCATTATACTTTGCACAACAAATTTTTGGTGAGGCTCGTTTAGGGAGGGTTGTTAATTATACTAATTTTTCAGCACATATAGGATAGGGGCATGATAGACTTACTAATAAAGATTCTTTTCATCTAGTTGATCGACAGAGGCCAGTACACAAGACCATTTTTTGTCAGAGGGATCCTATTATACCTCCTTCATTGGGTCCTGTTGCGGGTGATGTTATTCGTAGCACCCAGCTTTGAGTTGTGATTGACAGTGTGGGGCACATTGCAGAAGCTACCACATCCATATATAGTGATCAAGTTGGTCAGTACCTGATGGCTCGATGACACTCCAAATCATCAGGTGGAGCATCCTCTAGTAGGACCGCACATGACATGTACAGTGCAGCAGGCATCCCTTCACTTTATATCCTGGAGGGAATTATAGGAGAGATGATATGTGTCACATTGACTAGTGTAGCTGAGGATCTATTGGATGCATATGTATTTATAACATCAAAACATGATATCCCCATATTAGAGGTTATATCTTGTGTGGGTACTGTCATGCTCAGCCACATCCTTCTCACCTAGACCATGGCAATTGTGGAAATACATGTGAGGA
Source organism: Chamaecyparis obtusa (assembly GCA_027943335.1). Classification (NCBI taxonomy): domain Eukaryota; kingdom Viridiplantae; phylum Streptophyta; class Pinopsida; order Cupressales; family Cupressaceae; genus Chamaecyparis; species Chamaecyparis obtusa. Next base: position 362,348 of record BSBK01008448.1, read on the forward strand.
TCCACCTATTGACCACTCTATTGCTGCACAGGGAGAGGCACAACGTACAGACCCTTCAGTCAGTGCAGGGCATCAGTTCTTTGATGTTGGCCTTGACGATGTTGAGTTCACCATGACCACTATGGGTTATCTAGATTTGTTGACACATGATGATATGACTTCCATGCCATGTCATTTTTTTATTCCATTGCATTCATCATTAGAGAGGCATGTGCTATCTACTCATGTTGCAGATGCAGAGTTGATCTTGGACCAAACACAGCAAAATCTTGATACCTTGGTTGATAGGATTGAGGCCAGGGAATCTGAGTACTATCAGTTTCCACCACCCACATAGGTATAAATCAGATTATATATGTATGTATTTAATGTTACTATTTAACTTAAAAATTTTCAAAATTTTAATCAATTGATTTATATATATATGTACATGCACGTGTATATATGATATATATTTTGTCTACTAGGATATGCCTCTTGTTACTCCTTTGGGTATTAATCCTGTATGTTGTTAGGACTCACTAGATGATGACATTAGTAGTGGACAGGTGAGTTTTTAATTTATTATCTGTGTGTACACACTTTGTAACATGTTTTCTTGTACAATATTTATATATTAATTTATATATCTCTTTCTTTGTAGGGATTTGCACATCCTTCACAACATGATAGTCACTCTAGGTGTGACCTCTTAGTGAGGAGTTGTCATGATGAGTCCTAGGTACTTTCATATGTGATCTAGACATATTTCATATTACATATATATTTACATGTGTTTGATGAACTATATTTCATTTCTAGACTCTACAGGACCGATTGATGTGTTTGATGTTATATTTCATTTCTAGACCCTTTTGATAGAATGTTTGACACATGATTGATCCATATGTTTCATATTTACAGTACTTGATCTACACGTGATTGTTGTTTCATGCATATATATATACATATATACATATATATATATATATATATACATATATATATATATGTATGTATGTATATATATACATATACATATACATATACATACATATACATATACATATACATATACATATACATATACATATACATATACATATACATATACATATACACATACATATACATATATCTATATATATATACACATACATATACATATACATATACATATACATATATATTCATACATACATATATACATACATACATACATACATACATACATACATATATATATACATATATACACACACACACACACACACACACACACACACACACACACATATATATACATATATATGTTGGAAATAATCAAGACTATCCAAGTTACTGAGAGGGGAGGGGTGAATTAGTAACCTTAAAACCTTTTAAACCAATTCAGATCTTTAACCATATTCCAAATAACATTTATATCAACTAGCTAACTGCAAGCATGAATAACTGAAAGTATGAAACATCCACAACACTTTGAACACACAGATCTGGTAACCCAGAAACCTTCCAAATAGAAAGTAAAACTGGGGTGGGGATGATACCCACAAAACTTTAATGCTGCAGTATAAAGTTTGCCGATTAAGGCTTACAATGATCACTTCTGATGATCTACCTTGTTAGGAGCAATAAGGACTGCTAGGTCCACCTTCTTAGAGGATTTACAAACATACAATGAAGTATGCACCCGGTAAAGAGATTTTACAAAAGACTATTAGGTCTACCCTATTAAAGGATTTGGGATTGATTCACCTGTTAGGATGAAATAGTAGGTCTCTTACTTGAAACTGTACTTGCTGAATGAGATTCTTTGATGTACTGATCACCTTTTGTGATGGATATGTCTCTGCTACTCCTTATATCACTGAGCCCTTCCGTAATTTGCTTATATCTTCCTTTTTATTTTATCTTATTATCTCACACTTTCTATTCTCCCTTTGTAGTTTATATATTGATTCAAAAAAATTACAAAAGAATTACAAAGTCGGCTCTTAAATAAAAAAACACAAATATTATTGAGTCGGCTCAAATATAGTGACTCAGTTACTACAAACTAACTCGATGACTTTCTGATACTCGATGTCCACTGCATTACTTGGCATCATCATGCACTTGGTAGAAGTGGAGACTCAGTCCATACTAATCACTCAGTCATAGTTTCAAACTTAGTGTATACTGGAGACTCGGTAGATATAGTGTCACTCGGTAAACACTGCTCGGACTACTTGGTAAACACTGTTTGGATTGCTTGATAAACATTGCCTTGTCTGCTCGATAAACATTGCCTTGTCTTCTCGGTAAACACTCCCTTGTCTTCTTGGTAAACACCGTCTTGTCTACTCGGTAAACACTGTTTGAATAAGTGTTTTCACTAAGGACAAACATACTTAATGCCAACAATCTCCCCCTTTGGCATTAGTGACAAAAACACTTATTGTCCAAAGCTTATATACAAAGATCATGCTGAATCTATTTTTGATTTTTCAAAAATTATCTTTGTCATACTATTGTATATATATTTCATGACTCCCCCATACATATATATACAAATATCTAATTTCAACTCATACTCTATATATTATTATTATTATTTTTGTTTACTTTCTCTCTTTTTTTTTCATATCATTCAAATCTTATATTCTTTCTACTTTCTCTTCATATCACACAAATCTTATATACTTTCTCCCCCTTTTTGACAATAATGCCAAAGATGTATATATAGATATTTTACATGGAGATGCCAAATTGTGAAAGAAAATTAGAATGTACCTTCTTAATTAATGCTAGAGTTCTATCCCAATTCTCTTGTAGAATCTTGCATGTATAGAGTGCAACTTGGACATTTGCAGAGAGTTCAATTATATGGTCTGTAATAGATAATTGATTGTCATGGATCAATATTTTTGAGTGTGTAATATTCTTCTGCATTATATCCATGATGGGAAGGATCATATTCTAAATATCTAATAGAGTTGTCCTGATCATTGCATCTTCTCTCAATAACTCTGACTACTTATTAGATAGGAGTCTGATTGTCATATGATGTGTAGAACTTGAACTAGGTTCAAGTTGCAACTTTTGTGCAGTGACCTTCAGATCCTCATCAATCTTATTCAATTTGTCCTTTATCTCTTGTGAGAACTCAGCAACATTACATACCTTGACAAAAAGTCATGTTACCTTGGAATAGGAGGACTCAATGTTAGTCAAAATTGAATATAGCTCTGCCTGATTGATAGATATTTGCTTAGCAATGTGCTCAAGCACTTTATTTTCAAACTTCTCAGCATTCTCAAGCAACTTATCTGATCCAGAGGAATCTTCATTGAATTTGTTAACTGCCTCTGCCAATTGTAACAAAATGTGTTGAGAGGAATCAATCTTGACACCTATAGCTTCTGAAAAAATATTCTTGGCATCCTCAATGATCCTATATTCCTTATTTCTTTCTTCTTTTAACTTTTCCTTATTTTCCTTCTTCTGTAGAAGTTCACCAACCATTTGCATTTGATCTGCTGTGAGGTTTGCAAAGTCCAGTTGGGGAATCTCTATCTTTTCATCTAAGTCTATGTCCTCTTCTACATTCTTACTCAAAAATCTTGTACTAAATGCCTTTGTGGTGGAAATTATTGTAGACATAGTAGGATTTGTAGTGAAAAATGGTAGACTTTCAACTGTTTTAACTGGAAAAATTGAAGTATGTACAACTGTAGAATCTGGAGTACTTACAGTTGAAAAATTCAAAACTGAAGTAGGTACAGAAGATGGTACTAGAGTTTGCAACTCAGTGGAAGAAGGAAGCTGAAGCTCAGTGGATGAAGTGGTAGCCACCTCTGTCATCGATGAATTGATCTGAGTTGGTGATGATTGGACATTTGATGTAGCTATAGGAGTTGTCACAATCACACTTGAAGCTATCTCCAAGCTAGATGTAGCAATTTTTGCTGGAGAGTGAGGAAGTGAGGCAATTACCTCTGCAGCTATCCAAACTATATCATCTTCCTCATCAACTTGTTTTCCTTCCCTAGTAGCTTCTTCCTCTACTTCTTCTACCTCAATATTATCTATCTGAACTGCTTCTTCTTCTTCTTCATCATTGTCATCTTCAATGTCTTTAATTGTAACAGTTTCAATACTCGGTTTGTGAAGTTGATAGATGTTTTTCCAAGTAGATTTTGCACTTCTCACAACTGACTCTATATCATCGATTAAGATTAGACAACTGTTGAATTTTAGTGTCATCTTATTCTCATTATCTATTAATGCCTTATTAATTTCAGCATTTTTCAAGCTTGGCATCAACTGTCTTAAGTTTTGAGCATATATGTCTTTGACAGTTTGCCTGGCATTGGACCATCTTAACTTGATTTTGTCTAGTAAAACTCCTAGGATTTGAGAAGCCATGTCTTCAGGTGAGTACTTCCATTTACCCATTTTCTCAATAATAGCATCTTCAATTTCCTCTTGCTCTGCTTCAGATCTTATTTCATATTTGAGAGATTTGAAATTTGCAATTCCAGACCCTTCTCTCAAATTCTTAATATTTTCTTCAAAAGAGGGAGGAGGCTTTTTGAATACAATTTCATCATTGACTTTACCTACCTTGCCCCTTGTTCTTTTCATTGTGAATACTGCAGTGGGTTCCTCGGGTACCTTGGTAAAAGTTACCTTCCCTTTCTTCTTTACAGACACTTGTTCTTCTTTACTTTCTCTCTTTTCTTCTCCTTCTACAATATCTTCTCCTTTGCCTTCGATTAACATTAGAGGTGTGCTAGTTTGCATCTGGGCCATCCTCTTTCTGCCTTTGTCAACTGCCTGTGGGAGCTTTATGCTTAGCTCAATTCTTACCTTAGCTTCATCATATCTTCCAAAGTATGGAACCTTTGGATTAATGGGTTTATTAACTAGGGCTTCAATTATATCCTTAGTCTCATCAATATTTACCTCATAAGGAAGAGGTTTCACCCATACAATCCTAGGCCTTACTGCCTGAATATATACTCTATCACAATCAACCATGAAACAAACATCATCTTTATAATCTTACACTAATTTTTGTGGAATCCAGAATCTGTTATTCATCTTTTCTTTAAAGGATTCAAAATAGTTATCCATTATACTTTCAAAATTCTCACCCATTTCTGCAATGTACTCATTTATCTGATAAAGAGCAGGCACATCCTTTCTCCATACTACTATGCCTTTCGATGGGAAAGACTTTTGAACATAGAAAAATAGACAAACAAACAACGAGCCAAACTTACACAGATTGTTCTTAGAGCTTTGAATGCTCTCCATATTTTTGTTGAACTGGTTTAACAACAAATCTGCTAGGTCAAAAGACAGATTGTTCTTCACAATTTTGTAGGTTAAATCAATTGCTTCACATGGAACACTATTCTGCCGACTTGAACTGTATATCTTGTGAGCTATGATATATGTGCCAAATTTTAGTTCTGCATCGGTAATGCTGCTGATTTTCATACCTCTAGTGTCCCACTCAGCCAGGGTTTTCTTTTCTAGCTCTACTCGACCTAGGGTTTTAGTAGATTTTATCTTGTCAAGCATGGGAAGACCAGTGATTCGGTGGATCATTTTCTTGGTTATCTCTACTAGTTGCTCTAGCCAAATTTTGCCTTAATGAACTTGGCTTAGAATGTATCTTATCCATTTTAACTAAAAACTCTAAGGTAAGTGAGTGATGTGAACTAAACCCTTATCTTCCAAATGTTTATGTTTCGGTTTAAGAACACCATCAACACATAGTTCATTATGAACAACATCTATCTCTTGGGTTCCAAGCTCTTGAATTGTACACTTAAAATGACTGCAAATGTCATTTATAAGAAGTACCTTAGGAGGAATTTGAGACTGAGCTCCACTCAGGTCTAGGGTTCCTGCAATCACAGGCACAAGTTTGAAATATGGCACTTTCCATTCTCCTTGTACTAACATTTCCAAATTTTTCTTCACTTTTGTGTTGGATGATGCCATGGTAGTTCGGTAGACAAAGAAATTCTCCGAAAGAAAAATTTGCTCTAAATTGCTTGATCGCACTAGAAATTTTTCTGCTTGATATGCTGATATTCGTGGTAAAGAATGAACTCGATTTCATGCCTTTTGTTAAAACTTTGTCATTAATTCTCTGTAGGAATTAGGGTATTGAACTTGACAGACTATCATCCACTATGCATTAATTGCTCAGTGAAGATTCTTCAACTCGAAGAACATACTATTCTGACCTTACTCAGTAGCCATATGAAGTTACGTTACTCCTGACCTTGCTCGATTGAAACTGATACCGACCTTCCTACGATCCTTCTGTATCTTGTATACTAATTGGATCTTTCTTTCTTTTAATTCAGGAACTGTTTGGAATTTGTATGAAGGTACAGTTCCAATGCTTCCTTGAAGACTGAATTGGAATTGAGAGAGCCACTCTCTTCATGAGTGACTTCATTACTAGGACTGATTTCCTAGGTAGATTTAGGAATCCATTGTTGTCTCATCTGCTTCCTGATGCTATCTACTTTTGCTTTATTTTCATCTTCAACTTCGCCTAAATTCATGCAATTTTTAGCTATATGACCAAGTTTAGTGTATTTATAACATCTTATGGTAGTATCCCTTTTTCTCAAGTGATGCCTTGCACATTGTTTGCCAATGTGTCCATATTCACCACAGTAATGACATCTACACCAAGTGTTGTAATGCCAACCAAATATTGCTTTCACAATTTTTTCTGCTAGATTAGGTGTTTTGGACCTTCATTCTGATGCCTTGTGACCTTGTTTGTTACATGTGTGACATTTGCCTTTGAATCTTGGTTTCTCCTTGCATTCATTTTCTTTATGACCATGTTGATTGCAATTGTAGCATTTTCCATTGAATTTTTCTTTTCCATTGTTCCAACATTTGTTTGAAGTATGACCAATTTTGCCACAGTGATTACAGGTAGGTTTCTGATTTCTTTGTGTACCTTGATTGGAGGATTCACCTTCTTTGTTGTGTCCAAGTCTTGCTTTTCCTTTTTGTATATGAAGGTTTTGTTCATACAGTTGATTCATATCTTCTTGAGATTTCAACATTCTTTCATTGATTTTCTTTTCAGTGTTTAGGTCATTCATCAATCTTAAACTGATTTCTTTTTCAGATCTTAGCTCCTCTCTCATATTTTCATTTTCTGATCTGAGAGTCAAGATGTCTTCATTTGTATTGGAGATCTGATCAATAAGGTTTTCTAGTTGACGAGTTTGATTCTGGATTTCATTGTTCTTTTCATCTATTTCATCTTTCATCTTGTTTCTTTGTTCCAAGATTTCACAAAATCTTGTTGACTGAATTTCCTGTTCTCTTTTCAATTTTCTTACTTCTTCTTGTAGAGATCCATTCTTTGCTAGGAGTTCTTTGATTGCATTGTTTGCTTCATCGGAGCTGCTTGAAGGGAAAAAATCTTCAATCTTTTCTTCAACATACTGGTGGTCATCCATCTGATTTGCAAGTTCCTTCCTTCTATTTAGGGAATGGGAAAGATGTTCTTTTGCTTCCTTGAGTTTAGCTATGGCCATTTCCAGATCTAGCTTTTCATTCTCAATTACTTTGTTAAGTCTGAATATCTCTATTATCCTGGATCTTTACTCAAGCTGTCAAACTTTATCCTGAGAACCACAA